>CM028752.1:10137734-10721678 GCA_016801395.1 Leptodermis oblonga
TTTAACACTCAACCCTTTAACATGAAACACTTAACACTAATCATTTACTCTTAAATCAAAACTAATTTCATTCATACGATAAACTTAAATAGTTACTTCACATAACTTAACATTTAAGAATAATAATGTCACATATATAAGCTATTCACTTTATACACTTAAAGATCACATTCATACATATTGCTTATAACGCATGCATTTTACGATAGATATAAACTTAATATAAATCATGCAAACTCATGCATTTTACGATAGATATAAACTTAATATAAATCATGCAAACTCATTTATTTACTCAATTAAAATATTTAAAACTCACCTCGTATATATCGCTTATATTTGAAAGCAAATTTGCATTTCATAATATCCTAATTTAGACTTTAGCCATAAATCTAGATAAATCTTTTAAATTCTAGGTTTCTATAAAAGTTACTTCTATTTTATTTTGAAAACAAGTAAATTAATAAGAAAATAATCTTAAAGAAAATATAAGTTTTATGTCGTAAAACTAGTTTACTTATTCCTCCTTTTAAAAGGATTTTATAACATTTAAACTTTATTTCCAATTTATTTCGGAAATACCTACCAAATAAACAAAAATTATAATAATTACTAATTCTAAGAAAATAGGGATTTAAAATCCTTGAAATAGTTGTTATAATAATTTTAGTAAAGATTTATAAAAGGAATTATAACAAAATAAACAAAATAATTAAAATTATAGAAAATTAAATTTTCTTGAAGACCAATCGGTTTTAACTGATTGTTTGATCGGTTAAAACTGCTTCAAAATAGTTTACCCATTTTGAAAATGGTTTTACCGTTTTTCTTGAGCAGGAATTGGTTTTATCTGATTCCCAATCGGTTAAAATCGATTTGTGCCCAGAAAACTTCACTTCCAAGTTTTGCTTCGGATTTTGGCTAAAATTTTACATAAAACTCATTTTTCTTTGATTTTTTCTGCTAAAAATCCTTCCTACAACATCCCTACAACATTTCTATCAATCCATAACACTTAATCAATGTAAAGATTTGAAGATCTAGATAAAAATCTTAAGAAACCTATAAATTCAATTCTTTTTCTATTTTCGTGCATCTTCTTTAAAATTTAAGGTGATAAACTTGTGGAAATCATTACCTTTATGTTCTTGATCTCTTCTAGCACAAAATCCACAAAGAGAGGTCCGAATTTCTGCTGCAAAGGCCTAGCTTCTTCTTCTTGTTCTTTTTTCTTTCTATTTCCCAAACTTTCTCCTTCTTTTGATTCTTTTTGGTTTTTGATGGTTGTTGTTTCTGAGTTTAGGAGCATGAAAGAGGTCCTATTTATAGGCAAATTTGCCTAATAAGTCAAAAGAGTTTGTGATTATCTTGAAATTTTATTTTTTTCATTTCCAGCCTACAATCGGTTTTACCCGCTCATAAATTGGGTAAAACCGATTGGAGTAATTTTGTTTTTTTTTTTCCCCCGGATCGATTTTACCCTCTCTGGAATCAGTTAAAACTGCTCTGTTAGGCAGTGAGATATATTTTTTTTACCAACGGATTGGTTTTACCGGCTCTAAGATCGGGTAAAACCGCTCTGTGAAATGGTGGAATCGATTTTACCTGCTGTTGGATCAGGTAAAACCAGTTCCTCATTCTATGCAATCGGTTTTACCCGCTCCAGAAGTGGGTAAAACCGATTTTCTCCCATTTTTCCTATTTTTCATTTATTTTCTTATTTTCATTCCATAATTCCTAAAATGAAACTAATACATCTACTTTTATATATCCTTAAACATAAGCCTACACTTAAATTAATATCTTTATTCTAAATCAAAACATCACAATCCCTAAATTAAAACTCTAAACATTATGATCTAAATCATAAAATTTCATGGTCACATTATTTAAGAAAATTTTCAAAACTTGATAATTATTCCTAATTATTTAAGAAAATTTTCAAAACTTGATAATTCTTCCTAATTAAGTTTAAAAGCTAATACTATGATAAAGTATATATTATAAAGGGAAAAAAACTATGGGGTCTTACATCGGGTGTTGTTGAAAATGATCAATCAGAAATAGTTAGAAATCATGATATTAAACACTGCATGAGATAGCTAGTTAGGATGATGAAAATCAAAAGAGAAAACAAAATATTACCATTCATCCAATTGCGAGGAGGTTGAAAATGTAAATTTGTTCTGGGCTGATATTGTTCTGCAATAGCAGCAAAAATATAACCTACAGATGCTTAGATGCTTAGAGTTGGAGACACAGAGCCAAGAAAATGAACATTGATAGGGAGCGAACTTTAGGAAGAGTGAAGGGTGGCTGAAAATCTGAAGGGGAGAAGATGCTGAAAATCAGTGGAGGGAAAAGAGGCTGAAAATAAGTGAAGGGAGAAGAGTGAAGAAAGTGAAGGGAGAAAAGTGAATGCTGAAAATCAGAGAAGACAGAAGAGTGAAGAAAGAAGACTAATCACAGAAATGTAGAATGAGATGGACGACCATTCGGTTAGTTTTTATTTATAAGGCAAAATCCTTCTTCTTCCTACTTTATAATGTTTATGGGAAATTACTTAGAATTGTGCACAAACGGAGGATAATTACCCATTGTGGAAGCACAGGTAGATGTAGGTAAATTGGATTGAATGCCCTTTTGTTTGACATTTGAAAATGAAGGTATAGGGTATATTGTTGAAACTCATGCAATGCAGTATTTGCTAAATTCAATTCTTGATGGAACAAAGCCTTTCAAAAGGTTTGAGAAGAAAAAGATATTTGCACCAGCTCTAGTTACTACATTCACTTCTTGATTGAACAAGTCACTCTCTCATAGCTGAAGCTCATTATTCCCTCTCTGCTCACAATACTTCCTAATTTCAGTCTAAATCACTCACTACATCCTATACTGATCGGTAATACATGATTAATTACTTTTATTACCTTTCTCATATGATTGCTTCCAGTTTTTCAAAGACTTCCAAATCTGCTACAAGAGCAAATGCTTTCCTTTTACTTTTACTTGTAGGTATGTGCTGATGATGTACATTTGGTAAAACTTATTTTACTTTTTCTATAACGTTATATGAGCAAGAGCTAACCATCAAGATAGGAGAGATAATTTTGTTTAAGAATATATAGTTAAGAAAAGGGAACCATGTAGATTTAGAGCCATGATTGATGTACAGAAGTAAAAATTATTAGTATGAAATGACCTTTAACTGAACCAATGTTTTCACTTGTAGTAAATATCATTAATGGTTTTCATTCTTGCTGGCATTTGATGAGAGATGGTTTGAGAAGGGAAACAGAACTAGATTTCAAAGTTTCAACTAGTATTTGAATTTAAACTTGGGTTGGCTAGATATATTTTTCATTTTCTTTATTCTTTTAGATGAAGAGTGGTTATTTTCTGAAAAAATATGTAATAAAAGGAAGAAAAAGTGTAATGGTATTTTTTCAAAAATAATTTTAGAAAAATATCCTTCAATTTGAAAATTTGAACTTAATGAAAGATGAGCCAAGTTTGGATATATATTTCTTGAGATAGAATCACTCTTTATGATTCATCTAAACAATTAAAAAGATATTTACACATAAGGACCTAAATAAAAATAAATTACATCCCAGTCAATAATTTCTTTGGGTAGAAATTACCTTAAAGCACCAAACAATTTCAATTTTATTTTTTTCCTTTTACCCACAAAAAAGTACTAAATGATCTTCGAAAACATAAGAAACAATCCCAAATTCCAAATCATCTCTTTATTGTTCTTCATGCGTGGATTATTATTAATTTTTAACATTGAATTGATACGACAATGCATGCTTTGGTAAAAAAAGCATAAGTTTGATGTTTGGGATTGGATAATTAAGTGCCTAATTTACTATATATTTTTGGGTATTTCTTATGGGAGATTTTAAGAGTTATAGCACCCTACAACAACAAGGTAAATAGTAACTATCACATTCTCATTCCCATCACAATTATTTTGGTGCCCTACAAGTTCCTAGATTTTTAATTTTTCTTAAAGGTGGCAATCTATGACCTCTTAAAACCAAACTCTAATCTATGACCTCAAAAGGCCAAAATTTATCTAAAATATATATAAAACCAAATTCTACAACAAGTCCTAGCCATGACTTGTAATAATTGATACTTTTATGACAGACATAGTTCAAGCCTTCAAGGAACATATTACAGGTTAAAAATAATTCAATCGATATGCAACTATCTTAGATATTACCATAGAAACTCCACATTCCAGCTTCAAGCAAACAAAATGCGTAGTACGGAGTATATCATTGGACTTCTGGAACTTGTCCCTTTCCACTACACTAATATGCAATGGAAAACAAAGAAATTTACCCTTTGGAGGGGAAAACAAAAATCACCCCGGATGATGAACAACCTCGTCAATAAGCAATTTCTTTTGAAAAGTGATTTAAGAAGGTTTTTGAATAGATCTGAACTTTCAAAGAAAATGATTACTAAATGGGGATCCTTTTAATGGGTATTAAGGGAGAAGTTACCTTTCTCAAGATGGAGATGCATACAAAATATAGGAAATCAAGTAAATGTCTATACTTGGTGCCCGATGTAGCTCCCATAAATCCATACACAAAATTTGCATTCAGTTGACAATTTTTCATTAGACAATAAACAATTTAAAATGCATCCAATCAACCTACTAACAACATAATGTAACTGTTATTCACATTGATAGACTTGATTAACAGCAAAAAATAATTACGTCAACAGAAACAGTAACAAATAATGCTCAATCGTATGTTAGCTACAGATTCAGGAGAAATATGATAAAAACCACCATTAGTACCATTACATTTTAGTAAGCAAGATGTGTTAATTATGTCTCTAGCTTCCCTTCAGCCATCCTTATCTTTTTCTATACTAAAGGGATAAAGATCGAATTCAGGAATCACTTATTCGCCACACAAAGAGCATCACCTTTCACTATGCAGCTGTTTATCCCTTGTTCTTTGGCAAACATTAAAGCTTTAAGGAAAGCAAGGCATTGTGTGTCTGCCACATTTTTCAATCTCTCAACTCAATTGCTTCAATTTCCTTCAAATAATTACTCACCACTAGCACAAAAATAGAAAGAAAAAAAAAGCAACCAAGCATCACATCAAAAAATTTAGCAAGCGATAATTATTTGATAACTAAGAAAAATAGAAAATAAGAATTTGATAACTAATGAATTATGGGAACTTGTGTTGGATTAATTAATCATTATTAGTGAGCCAATAATAAGTAAATAATTTTCTATTATACTTCTAAAACTATAACTAAAGAAAACTACATTTATATTATTATAAATAATAAACTTTATATTAACCTTAAGTTACTAAATAATAAGATTTACCTATTGAAAAATTTGCCAGGCAGGTGACTGATCTCATTAAGGAAAATGAATTAACTGAAAATGTATGACTATATATTTTGTGATTACTTGTTGAAAATGTGATCGTGCTATTATATATTTTGTGATTACTTGCTGCAAAATGTGATCGTGCTATTATATATTTTATATTTCAAATTTATGCATGCTCGCCTGAACAAACGGTCGTGTACTTTATCACATCGTTCCCTCATATGAATGTGTCAATGTTCATGTATGAATACTTGCTTTGATACTTGTACATCCGATGTATTTTGTTGCACTGTGCTTTATCTGCCATTGAATGTACTTGCTCGAATACTTGTTTGGCTGGTTGTGTAATTTATCGCATTGGACCAAATACTTGCTCATATTGTGCATAACTTGCTCGAAGGGGGACCTTGGCCTGCTTAGTTCATCAAAACCTACGAGTAGGCAACATACTTGATCGTTTGGATAGATAACTAAGAATGCCATGTTACTGTAATCTCGAGATTTACTGTGAGGAACTCTTGCTTGCTTGGTTGATGATCATTATCCTCCTCCTCATGGATGTCTCTTACTCGAAGTGTCTTGTTTGATTCTTGGATTCTAATTGGAAATTCGTTATCAAGTCTCATATAGAGGCTAGGAGGCTTCCCGTTATTCTTAATCACTCCTATCGTTGAATGCATTATATTTTTATTAATTATGTGTTTCCGCACGTGTGTTATGAAATATGTGCCCATTAACTATAGATTTAGTAATGTTTTATTGGTGGGACCTCACTGAGTTTTAATGTCACCCTTTGACAGGTCAATGTGACAGGAATTCAAAACATGAATGCATAAAATACTAAAAGTTAGATGAGGTTGAGGAGACGTGCCGGTTACATCATGTGTATAGTGCATGATAGAGCATTAACAACATTCAATATATTATTCATTTCTAACTAGTAATTTACATCTACAAAATATTTTATAGAGATTATGATAATAAACGCAAATTGTCTAAGAGCGGAAGTCAGTAATGGCTGATGGATTGAGAACTTGTATTTGAATTTCTATCATTGAAAAAAACAAAGAGACTACATGCTTATGGGAAAAAATGGGCCCAACTTTTGTCTGTCAGAGCTTCGTACTATATTTTTACCCCTCCCGTCCTCCATCACCCACCAACATCCCAGTTTAAGGATGCAAATCTATCCTAAGGTTAGAGAATTTCCCGAAAGATATGCTGGTGAATGTCCGATATTTCCTACTATATTTTTACCTCCCTCTCGTCCTCCATCTCCCACCAACATATCCTGGTTTAAGGAAAGAAAATGAAACTTGAAGTTAGAGCTTCCCCATTTAGCCAACATAAGATTTTTTTTTTTTTGTCATGCTTATCTTTTTGCTATTCTAATTTTTATAATCAATGTGGTAGGTGCTTCTTGTCTATGCTAAACATCCAATAGCCTAACTAACATTATGGCTTTTGTTTCTTCATCTTTTCAGATCAAAAACTTGCATTCTCTTCCCTAATTTATCTATTATGTCTTCTCTTTATTCTTACTAATTTATTTTTGTAGCCCAATTTCTTTGTTTGCTAATGAGTTTAACATATTTTCTTCTTAGTGAGACTATAGTTTTCTCCATGTCCCGCCACTGATATTTTTCCTTTCCTTTTTCCAGATAAAAGTACTTTTGTTGGCTGTGAAAGATTTTAAACTTGGCTGTGAAAATTCTGCCTACACAATAGGTTGTCGCAGACTTGCTTCTTGAATGCGCTGAAATGCCATATAGACCAGGTAAAATAGAAAAATATGGTCATGTCTCTTTTGTTCATACTTAAAGGAGGATGATGCTTCCTAATTATCTCTTATGCTCTTGGCTGATGCTATGCAGTTTTGATTTGTAGAGGCTGAGAGAGGATATCCACAATGCCCATTGTTATCAATTTATGGCCGGGTTTGCATATGTTATTGCAAAGGAAGTATAAAGATGGTAAAGCATTGGTGTCCAATTCTTTTCTCCAAGATCTTGCTTCAGCCCATCTTGCCACAGAAAATAAGATAGAGGGAAGAATGAAGCATAAGACTTCAGAATGTATTTCTCCTGTACTCTACAGGATATATGAATTTTAGTGCTAATTTGTAAATTCTGGTGTGTAATGGCAAATTTAGTGCTCTAATTGTAAGCTTAAGTTCACATTTCTTATGTCAGAAAGACATTTTTCAATCTTATAGTCCATTTTTCAAAGTGATGGATTGTCTTTGATATTTTTTTCATTGGCAGAAAAAAAAAAAAAAAAAAAAGAAAAGAAAGAATGATAACCCTTAATAAAAGATGATCCCTATTCTGTTGTTATAACACTGGCACGGAAGATGCCACAAAAAAAAGTTGTTGCCAAGGATTTTATTTGTAGTTAGGTTTACTTCCATAGAAAATAATGATACACTATGAGTATTATACTACTTTGTGCCTTGGATAACTAGTGCAAGTTTTGGTCAAAACTTTAACGTTAGGAAAAATAATTTGCTGGCAATAAAATTTTTAATGCTACTAGAGATTTCAACAAATCATATCCAGAATAAACAGTATTTTCCCTCTATAAATCTTCAAAACGCACTACAAAATACTACCAATACATTTAATTTCATTTTGCCAAAGAGCCAAGTGAAACACAAGTCCCAATCCTACGAACTTGAACAACAACAAAATACAAAGTCCCTCTACCTTCATCGCATCTGGCGAATTATAGTGGCAAAGGAACTGCAGCCATAGGCATAATACTACTAAAGTACTAAACACCAGGGAATATATCTAAGGCAATCAATTTTCACAGAAACTGAAGAGAAAAAAAAAAATTAGTTGCTAATAGAGCTTCAACCCGAGTCACAGATTCTGAAAGCGTCACAAATGCTTGCTGCTTAATCCCCAAGGTGAAATGGCGACATTGATCATTGGGACTTCAGCCATGCATCATCATATACTCCATGCCCTCATATTAATTGGAGATTGAGACTTGTGCGTCTCCATGATTAAACACAGAAGCATGTGCCTGCTTTCCTATGGCCTATGTGGGGTATACTCTTGGTGCTATGCAGCCTTACCCTTTGCCCCAAAGCTCTCCACGACAGAGTGGGTGATCTGCAACAATCAAAAAATATGTATTAGTTATTCAGAATGCGTGAGCACTGTCTAAATGAAAGAAGATTTGCAAAGGGTACCGGAATCCTGAGTTACAAGTGCAGGGAGACAACAACATTCAGAAACACTCCAAATGGACTTTTGTCAGGCTTTTCACTCAGTAAAGACCTGCAAATGCATGGAAAGTAGCCGTATTAATTTCATGAAAATTAACTAGGGGCAACAAATTATTGAAATCAGGGAAATAACCATCCAACTAATAATTAAATTTCTAGAGCTGAAGACCAACTCGTGCACAAATGAAGTAATTGTTTACCTGCTTTGGTCACTGCAAATCAGCACAACATACTTGCTCAGGGCTGTGAAGATTCTGAAATACACCGCAATGTATTCCAGTATGTAATTTGAGGCCAAGACTTTGAGGCCAAATGGACCCATACCTCCTCTGATTGAAGCATCAAGATGATGATATAGAAGCTCAGGCCTGGTCCACTTAGCCAGCGGTTGACCAGCTTGCTTCAGTGCTGAGGGTGTAACGTCAAAATAAGCTTCCACATCAACTTGCCAATAGTAAAACAAGACATCAAAAATTGAGAAAATAGAGAGAATCCATAATGAAAGTCTCTATTACTTGATGCATGGATGCCCACAACTTGCAAGGTGGATCCACCTTTGAGCAACTTGTGCACAAATTCAACCTTGTTCCCCTGGAGCTTCTCAATCTCAACAACGGCCATTGCACCAATTACTTCTCAGACTTGTCAAGCCACACCTCCCTTAGAATTCCCTGAAAAAATCAAATACAAGTACAAATGTGAATGATTGTTTAACTTGATAAGGATGAAAGATACAGTCAAAAGAGTTTAAATAAGTCCCAATTGCAACTAAATATAACAGTTCTATAGTCCCTAAATTCTTCCTCTTACTTTTTTCTCTAATTCCCTTTCCTTATCTATTCTTTGGAAACAAACTTTTCAACATACAGAATTTACCTGAATTCCATACCATCCTTGTGCTTTATAGAATGGCTCAGACAAGGACTCATTCAACTAACCTCACAAAATCCTCCTTCGTTTGAGGGTGTCATAGAATGACTTGGAAGCATAAAACTTCTCCTAAATATATCTCAAGCCATGATCACCCCTCTACTGATCCTTCATTTGTGATGTATACATCATTGAAAATATTAGATTTTCCAATAGTGTATGCATCATGTTTGGTGTCATCCAAACTGTACTGGAAGACATGCTTATGCCAGGACCAAAAGCTGAGGTATTGAGACCCTTTCTGTGACTCAAAATAGGGAAAAAAATCTAGGCACTCCTACATCCCCGTGTTACTCGCGGAATGGAGTGAATGATTTGATTGGGTCTAGTGAACAAAATCTTCGCTCCGGATAGAACTGCTTTTCCCCTATTAATCATTTGATTTCGCATTCATCTTCCAACCACCATTCTCTAAAGATGATTAGGGCATTTCCAAGCTATGGTAGGGTCCCAAATTTAGTGGGGTCGATTTTGTTAGCAGGAGTTGGAGCGATGATGGCGTTCTAATTAGGTGATTTCACCCATTGGGAGAGAAAGGAATCAGATCGATTTTTAGGCTGAGCAAGCTTCTGAACTTGTTGGCACTTGGAATCTTTGCCAGTATAAAGGACGCCAGGTCCTTCAGCTGGAACTGGGAAGGAGTTGTTGAGCCTAACCAACATCCATTGATGTCAATTGCCTCTTGTGATGGAGATAGGATGGGTGGATGAGGAGTCCAGTTGATGTAATCTCTTGAGGATGAATGCACCTACACAATATTACCCCAACCTGAACCGAAGGGGTTATATTGATAAATTCCTATGTAAACCATAGGTCCTGCAATGAAACAACAAAAACAAACTTTAGTGACTTCTTCCCAAATTAGAATATAAAAACTCTAGACAGTAGAGCAATTAAAGGAGGAAGAAAAGCAACCAGCTGAACTCACCGTTAGGATCTACATGCATGCACATGCAAGTTGTTGTTGAAGATGAAGATCAATCAGAAGCAGCAACAACATAGCAAAACAAAATTTAACACAGTTAGATATGCATAATTATTACAGTTAGAGATGACAACAAGAGAGAAACCAAAAAAAGTTACCATTCATCAAATTGTGTGGAGGTTAAAAAGTGAAATTTTGTTTTGTGATGATATTTGTCTGTTGTTTGGGTTGCTTAGAGTTGGAGACGGAGACAGAGTATGAAGGCAATGAACATTGAGAAGAGAAACTTAGCCATAGTGAAGAATGAAGTCTGAAACGTGAAGACAGACTGAAGAAGAAATGAGGAGTGAAGATCTTGAGCTTGGAAAAGAATGAAGAGTGAATTCTTAAGGGTGAAGACTGAAGAGTAAAGATGAGTGGATTCTTGAGCCAAGGGTGAAGGGTGAAGATAAAAGATCAGTGATGATAGAAATGTAGAATGAGATTAAGGGTAAAAATGTTGTGTTTATTTATAGGGCATCTTCTGCTTTCCTTCTACTTCTTATACTGAGGGAGGCTTTGTGTTTGTTTATAGAGACGTATTCTGAGCCCATGCACACACAAATAGATGGTGAGGGTAGATATAGGATTTTGTGTGTGACAGCTTGAAAGTAAAAGTGAAGAGGTATGTGGTATTTTGTTGGAAGGGGTGTAAATGAGTCGATCAAAATAGAGCTCGAGCCGGCACGTTTAATAATCGAGCCTAGCTCGAGCTTAGATATTACATCAAGCCAGGATATATATAATTTTATAATTTTTTTAAATTTATTATATTTTTTAGTATAAATTAAAAAAAATTAGTTGAAGCTCGAGCTTGAATTTGAGCTCAAAATCTTGCTCTACCCCGAGCTCGAGCCTATAATAATTTTGGCAAGCCGAGTTCGAGCTCAAATTTTTAGTCTCGATTGAGTTCGAGCCTGACTGTTCTTTGTCAATTAGCCAAACTTGATTAGACCCAACTCCACTCGTTTACAGCCCTAGTTGGAACTCATGCAACTCATTCACATGCGGTCATACATTCAATTCTTGATGACCTTCTCTGATAATAAAAGTTGGAATTTCCACTCTCAGTCTTAAATCACAGCACCCCATACTTAATCTTTTTCTTCACATTTTCATTGTGCAGGAAATTATTTCACTTCTTGACCATATCTTTTCTTTGATATGGAAATGTCACCATATTATGAGCAGAGAGGAGTATTTCATCATCAACAGAGGGAGTCCATACTGCTTGATAATACATGATTAATTACTTTTTTGACTTTTTTTTTTTTTTCCTTCCTTTCTGATAGTTGCTTTCAGTTTCTTACTCCACCTTCCCAAGACAAAGACTTTCAAATTTGTTACAAAACTAAATGCTCTCCTTTTCTTAGCTATGCAGAGTCTGCAGGTTATAATTAAGTCCTTTTACTTTTACTCGTAGGCACATGCTGATGAATTATATTTGGTAAAACTAATTTTACTTTTTCTATAATACTATATGAGCAAGAGCTAACTATGAAGATTGAAGAGGTAATTGTGTATAAGAATATATAGTTAAGAAAAGGGAACCATGCAAATGCAGAACCATGATTGATATAAACAAGTAAAAAGTATTAGCATGAAATGACTTTTAACCAAACTAATATTTCCACTTGCAGTAAATATCATTAATGTTTTTCATTCTTTAGGAAATACATTGGTAATTAATTAGTTATTTTTTCACTTTATTATTTCCAACAGTTCCAAATTTATGGCAAACTGATCAGTGAGCCTGTTGATACAAAACCAGTAGTCCCCATTGATGAAGGAAAACAAAAAAATTATCAATTATAAATATTATATCTTATTTTCTAAAACTAGTTTTGACCATTTATTGTAGATGTACTTTTCTAGTATTGAAAATGTAATTTGGAAATGAAAAAGGATTATTAGTTAGTACTCCTTTCCTTAATAAGGTTGAGTTCATTTTGACCCATATATAATTTATTATGAATGTCAATGTACAACACATAAAATAGTTGAACTCTTCTATCAGATCAAGAAAATATAATGTCTTTTCAAAGTGAACTCTTCTAATAAAATGAAGAGAGTATAAATAAAACTTATTGGAGATATTACCATGCATGGCCAAAATGTTGTCCACGTGCACGTTAATTTTGATGGAGACCAAATTCTTGCTGCCATTTGATGAGAGATGATTTGAGAAAGGTAATAGAACTAGATTACAAAATTTCAACTAACATTTGAATTTAATGAAAATGAGCCAAATTTGGATATTCTTTCTTGAGATATAATCACTCTTTAGTATTCAGCTAAACCATTAAAAAGATATTTACACATAAGAACCTCAATAAGAATAAATTACATCTCAATGAATAATTGCTTTGGATAGAAATTACCACAAAGCACCAAACAATTTCTTTTTGATCTTTTACTTTTACCCACAAGAAAGGATTAAATCATCTTGGAAGACATGAAGAAAAAATCCTAAATTCCAAATTGTCCCTTTATTTTTTTCATCCATGGATTATTATTTTTTTTAACATTGAATTGATATGACAATGCATGCTTTGTTTAAAAAAAAAAAAAAAAAAGAGCACGAGTTTGATGTTTGAGATCATATAAGTAAGTGACTAATTTACTATATATTAAATCATCTTGTGCCAACGCATCTGCAACCGCATTGCCTTTCCTGTAGAGATGCCAGATATTCCGGTAGTGCCTCCTCAGCTCCACCACCTTCTGGAGAGCACCGGTGCTTTGCCACATTCCTGAACCCGTCGTAACTGCCTATCGCAAAACCATTGAATCCGTTTCGACGTCAATCTGTCCCAAACCCAAATGCCTGTAGATAAGTAATCCATACAACAATGCGAGTAGCTCAACCTGGAAGCTGGAAAGGTTCTCCCCCAGGTGAATACTTGCCGCCAGTACGACCCTTCCCCACCCCTGCCCCCGCAGGCCCGGGTTTTCCTCTGGACCACCTGTCCGCATTAAGCTTATAAAACCCAGACTCTGGTGGATCCCATGCAACCACCCCTGGTTCTATGATTTTTCAATACGCCCATTTGTGGACAATTTGTCCTTCCAAAAACTCAACTCCCAGGACCTGTAGGGGTGGTTTTATGGAGAACAGCCCGAAAAGTGAGGTGCGAACCATCTCTAGTAAGCTAGCCAGCTGGGGAAGCGTCCCTTCTAGAATGTTGAGCAATGCGCCCTCCATATCTCCCAGCACGTAACCTTCATAATTACATATGTGCATTCCTTAGGCACTCTTGCAACTCCACTTCCTGTCTATCCCAAAAGAACTCCACGATAGCCCATAATACAATCCATGTAGAAATATGAAGACATGTACTATGGGGATCCTAAAATTTTGGGGCTATGCTCATATGCTCACCTAGCACATGGGCAGAGCCAGACCTGTGTCAAAATATTGTCGTTGAATCGTTCAAATGACCAGATAAGAGACTGCTCCATTATTTTTGTGTTTAATATTGTCATGATATTATGTTTAGGACTTATATAAAGTCAAAATGTAAGTACTAAAATTGTAGTTTTCTATAGGGCGAATTACATTATCTTCTTGAGGCTTGGTTAAATTATAAATTAGTCTTCGTAGTTTTTAAAATTATATATATCTTCCTAAATTATTAAAAAAATTTTGTTTTTTTTTTTCACTAATAGTAAGGGTGATATCGAGTTGACTCACGCCGAGATTTGAAGTACTTAAGCTCTTATCGTTTATTAAACAATCGAGTCTAAAGTTTCGTTTAGTTTTGTTAATTTTATTTTTCCAATTAGATTACGATCTTGTTCATAAAAGTTTGTGATTATTCTCGACCATAACTAACAGTGATCAATTTTGTAATATCGACCAAACTTCAGAAAGTTATATATAATTTTCAAAACTATGGGTACTTAATTGTAATTTGTTCAAACTTCGGAGGAACTAAAAATGCAATTCGTCCTTTTCTTTATAAGGCGTGCTAAAGTACTGTGTGTGAACAGTTGGACGCCATGTCACTTCCGCCGTCGTACATTAACCACGAATCAAGATAAAGGTTTTGGAAGGAAAGAGGTCGTACGCGGGCACAGCAGTAATATTTGACCAAAAAGCAAACAGTTGGGGAATTAAGGAGTTGCGTATAACTCTAACGCCCTTTGGCCTTTCAAAAAAAAAAAAAAAAAATGCTGCGTATATATGTTTTACTTATCTGTTTATATTTTCTATTTTACAAATAAATACTCCGTATTTCATTTTCATACTCACAGTTTAATTAAAAATAATTTAATTTTAAAATATATAAAGTATTATAGATTTTAATATGCAATATCTAAAATCGATTTTAACGTTGAAAATTCAGATTGTACAGAGATTGAGGAGTGTTTAATAAGACTGTACGTGTGACGGTTCGATAGACGTTATTTTATTAATATTTGTTTTTTAGCACATGCGATACGTATTGTTTTAACATTTACACCATATTTCAACACTTAAATATAATACACATGTGATATTTATTATTTTAACATTTACACCATATTTCAGAGACTATAAACTTGATAGTTCAACAACCACAAATACTACACGATACTTCAATACTTATAAATTCAATACATGATATACACGCAATGTTTCCACGGTTAAACTCAATACACACTCCATTACACTTCCAGACTCGTCGAAATCAAGATTTTTCACTAGATCTTTAAAAACAAATATTCTAAATTTAGACATGGCGAGAGAGAGGGAGACCCATACTCTTATCTTAGCACGCCATAAAGTTTGAAAAGATCATTGCAAAGCCGACTTGGCATGCACCCTGCATGAAACTAAAAATAAATAATAACAAGTAAAGCTCGAAAATTTACACTAAATAATAAATATGTAAAGCTCGAAAATATTAGTATAACTACAAGAAATAAAATAATTACATTAAAAATATGAAATAAGAATTAATATTTAATATGAAAGAGAATAAATGAAGATAATCTTAAAACAATATACACAAATTCTTTTTATAATATTAAAACAACCCTTATTTATAACAATTGCACTTAAAAATAATATTGTGCATTTTGCTTTCATATCACACAAATGTGGAAAATTGATTTCTTTAGTATATATTACCCTCTCTCTCTCCCTCTCTCTATACATATTTATAAGTATATATCTCTTGCCCGTCAGAACAAGTAGGCTGACTAGCAATGGGCAACTTTCAACTGATGAAAATGGTGTTGTTTGCTGCTTTCTTCATGGCAAACCACGTTAAGTTCTTATGCTTATCTCAAAGCCTCAACACTGATAAATCATCTCTTCTTGAATTCAAAGCAGAAATTTCTGCAGACCCTTCAAAAATCTTGGCCAGTTGGTCCTCCACAACCTCCGTTTGCACATGGATTGGCGTTTCTTGCGATCGTCAGAACGAGAGAGTTATGGCCTTAAACCTTTCTAATTATAGCCTTGGAGGGCCTATTCCTTCCTCTTTAGGAAACCTCACTTTCTTGACTTCTTTGGATTTCAGCCCCAACAATTTCCGCGGTTCGATCCCGAATCAGCTAGCCAATCTGCGTCATTTGAAAAGGGTCGATTTCGGGTACAACAACTTCTCCGGCGAGATCCCATCTTGCCTCAGGTCGTGGTCGGATCTCGAGCTTTTGAATCTCAACAACAATAGTTTCTCAGGCGAGATTCCACCTTCTTTGTGCAATATCTCCAAGCTGGAGGGGTTGCATTTGAGCTATAATTTTCTTGAAGGAAACATTCCTTCTGCGATTGGGAATCTTTCCAATTTGAGGGTCTTATCTTTGGAGAACAATCTGCTTAGTGGTTTCTTGCCATTTGGCCTTTTCAAAATGGCTTTTCTTGAAGAAATGTATCTCACAGCGAATGGTTTTTCTGGTGTTCTTCCTCAAGATATTTGCAATAATGGGTCAAGAATTAGAAGGCTTTATCTTTCCTTCAACAGTTTTGAGGGAGAAATTCCAGCAGAGTTGTACAAATGCAGTGAACTTGAGCAATTGTCACTCTCCCACAATGGTTTCAATAGAAGCATTCCAAGAACACTTGGATACTTGGCCAAGCTCAAGGATTTGTATATTGGAACAAATATTTTAACTGGTATGAATTTTGTTGTCTTCTTTTTAATTTTATTTTTTATATTCTTCTGTTTTATTAAAAGTGTATACTTTCAGTTTTTCTTTTTGTTTCAATAGAACTTAGAATCGTCTAGTTTGAAAATTTTTACTTTTAGTACAATTACTAATATAATTATGCGTGGTTTATAAATAATTTACACTTAAAAAGTAAGAACATTGGTGGAACAAATGGTGTCAAATTAAATATTTTAAATATATACCTTAAATTTTGCAATAAATTGTATATTTTTTAAATTTAGACAAATGCCGATTATATATCTTCATAACAACATCATGATTGTGGACGAAAAGTCTTGCACTATATAACCAGCTTTATTCTTTCTTTAAAAGATAAATGGTATGAAATGTTGGAAAAACTCGGAAGGCTAGGTAGCTGTAGTTGACTTCCAAACTGAAAGTGGAAAACCCATAGAGTTTTTCAATAATGATACATCGATCTTTTCCGTTTTTGGAAATCCTATTCCTTTCCGATTTTATGTTTTCTTATGCATGCCGTATATATCCATTCCTGTGGGACATTTGCGTGTCAATATTTTGTAAAGTCACATTTTGACCATATATATATATATATATATATATATATTCGTTTTTGACTCTTCAATTTATATTTGAACTCCCTTTCATAAAATATTAAAGAATCCGTAATTTCATAAATTATTGAAAAATCCTATGGTTTTTGAAACGAGTAATGATAGTCTTAGCAACAAATCATAACAACTTTTTGATAGCAACTCATGTGGCATACATTTATTGGTTACATTTTTATTAATATCAAATAATTGGCCAATGAATGCATGCCACATGAGTTGCTATTAAAAAATTGCTATGATTTGTTGCTGAGTATATCATTGCTCGATTGAAACCTATGAAAAATCCACCTATAAAGAATCCCATGGTTTCATAAACTTATAAAGAAACCCCCTCGTTAGTTAGTAAAATTTCCATTGTATAGAGTTAGAGAAAACACGAGGGGGTTCTTCCATAGGTTTATGAAATCACGGGGGTTTCTTCATAAGTTTTGAAAGCATGAGGAATTTTTCAATAGTTTATGAAACTACGGGGGTTCTTCATAAGTTTTTAAGCCACGGGAGTTCTTCAATATTTTTTGAAACCAAAACACGGGATTTCTTCACACTTAACCCTTTAATTTAACTTTCTCCCTTAACTTGAAAAACAGTTGATATATAGTTTCAGACTCAAATTTATGCAGTATCTGGACTATGTTTCCCATTTAGTGCTTTACTATGCGAATCTACGTGTTAGCAGAAAACAAGTCAGATATCGATGTTGTCTGCATTTGAGTTTGACATCATTTAGTATCATTTTTTCGACTAAAATGAATCTTTTTCAAATTGAAAAATCAAAACGACACAACGACCCTCGTCTGTTTAGCAAGAAACAATACTGTTGCATGCCACTATTACAAATGCAAGTAAGTTACTTTACAGTACTGAATATTAATTTACAAAATGGACCATTTAATCTTCTCTTTTAATTAATCAAACAGGTGGAATTCCTGGAGGGATTGGTAATCTCACACATTTGGAGCACCTGGACATTCGAAGCAGCTTTCTCACTGGACCAATTCCCTTCTCCATCTTCAATATATCCACACTGAGGCTAATAAATTTCAGCAACAATAGTCTTTCTGGAAGCTTTCCCTTCACTGTGTTTTCCAACGTTCCTGTACTCGAAGAGCTGGACCTTTCTACCAACCGGTTAAACGGTCCGATTCCGGCGTTCATCTGGGAATGCAAGTCCCTTGCATCCCTAAGGTTGACACAGAACAACTTCACAGGAGGCATATCCAGGAGTGTTGCCAATCTCACTTCACTCCAGGTTCTTGAGTTAATTGATAACAAGCTAACAGGTACGTACGTATATATTGATTCTTTGTCCATTTCCTCTTATCTTATTGTTATGTTATATTAAGGTAAATCAACATTATTTGGCCATGTCACTTTTCATTTGACAATAAGTTACATTAATTTACTCTAACAGAACATAATTAGACACAAAAAATAGACAAATGATATTATCTACCCACAATATTGCATTGATCCCATGTGTCTTATAATATACCTTGATACAATACAAACTAGGGAATAGATGAATATACTTTTTGCTGTCACGATGTCTTGACAACTAATAGATATACTCTCTCGGGTCCAAAAGAAATTGCGTTTTAGAGTTTTTCAGACAAATTAAGAATCTGTTTAACTAACCAAAAAACCTCTAACTATTATAATCTATTACTACTAGAAGTTTAGGAGTTGCAATCCAATTAATACTCATTTAAATTGAACATATTTATCAACAACACTAACAAGAGAAGTGATTGGTTATAATTTTTATAAGATAATAACTATAATATTTGAGGTAATCAATAACTCTTACTTGATAGGTTAAGAGACAAGGGTGACTTGGGAATATAGTTGGTATGATGGCTAAAATGTCATTTATTTTGTAATTTTATACTCTCTCTAAAATATCATTTATTTTAGAACGGAAGGAGTATTATAAACAACCCATCTTTATAGGAAGAGTATGTTTAAAAAGTGTAAAAAATTGTATTGAATTTTAGATACGACACGTAAGTAATTTATCATCATTTTTTGCACTTGTATTCTTACTTTCAAAGAGAATTAATTGTTTATATACAACAAATAATTATTAATAGAATTACATTACCACCCCGTGTTTTTGTGAAATTACATATACACCTTGATTTTTTTTACAAATCAACTGCTCCTTGATTTGTCCAAGATTTTCTAAACTAACAAATAGGTCTGAAGTTCTTTTCTTGGCTCAATGGAGGTATTTGTAATACCAAAACTCAAGGGAAGTAAATGTAATAGTAAAACATTTGAGGGGTATTTGTAAGTTCACCCCATAATTTGATTAGTGTAGGAAAAATTAGAGAAAAAATAAAAACAAGACTGTTTTATCAGGAAGAAAAAAAACTTAGAAATAGGACTTTTCTAACAGAATGGATCGAGTGGTAACACTTATTTTCTACAGGTGAGATACCACTCAAGTTTGGAAATATGGTAACTCTTCAAATTCTAGCACTTGAGAACAATATGTTATCAGGCAGCCTTGATCCTGAATTCTTCAACATGTCATCCTTAGTGTATATGGACTTGAGTGACAACAACTTCTCAGGCACTCTACCTTCAACCATGTGGACAACACTTCCTAGTATTCAAGGAATCTATCTCTCCACAAATAGATTCACAGGAATCCTCCCAAGTTCTGTTTCAAATGCTTCTCAGCTTTCCCTTCTAGTGTTGCTTGAAAACCAACTCACTGGCCATGTTCCTAGCTCACTTGGCAATTTGAGATTCTTGCAGAGACTTATTCTTGGAGGAAACAATTTTACCGGGGAGCCTTCGACTCCTGAACTCACATTTATATCTTCCTTGACACAATGCAGAATGTTGGAAATAGTGGAAATTTCCCAGAATCAGTTCAATGGTTTCCTTCCATCTTCAATTGGGAACTTTTCTGAGTCCCTTCAGTATTTCAATGCATTTGGAAGCAAAATAACAGGCAGTATTCCGAGTGAAATCGGAAACTTGAGCAATTTGCAGTCCATAAATTTGGATAGCAATGAGTTTACAGGTGTCATTCCATCAACAATTGGGAAGTTAAGCCAAGTTGATCGTATATATCTTGAGCACAACAAGCTTCAAGGACATATTCCAGCTGAGATATGCCGATTAACCAAGCTCGGTGACTTATATCTAAGCAACAATATGCTCAATGGTTCAATTCCAGATTGCTTAGGGGAAATCAAATCCCTGAGAAGAATTTTTCTGGAATCCAACAATTTGAGTTCTTCAATTCCATTGAGTTTATGGAGCCTGAATGATCTCTTGGGTCTAAACTTGTCTTCCAATTTGCTGACTGGCGATCTTTCGCCAGATGTCGGAAATTTGAGGGCCTTAACACAATTAGATCTGTCCTGGAATGAGTTATCAGATGAGATTCCGGGTTCAATTGGCAGTTTCCAAACACTTGTTTACTTATCTTTATCACAGAATGAATTTCAAGGAAACATCCCTGAATCACTAGGAAACATTGTAAGCTTGGAAGATTTGGATCTTTCTCATAATAATATTTCCGGGAAGATACCAAAGTCATTAGAGAATCTGAAATACTTGAAGAACTTGGATTTATCTTCCAATAAACTGAAAGGCGAAATTCCAAATGGCGGGCCTTTTCCTAACTTCACTGCCAAATCATTCGCGCAAAATAGTGCATTGTGCGGTTCAGCTAGATTACATGTCCAATCTTGCAAAGCGGAAAAACTTTTATCAAAATCAAGATCATCAGGGAAACTTCTAATAAGGTACATTGTGCCATCTATTTTATGTGCTATCTTAATTGCAGCTTCAATCACAGCATATTTATGGGGAAAAAGAAGAAGAACAAAAGATAAGAAACCAGCACAGGCTGAAATCTTCTCATTACCTCATCCCTGGAGAAGAGTTTCATACTATGAGCTTCTGAAAGCAACAGACTCTTTCAGCACAGAAAATTTACTTGGAACTGGAAGTTTTGGATCTGTTTTCCGAGGGATTCTTTCCGATGGACTAAATATCGCGGTAAAAGTTTTCCACATGCAATCAGAAGGGGCAAACAGGAGCTTTCAAACTGAGTGTGAGGCATTGGCTAGTATCCGACATCGGAACATCATTAAAATCATCAGTTGTTGCAGTAACAATGAAGATTTCAGGGCCCTCGTGCTCGAATACATGCCTAATGGAAGCCTTGAAAGTTGGCTGCACTCAAGCAATTTGTTTCTAGACATGTTACAAAGGTTAAATGTTGCCATAGATGTTGCATCAGCATTGGAGTATCTTCATCATGATCATGAACCACCTATTGTTCACTGCGATTTGAAGCCGAGTAATATCCTGATAGATCAAGATATGAGGGCATGCCTCACTGATTTCGGCATCGCCAAGTTGTTTAATGAACAGGAAATTGTGATACAAACCAAGACATTGGCAACAATCGGGTACATGGCACCAGGTAAAGTTTCTAACCACAGTTTTTGGTTTATTACCCCTTAAGTATTGTACCACTTATTCTGTACTAATCATATTCCACAATTTCAAGGCACGAGTATTTTCACATGTATTTATATTATTTCGCCTCCAAAAGACAAGTGTCTTAAAGTCACGGTACATGGTTGAACAGATTTAGTTGTACAAATGATCTGAGTTATAAAATGGAATGTTTATGCAACCACAGAGTATGGAACAGCAGGGGTGGTATCCACACGGGGAGATGTCTACAGTTATGGCGTAATTTTGATCGAATTATTCACAAGGAAGAAGCCAACTGATGAAATGTTTGGAGAAAATTTGAACTTGAGGGATTGGGTCATGGAATCATTACTTGCAAGCTCAGTGCTAGAAGTTGTTGATGGCAGCTTGATTGGGGAAGAAGACCAAAAGCTGAATGCAAAGAAAGAATGTGTTACTAATATTCTTCATGTTGGGGTAGAGTGTTTAAATGATTCGCCACAGAAAAGAATAAACTTGAGAGACATTTTGATTAAACTCACAAAAATCAGAGCAGTTTACCATGAGAGTATTTAGGAGATTAGTTTCAAACTAAGATTTGAACCGATAGATTGCTATTTGGTTCAGTTCAGTTCATTCGATTCGATTAAAAACGATTTTGAATAGGAATTGTTTTATAAATTTATTTGGATAGGACTTTGACAGCCCGCCACTAGAGCTTGCTTTGCTCACTCCAATTCTATATGTAAAAGTAGTTGATCTAACCCCTCTCATATGTTATTCTTCGTTATAAATAAGGTACTTAGCTAGATGACAAAGGTATCGTTTTTTGGGATCTAAAATCTAACCCCTCTCATATGTTATTCTTTTATTCTAATAAGGTATAAAGAGCATCATTAATTAAAAGTGAAACTTCGAAGAAAACCGGTCAACAACAGGGTGACTCGAGACCCTACACGACCCCGATTCCAATTTTCTTCATTTCCTTTTTAAAATACAAAATGGTGGGCCAAAGGCCCAACAAGTTGGCCACCCTCCGTAGTTTTTAGAATTTGTATAGATTCATTTTGTTCTCTTCCTCCCCATGTGGGATAAAATTGCTTGACAAAATTTTCACTCCATCCCATATAATGCTTCCCGTTTGCTGTCCTTTCACTCCTTTTCTTTTTATATTTTTTTGGCTGCCCATAACTAAATAATCTTCAAAAGTCAACAGCCCAACACACACCTTCTCTCTTTCTTTATTCCCAGTTACATTCTTAACTTTTTCTTCTTCATTTTTTTATCCAGATGCTCTAATATTTTTTTTCCTTTCTTTGTTTGTGGTTGAAAACAATTAGTATATTTTAATGTTTTTAAATACAACAAACAAACAAAAGTATAAGTTAAAAAACTATATTTTTAAACAAATTTATTGAAACTTTTATATTTATTTTTTGTTATAAATTTTGATATAACTTTGATATTTAAGTTAGTTGTTAAATATGACAAATATATGTAATTAACTTAAAAATATTTTTTTGAAGTTTGAAATATGAAAATAATATATATATATATATGTGTGGGTGTGAATTAATATATTTATAATTTAAAATACATTTATGATGTCATTTGGTTTGGCCTCGGGCCGACCCGGGTCGACCCCCCGGGTCTTGCGACCCTTGGACCTCGCCCTGTCCTGGCCAAACAACATTGCCTATATGAATGAAATGATCGGGTTGACTAGTAATTCATTTCCCACACAAAGTATTTAATCACTCACTCAACCTTAAAGTTTATTTTTGGGTGAAATAAACGTTGTTCTCCTTTCTCGTCTTCTCTCAGCAATGCCGCATTCCGGATAATCACCAGCTCTTGGTGAGCATTAGTAGTGCTGCTGCTAGGGATGAACAAAATATCCGCAGTTCGGATGAAACCGCGGATCCGAACCGAAACCGATCCAAATTTCGGATCGGATCGGTTTCGGATAATGATCCGAAACTGACCCGAATTTGTTTTACAGGTAAACCGATCGGATTTTTACACCTAGGAATCCCGAATCCTTTTTTGATGAAAATTTTCAGTAATATTCAATGAATTCCATCCCATCCACCAAAGATCCAACAACGAAAATGCCCTCCTCCCTGAGATGGACAAAAGTATGGTTTCAAATTTGGAATAACCTTTTCCGAAGCAAAAACGGAATACTTTTCCAATTCAAAACTTCAAGAAAAGGAGGCACAAAATTGTCTGATATAATCACAAGAACACACCCAGCCTTGGACTACTGACTTCATACCGTCTTGCACATATGCAGTATTTGCTGATCCTCGTGTGGTGGATGTAGCTGTCCTTGCGTGAAAGTTTGGTAGACTTCTTTCACCCGGAGATAGACTTCTTTGTCATACTTAGTTATATTGCAAAAATTACAGTATTATCTTTGGTAGACTTCTTTGGCTGAGTATGGAGAAATTCAGGGAGAGTTGGAAAAGAAAAGGAAAAATAAAAAAGAAAAAGAAATCTGACCCGAATCCGAGAATTAAAATCTGAAACTGATCCGAAACCGCGGTTTCGGATCGGTTTTCAATTGGATTGGTCATTTGATCACCCCTAGCTGCTGCTGTGTCATTGTTGGATGTGAAACAGAGAGAACTCTTACAACAATATGTTTAAAAATTTGTAAGGACACAGAGCAGAACTCCAACAACAATATGTTTAACAATTTGCAAGGTTGCTCGGAAAATCTTAATAAAATTTTGCCTAAAAAATCACAAATCTTACTGTGAACACCAAGTGTTATACCATGAACCATATAAGATGAAAGACATTTAATTCCAAACAATCAAGATCATTCATAAAGCTTTTGCAACTTAACGCTAAAAACTGCTAAATGTTTATCAGTACAGGTGAACTCATGCGAAAGGATTTGGTGCTGAAGCTCTTATAATGACTCTCAATATAAACATAAAAACAATCCATTTCCTAAGAACTGCTAAAAATACATGCTTACGATTGGATCAAAATCTGCTAAAAATGCGATGTCGGTGTGGGTGTCTGCAGCAAACAACATCAGAGGTCTGAAAACTTATAAAACAACAGAAACCTTCAAGAGATTATAGTTTATCACAACAGATATAAAACAAGGTCTTGATGTGGTCAAAGCAAAGAAAATCGCTCTGAGAATTCTGTTGAAGTTCTTACAAGGTGTGTTGAAGTTGGCATTTTCAAATGATTAGCAAAGCAAAGCAACTCTTAAAGAATGTGAGTCCTCTAGTTGCAAATATAGATCCTTCAAAAGTAGTAGTACACTACAAAACCTCGAATCTCCAGTGATGAGATAACTCTAAAGAGTAAGATCCTTGGGATTTTCAATTATCTTAGCTAATGTCTGCAAGAAGGAAGCCAGGTCGGCACCGTATATCACCCGATGATCTGCAGTAACATTTACCTGGAAAAATTGCATTTCATGTTGTTAGAGCACATACGATGGCATTTACATTTTCTGGTTCAAGGCTTCAAATAATGAGGGGGAACAATAATAAGAATTGACAATGATATACAAATTCAGCTATAATTACCTGCATTTGATTTTTCATGCCAATCCGACCATCTTTAGTGGCGACAACAGTGGGCTGAGATGACCCAACAGCCATGATTGCTCCCTGCAAATGTGTGCTTAAAATGTTAATACATGTCTTTTCCTATATTCTTAAGGCAATCAATCACCAGCAAAAATCAAGAAACAGATCTCAAATTCCTTGAACTTACAGTTCCTGGAGGTAAGATGGCATCAAAGCGATCAACCCCAAACATTCCAAGGTTAGATAGTGTGAATGTCCCTGCAAAACAGGCAGAATTTGCCAAAAAAGGCTTTGATTAAAGCTGAATGGAAAAGTGGGTAGACAGAGTATATATCAAACAATTTGCCTGCGAACTTGTTCAGATGGGTTCAGAAGAGCATGAAATACCATTTAGCACAAATTTTACAAACCCCGGTAATTCAGGAAAAGTTTAAATAGCCAGTTAACTCCTTTATTTTCACATGAATCTGGTACCACGAGATTAGCTATCAGCCAGTAGCAATTAAATAATGCAACCGCTACATGTTGGAAAATAAATAGCAGAAAATCACTTAAGTCCAGTCAAGATTCATATTCATTTCATGCTAATCAGTACAAACCTATAACAAAATTTAATCTGTAAACTCATACTAAAGAGAGCAGACTTCATGTAAACCCAAATTTTGAATAAAGACGTAGAAAATAAAATTAATTATCAAAGAGAGAGAGAGAGAGAGAGAGAGAGAGAGAGAGAGAGAGAGAGAGAGAGAGGGAATTCTCAGCCTCAAGAGAAAGCTGATTTGAGAAACCAAGTTCGGTAGCATACATTAATTAAAACATAAGATTGTACAAAACTTGCCTCTGGGCATAAAGAGTTCCAGGAAGAAACATCACATAAGTTAAAAAATCAAAGTAACTGCAGTTTTAGATCTGCTACAGTTGAAAGAAGGGTAGTCAAGAGAGTATCAATTCTGATTTGAATGACTGAAAAATTACAAGGGCGAGATGACAAGAAGAACTAAGCCTTTATCCCACTATATGTGGTTGGCTATATGGATCATACCTTACCATGATGTTTGGTAGACACACTTTCATTCATATTTAAGTATAACATTTCTTTTTTAGTAGTTTCTTTCCAATTCTTTCTAGGCCTCCCCTTTCCCCTTTCAGTTTGACCAAATGATACATGTCATTATTTAAAGTTGTTTTCCAGTTCATTTAGGCCTTCTTCTCAGTTTTTCATATATTGGAGCTACTCCTACATGCAAAAGAAACAACTGGCTCAAACTAAATAGGGGAATCTTTCAT
This sequence comes from Leptodermis oblonga, assembly GCA_016801395.1. Classification (NCBI taxonomy): domain Eukaryota; kingdom Viridiplantae; phylum Streptophyta; class Magnoliopsida; order Gentianales; family Rubiaceae; genus Leptodermis; species Leptodermis oblonga. Next base: position 10,164,274 of record CM028752.1, read on the forward strand.
TCATTAGTTGCACCATTGGTGAAATGCAATGATATAGATTGCATTGAGGTTCAGATATCACTTCCTCTATATGCCACTTATACACATCTTTGGTACTTTCTTAATTATGCTTATTAAGTATGCTGTAACATTCATATTTGCCCACATATCACTAGGTATATTTGAAATGAGGCCAGTACATGAATGAATATGTACATAGCAGATCAAATGAACATGAATGGAACATTAAATCTAAATGGAAACAGATCAGAGCCTTCAAATTGTGCAATTTTAGTTTTATGCTACCAGAACTTCTCTTTTTGTATCATTAAGTCTAACCTCATCTCCGATAAACATAACAAACTGATTTTTCTATATCTCAAAAGAAATAACTAAAATGCTTGTCATTGTTGCTTGGAGAAAGCATGAATATTTCAAGCGCATAGTCATGTTGTCAGTTAGTCTCTACAAGATTGCAGCATTTGTGTAACATGATTCAGAAGTTATGATAAACAAATTCAAGAGGTATCATACATAACGGTTTTGTCTATGTTAATGTATGTATCATTATGATCCTCTGGGAAACCCTAGGTATCAAGCAAGTAAGATCGAATGAGAGCATCTAGAATTGCATAGCTCGAAGTTTTGCAGTAATTGACAATAATAATTGCAGCAAGATTTCTCAACTCTGCTATGAGCTCAGTACTGGAGCAGGTTTGTGCACCAATAGATTAAAACTTGGATGGTGTTCGAAAATCAGAAAACTAAACCAAGTTTGCTTAATTCAAGTAAGAGTAGCAGAATATGTTCGAACAATAAGTTAAAAGGTTACTTAAAAATAAGTCAGATCACATTGGAATACCTGTAGAATACTCATGAGGTTGCAGCTGCTTTGCCCGCGCCTTGTCAACTAGTTCCTTCCACTTTCTTGATAGAGAATATAGATCAACCTAAAGTTGAATGTCAAAATAATATTTCAGATGTTTTCTATTTTATGATATTATTAAATAAGTTTTCGTTATGAGTAAAGGAAAGGAAATGATCGTGCAATCCATATTTGCATTATGATATAACCTTATCTGCATCCTGAAGCACAGGTGTAATCAGCCCACCATCAATGGCCACTGCAACTGCAATGTTGATGCTACTATTGTAAGTAAAGCTTTTACCATCTCTACAGCTAGAGTTCACAACAGGATGTTGTACTAATGCAAGGGCTGTTGCCTTTGCTAACAATGCGGTCATCGTCACTCCCTTTGATTTAATCTGGAAAATGTACAAAAATCAGAAAACTCATCTAAAATTTAAAAGTTCAGGACTAGCCCCAAAATTTAAGAAACACCAGCCTCTAATAATTACACACAATAAATTATGAATCATTAAACTTCCACCAATAAGGCTAATGCAAATCAGACTCCCAAGAGTATGACCACAAAAATGGAAAACATTGACAGATTTTCTCCACTAAACCTTACAAAGTTTATTCTTCACATATCAGTGGGAATTGTAATTCATTTTATTTTATCTAACCATTGCTCTTTAACATATCTACAAATATTCATCTTCTCAATGTTTCAACTCTGATTCTACTCTAGTGAACTCTGCTATAAGTGAGAAGTGGATATAGCCCAATGTGGTGAATGGGATTTGATTCTCACCCAACCCATTCTTCCTTCTTGCTTAATCCTTCCCTTTTCTCAACCATGAAAATTAATAAAATTTTTTAAAAAAAACGACTAATAAAATTTCGTCAATAGTTCTACCAATCAATCAATAAACAGTTATGCATGTGTAAATCATTATCATACCTTCTTATATAAAGCATCAAGAGCATCTGTAGTGATTGTATATCCAACTCTGAAAGTTGGCACAGCCAAACTCTCCACCATATTCCTACTCACTGCATTCTGCATTGTTGTAAAAGGAACCACTGATCCCAACTGCACTCCACCACCACCACTGACCCTCTCCTTCACCACAGCCTCAGAGCCACCAGCCACCGCCGTAACTGCAGCTGAAGCAGCCGCTTCAACATCCTTAGCCACCACTCTCCCATTAGGCCCACTACCAACAACCCCTCTCAAATCCACGCCTAATTCCTTAGCCAATTTCTTAGCATAGGGCGACGCCACTACCCTCTTCCCACCTTCCGACGCCGGGTGAACAGCAGATGCGGTAGGGCCGACTGCCACTTCCTGAGCCACCTTTGTCTTGTTTTCAACGGCAACGGCAACGGCACCAGTACTTTCTTTCTTATCAGTACTTCCACTGTCAGTATTGGCTTTCGGGGCTGTGGGGGAAAAGGCGGAATTCTTACTCTGAGCTTGTTCGAGAGCCAGAGCAATCTCTTCCTCGGATTCTGCTAAGAGGGCAATGGCGGAACCAACGGGAGCGGAATTGCCTTCCTCGACGATAATGGCGGCCAAATACCCATCGTGGAAAGACTCGACATCCATGTCCGCCTTGTCGGATTCCACCACCACGACGGATTCTCCCTTGGCGAGCTTGTCCCCTTCGGATTTAACCCAGCTGACGATTTTCCCCTCAGTCATTGTCGAACTGAGCGCCGGCATGAAGATCTCCCGGATCTTGGATTTGGGGATGAACCGGGTTCGGGTCTGGGAGCATGTGAAGTGGGTCAGTGAGGAACTGTGACGGAGAGCGGCGGGTTTAGTGGGGATGAAGGTAGTGTGTAGAATGTGCGACATTGTTGTGTGTTACAGAGTGCGCTATGGCGATGACGGAGAAATGGAGAAAGGGGGAAAATGGGTTTGAGGGATGAAATTGGTGGGTTCTTTTAAGAGAGGGAAGGAGTCTCGAATGCATCGAAAGGGTGGGCGGAGGTCTCAACTAACTTACCTGTGAATGATGATGGTATGTAGTCTTGTTTGCTGTTTGGTTTTTTTAGTTTTTGGCCAAAATGGCGTTTTTGCCCTCAATTTTATTATCAACATAGTGCAACAATATAAATATGGCGTTTTTCTGGTGATATTTCATTTAGGGCATGTTATATTTTGAATGGTTTTGAAAATATGTTTTGAAAAATTAGTTTTGAAAATAATTTTTAAATGTAAAAAGTGTAATGAGGATATAAAAATGTGTAATTAAAAGTAAAAATATGTATTAAAAATGATGAGAAATTACTATAATATTCAAAACTACCAAAACCTATTTTTGAAAACATGGAAAATAACATGCGTACTTATTTACTAATTGCAGTTCTTTTGTGCTAATATTGATTGTTGGCAAATTATATGAATGGTCACTAAACTATTGTTTGTGCCCACTTTTATCTACTAAACTATTTTTGTACGGTTAACTTGGACGGAAACGGTATGCACCTTCGATCCTTGTGATGTGTATAAGAGCAAAATTGTACGCACACAAAATCAGTGCTTAGCCACTCCATTCGACCAGTAATTACCGCAATCTTACAGTAGTGATATTGATAAAAAAAAAAATCGAACATTGTACCAAGATTCAACGAGAGAGTGATATTGATTGAAGATGGTGGGAGCAGTGGCAGTCGAAACCAATTGCTCCTTGCGAAGCAATAGTGGCAACGAGCTGCGGCACCGAATCAAGAGGGTAAGTGACGAACGAGCTCCTATTATGCTCACCAGCATGGAAACTTCAAATTCACAGTGGAATTACAAGGAGAGAGCTGAAACTATTTTACAATAAATTAATCAATGGGAAAAATCGGGACAGCGGAGGGTGTGTCTGCCTAGCCCTAGTTGAAGCTGAAATTTCATCATTCACGCCACCACCACCAATCGAACGGAGCTAGTAACAAAACGGATGAAGAGTTCGACTGTTCAACATAGAAGAGGATGAACACGAATACCAAAATAAAGGAATTTTAGTTCTATTTTCCTTGTGTTCTTTCTGTTCGAAATCTCTAAATGGAATTAAGTTTCATAAGTGCATACTATTAGGTTAGAATTGTGGTTTGTGAGAGCCATGTAAAGGGGAAGCTTGTTTTCATTGATGTGAGTCACATTAATCTTATCTTTATTCCCATCAACAAACACTGAATCAAAATCCTTTCTTTATTAGTCATTTTTGAGTGGAACAGCAACCATAGCAGAAAAGAAGTTTTAAAGAAATTAGGATAGAGCAAATAGTGTGCTTTTTATCTCCAGAAAGTAATATCAGTGAAACAGAGAGAGGTGCATATGATTTTAATCTGAATCTCACCAGACTTTGGAGGAGCCACAATATTTTCCATCCAAGATAACCAGTTAACTAACAGAATGGCCATTAGTGGCCACTTCTAATAGTTTAGTGGCCAAAAGTAGTTTAGTGGCTAAAAGTGAGCATGAGCAATAATTTAGTGGTCATTTATATAATTTGCCCTTGATTGTTTGGTCACGACTTCATGTTGTAACTTTTCTTGCAATATTAGCTGCAGTACATAGTACTTGTACAATGGAAAATGCACAAAGATAAACTTGATTTTCCAAGAAGGAAAGAGATTTGTTGTGATTTATTTTTGAATGTATTGTTTTTCCTCTCTTCTTGCATTTGGTTTGATCCTTTCACAAAGGCGTGCTTTAGATTTAGCTTTGTAGCTCTGCAATTGCAAATTTGTTTATGTTGTTCTTGTTGTTGATAAAGTCATTATTGTAGTTTTTATGCTTATTTTGACTGGTTAAATTGGATTATAAGTGTGTGATTATTTGTCTAAAAGGGATTTGTTTTCCCAAGCTTACCTTTATGTTTTTTTTTTATATTCACATATTTCAATTTGGACCAACTGACCCTAATATCTGGGCTACCAACTTCCTGTAGCTAAGTCGAAAAGCATTGCTTCCAGCTTTGTGAACAAAAATTGTCCAAAAGCATACTTAACTAGCAATGACTAGTTCTATTACATCTTCTACCTCCAAAAAGAAATATGCAATCATTAAAGATGGATCTAAGAAAAAGATAGCATCAACTATAGTCATTGTTTATTTGATCTTTGAAACAATCCACCAAAGATTTAACATCGAGTTCTATTTCCACCTTGTTCCATCTATTTTGATGAGCAAAAATTAGGGCTGCTCTTACTGCTTCAACATCAGCTGTCACTAGGTGATTGACCACCCCTAGCAACTGACCAAGCTTGCAGCATTTTACCATTGCTGTCCCTTGCTACGACACTTACAGCAGCCAAACTCATTGTTAGAGAAAGTTGATCACGGTATTTAAAGAAACAGAGAATTGCGAAAAAAGAACACTAAATGAAATAAGGAAACTGAGGGATTGATATGTGATATTGCACAAAGCAATAACGGATGAATTTTAGGCATGAAACACTGTTTTTACAGAATTATTTCCCCCAGTATCTTTGTAAAACCGGGTTAATTGCAATATTTCCCTAGAATACAATAGATTCGAACATATATCAAAGTGGTATGTTCTTTGGATATATGCACAAGATTGAGAGTTGCTTTTGTGTTTTTCGTGTTGTTAATGATCAGGCAAACACCTCTATTTATAGAGTTTGAATGCCACTATCCGTTGGTAGAGGTTGAGAATCAGTTTGAACAAAACCGTTTATGAAGAGTCGCAACTCTTCATTTAAACTAAACTGAAAAGCAGCTTCAGAAGCCGGTTCGACCCGATGTTTGGCGTCGAACTTCGGTGTCTCAACCAAACAGAAACCTTTCTCAAACTATCAACATTTTGCAGAGTGTTCGAATCAATTTTCTATGTCGAAGGTTGGTCTCGAACACACTTTACATCAGCAAAACAAATATATTTAACACTCATTGCTGAATTTACATCAAAACATACATTCAACTTAATAAACCCATTCTGAGGTTGCTGCCATCTTGTTTGAGAATTATCCTTAGCCACATTTGATTGTTTGTTATATATCAGTTGGGTTCCCTTCTTGTATTCCTGCCCTTCATCCAAAGCTTTGTTCACAATATCTATTTCTGTACAAAATTCTCCATTGAAATTCCTTTGATTCCTCGCTTTCCACATGTGCCAAAAGATAAATGTTGTGAGTTCCATTCTGTCCTGCATCTCCCCAGCTTTACCTATTTTTCCCATATCAGTCCTCCACCCTCTAACTGAACCGCATTTTGGGGCCAAGCCATCCCAACTAACTGGAGATAATTTCCAAACTAGTTGGGTTTTGGGACAATCAAAGAAAATATTCTCTTTAGTCTCCTGTGCTTCTCCACATTGTTGACGTGTCTCGTCTAACTGGATTCCTCTTCTTCTCAGATTGGAGCTAATTGGTAAGGTACCATTGCAGCACCTCCTAAAAATATGTTGAAGTTTTCCTTTCACTTTCAGGTTCCAGATATTTCTCCACAATTGCCTGTCATTCTCTGCACTCCTACACCATTTCTCCCTTTCCAGTCTATCCATCTTCTGCTGAGTAGCGAATCTATAGCCAGAACTAGCTGAGTATTGGCCATTATTTTCAAATTTTAATCCTAATCTATCCTTTGCCCTAGTGAAACTGATGGGAATGGATTTTTATAAGGTTGCCTCGACCGTTGAAAAAGTTTCCAGTAGTAGCTCCTCATTTCAGCCCACTCCATTATCCATTAGCAATTCCTTCACCTTCTTTATTTGATAATTTTCTAGTCTTGGGGTAAAAGATTTGCATATGGTTTCAGATGGCAGCCACTCATTATTCCAAGCATTAATACTGTTAAGTTTTGAGATTTTTACAGAAAAAATAAATCAGTTTAGGAAAATCTTAGACTAAATCCTTTTAGTTAGATTGTTTGTTAGTTGACTAAGTCTTCTAGTTTATTTCTATTTTCTGAGAATTTTAGGAGATTCATATGAAATCAGTTATTCTTGTAATCTATTTAAGTGAGGACTGCTGCAGAATAAAATATGAAACTGAGTTAAAGGTTCCATCATTTTTCTTCTATATTTTATGCTCCATTTTCAACAGTGGTATCAGACCTCTCTTGATCTTTAGGGCCTGTGTCATAAAAAGAGTGAGCTAGAAGAATAAGTTTTAGTTCATAAACAACAATTCCAGCATCATGCCTAGCAATTTTCTTGCTAATCCTCCACCTTTCAATGGCCAAATTTATCAAATTTGTGCTATAAAAATGAAAACCTTCCTAGAAGCTAGTGACATTTTGGAAATGGTCCTTACTAATCAAGTACAACTTTCTGAAGATCCTAGAAGCTCAGTTGAGGGAATATAGAGTTGAGAAAAGAAAAGAAGTAAAGCTTTGACATGCATTCATACTGCAGTTTCACATAAAGTATTCACAAGAATCATAACTTGTGTGACTCCAAAAGAGATTTGTGATACTTTGAAACAAGTGTTCCAAGGCAATGATAGAACTCGTCAAATGCAAGTACTGAATTTGAGGAGACAGTTTGAGCTACTGGGGATGAAAGAAAGTGAGAGCATTCAAGAGTATTGGAATTGACAATTGAATGTAGTAAAAACAATCCGATTGATTGGTGAAGAACTCTAAAATCAGATGGTGGTGCAAAAGGTTCTTGTCAGCCTACCGAAAGATTTGAGGCAAAGATATCTTCTCTAGAAGATTCAAAAGATCTTTCTCAGATTACCTTGGAGGAGTTGGTGAATACATTGCAAGCACAAGAACAAAGAAAAGTTGTCCGCAAGGAGGATATAGCTGAAGGTGCTTTGCAAGCAAAAGAAAAATACCAAAACGAAGACAAGGATAATAGGGAGAGTGCTTACAATGGAAAATGGAAAATGGAAAAAAAAGGACGTTTTCTATGTGTTAATATTGTAAGAAAACTAATCATTTAGAAAAATATTGTTGGTTTAAGCCTGATATTCAATATAGGGCATGCAATCAATTTGGTCATATGGAAAGAGTGTGCAGAAACAAACAAGAAAGACAACAAGCTCATGTGGTGAATCAACAACAAGAAGAATAATTATTTGTGTCATCCTGTTTTGCAGAAAATTCCACCAATGAAGCATGGCTAATTGACAGTGGTCGTACCCACCACATGACGAACGATGAGTCGTTTTTTAAGGAACTTGACAAGACATACACTTCTAAGGTGAGAATTGGAAATGAAAGGTATATTGAAGTAAAAGGCAAAGGTAAAGTGGCTATAAAATGTGATTCAGAAATAAAGGTTATTCCTAATATTTTATATGTGACTTAAATCGACAAAAATCTATTAAGTGTGGGGCAATTAGTTGAGAAAAACTATTCTGTAGACATGCTTTATTTATGATCCAAAAGGAGTAGTACTTTTTTCAGTTGAGATGCAAATAAAAAGTTTTTCTATGGAGTTATTACAAGTTGGTGCAGGAACAAGTTCAGATACAATGAAGGACAAGAGGGAAAGTAGATTAGCTATTGTCAGTACAAATGAAGTATCAAGTCACTTCTGAAAATGTTAAATGTGATGTTGCAGTGCTCGAGTTGACAGGTTATGAGGAAGACAAAAAAGACTTGAAGTTGTAAAATCGAAGGAGTTGGGTATTCTATAATGGACAAAACTGAGATGCATATGCATGAACACAATCCTAAAAAGTATGCAGGAATTTTCAATGAAAGTAATGATGTCTTTGTGAAGGTTATTGCAGTGAAAATCCCAAAGAGGAGTGTTAAGTTTTGAGATTATTACTGCAATAATAAATCATATTAGAAAAATCTTAGACTAACTCATTTCAGTTAGATTGCTTGTTAGTTGACTTAGTCTTCTAGTTTATCTTTATTTGCTTAGATTTTTAAGAGATTCATATGAAATCAGTTATTTTTGTAATCTATTTAAGTGAGGGGGCTACATAATAAAATATGAAACTGAGTTAAAGCTTCCATCAATTTTCTTCTATATTTTCTGCTCCATTTCCAACAAATACTCCTACCATCACCAACAATCCATCCAGTTCCCTCAACCAGATTTTCCCCCTGCTAACCAGTTTTTCCACAACCACAAATCCTGTGATTTTGCTTTTGCTTGGAAGATGTTACCCTTTGGGAAATATTTTCCTTTGAGCACCGTAGACAAAAGCAGATTTGGTTGAGTAATGATTCTCCAAATTTGTTTAGCTAAAAGTGCATCATTAAAAAAGCCTCTAGACCTTTAAATCCCAATCCACCTTTTTCCTTTGGCTCTATCATTTTATCCCAGGCTAACCAATGCATTTTTTGCTTCTCGGCACCACCAATCCACCAAAACTTTGTTGCCAGCCAAAACATTTAGACAGCGCCAGCCAAAACATTTAGACAGCTTGAAACATGTTAAACTGTAAACAGGCAATGCAATAACAACATTTTCGCATTATTTCTTTACCAGCTCTGCTCAGAAATTTAGTTTTTCAATTTTTCATGTTGTTGGTTGTTCTGTCTTTAATGTAGTTGAACACCTGTCGTTTTGACCTTCCAACAACCATCAACAAACCTAAGTATCTGCTATTTGTTTGCCCTTTCACCCCTTCCAAGATCTCACAAATTCTCTTTTTACTTTGCTCCCCTGAATTCTTGTTGAACAAGATAGAAGACTTGTCTAAATTTATTTTCTGCCCAGAAGCTTTCTCAAAAGTAGTTAGAATCTCTTTAATGCTCATGACTTGGTCGTCTTCAGGTTTACAAAATAGAATTGAGTCATCTACGAGAAAGAGGATGGGTAACATTGGACCTTGCTTACAGATTTTAAGGCCAGACAAGATAACCCTTCATAAATGATAAGAAAAAGAAATGGAGAAAGAACTGTTGATCATTATGGAGCTGGGGCTTAACTAAATTATGGGGAAAACAAATTAACTAGAAATGAAAAAGAAACCGAAGTCAAGCAATTCATTACCCAGTTAATATATTTTGGATCAAACCTCATTTTCAACATCATTCCTCTAATGAAACTCCATTCCACCATCATAGGCTTTTGACAAAGTCTAATTTCAGAGCCAAAAAAACTATCTTTCCTTGTCCCGAGGTTGTTTAGGTGATGGATGAATTCATGACAAAAATAACAAGCACACCTTCTATATTTCTATGTTGTTGGGAAATTGTTGATGCCATATTCTCATAGCAGAAAGGTAGAACAACTAGAAATTTTATTATTTTTCTAATTGGAGTCAGAATTCAGTATATTTTCAAACCCCATCTTACTCCTGCCTAAATGGAAAATGCATATTATGATATCTGATAAGACAATAAATAAAACCTGAACTTACTACTTCTGGCGAAATGGACAAGTCATTCTAGTGTTTCAGATGTTTGATAAGACAATAAGTAAATTAGATGTTAGTGTTTTTTATCGTCAAGAAATCCGTAGATTCCCTGCTTGGGTATCTCCAATTATCTGCATGAATCGATCTACATGCGAGGTTCTGTGGACATTGCTTAGAATGCATGTATCAATTCAAATTTACTAAACATTTTGTTGTGATATTATATTCAATCAAAATTCAAAGCTATATCGATGCGGCTGAAATGCAAACAGAAATGGCGTAGGTGTATTACGAGAAAGTTACCGAGAGTTAAAAGGCGCAAGGAAAAACAGTGGAATTTTGAGGATCCGAGGGCCTAGTTTGATAGGAAACGAGCCCAGAAACAAGATCCATCGCTCTGCCATGGCCTAGGACAGATTTTAGGCAAATTCCATCGTTTGGGCTTTCAAAAGCGCGTTTTTGGTAAGTTTTGTTTTAATTATATCTTTTGACTGGAGTGCCCGATTTAGTTTCTATTTTTTTAATTATTCTTATTTCCTTAAGTAGAAGGATTCCATGTTGGTTTCAGAGAACTTAAATTTTTTGGCAAATTTTTGTTTTGTTCTTGTTTCCGATTGGGCACTTCTTCACTCATAAAAGAGGCGTGCCATATTTTGTAGTACTGAGCTTTTGATTAATTTATATTTCAATTGTATATTTTATCTAATTTTCGGCAATTCTAGTGTGGGTTCGACGAATATTATATGCCTGATTGACTTGCAATTGTTCATCAATTTAACAATCTTTCAGAAGGTTTTCTAGTTTCCGAAAATCTTTCTTATATCGTGACATCATATATATAGCACCATAACAGTATAATAAGAAACAAGATAAAGAAGAGTTTTGAAGTAATTTACTGTTATACTTCCTCCGATCCAGAAAAAGTGTCGTTTTAGAGGTTTTCAGACAAATTAAGAATCCATTAAGAATTCATTTAAATGACAAATACACCCCCTAGTTGTTGTAATATGATACTACAAGGAGTCTATCAAACACACGATTAAACATCATCTTCTTTCTGTCTCCTTGTATTTTTGTATTCTTCTTTTGTATTTAAGATAATCATAAACTCTAGGTAGATAAGTTAAGACAAGAGCAAATTGAGAAATATTTTATTTTATTTCTAAAATGTCACTTATTTTGAAGATTATTATTCTCTCTAAAACGATACTTATTCTGGATCGGAGGGCTTAAATAATTAAGAGATGCACCCGCACGTGCATGAACCCAATTCATGCATCCAATATGCATTTCTTTTTTTTTTTCCTTTTCTGTATGCATTTGTGTCCTTTTTTTATAAAATAAAAAATAAAAAAAACACTACTACTATGGTGCCAAACGGGCGAGTTGAGCGGATAGTGACTGGGTAATAATTTAATGAGTAATGGGTACCCATTACCCATGTAATTAATTGTTTTAATTTAAATAGGTAATGGCCACCCATAATACCCATGACACGAATGTAATAGCTTTTTTTTTTTTTTTTTTGTCAAAACACAATTTTAAAGTTTTTTATACTTATAAAAATCACGCTCTTGCCCTTGCCACCAACCCAGACTCCCGCCCCGACCCGGACCCGGACCCCAACCCCTGTCCATTGAACATTTACTTACTACAATTCATCAATTTGAAACTTAGATTCAGAACAACAAAAAAAAAAAGGAAAATTGCTGCATCTCCCACAAAGCATCTGAACATGCTGCAAAAAACAAAAGAATAGGAAACTACATAATCCTGCAGAGATGAGGATGCTATGCTATCCATACTATACAACAATAACAACAACTACTACGAACAGGTTAATGGTAACCATCATTCAGAAAAACTTGCAAACAAGCACATACAATGATTCTCGCTCCAGATAGAATTGATAGGCTCATTAATGAAACTTGAGATGCTAGTCAATATCCAAACTTATGCAAGGAAAACAATCACACTACTACAAAACGGAGCTTTAATGGCGGTTATAAAGGGCTTTTAACGGCGGGGTTTAGCATTTTTGAACCGCCATCTATCTGGCAGCCGTTGTAAGTTAGCGGACTTTCTACGGCGTGTCGAACCGCCGTAGAAAGTGTACCCTTTCTACGGCGGTTCAACCTTGAACCGCCGTAGAAAGGGTACTCTTTTTACACCCGAACCGCATTAAAAGCATTAAAAACCTGCTGCTAAAACCTGGTTTAAAGCAAAACCTGCTGCTAAAACTTGAAATTTAATACAAATATCACCAATATACAAATTGAAATCGCTTTTATAATACAGCGTATCCAAAAAATATTTGTACAACTCTAATATGAACAAGCTAATTAGTATCCTACAACTACGGAGGATGCTCCAAAATATAACGAGCGCATATTTTTCGCACTGCATCTATCTCCACATTGCTTAATGGAGTGCGGTCGATCTTGAAGTGCTGCAACAGAGTTTTTGAAATTAAAAAGTACCCGAGTAAGCAAAATGAAATACAATCAGTTAAGTAAGTAATAATGAGAAATATATATTTACCTTTTCAAGTGCAAATGTGGATGATTTCATTGCTATTTGGTACATGTAGTGCATTACATAGTACCCACACTCCCAATTGCTCGTTTGCTTTTTATGCTAATGAATTAATATATACGAGTTAGAAGATCATACAATTAATTGTATACAACACAACGTTGAGTAAAAAATTTCTACGAATATTCATAACTTCACTCATATTAATCTAATTAATTAAATAACTAGGACTCACTAATTTCTACTGATCGAAAAGGCAATTGCATGCATATATTAACTAACCTACAGTACTGGACTCACGGATTGCATGCATAAATCAAATCCCTCAATAAATAACGACGTGACTAACTAATATATTAATTGACTAACACTACTAACTTATGCTACTAGACTCACGAATTTAATTAAAACAACTAACACTACTATTGCTTAGGCTACTAGACCCACGGATGTAATTAAAAAATTTAATAAGAACCAATTTAATTTTACCTTAACTACTATCCACGAAGGTTGCATATGCACATTTCTGGGCAATCCTAAGAAAGCTTGATAGTTAAACATCACCCTATAAAAATGAAAGCGGCACGAAAATAATTAGCAATATATGGATATATAGGCATTCTAACAGTTGTTAATATATATAACTCACTCGTCTATAAGCACCACCGCCTCCTCCTTCTGTGGATTTTGTAAAGAATCAAACCAGTATACAACCTTTTCTACTGGTCTAATGGCCATTAGCATCCAATGTTCACTGCAAACAAAAAATTTAATGACGTACGTCAGATCTTTATATCAGTGTTTCTTAGATATTAGAGAATCGCTTACAGTGTCACTTACCCTTGAAGATAAGGCACCAGATACATTTCTTTATTCCTATCCTTCAAGATTCGCGCAATGTAGTTTACCATAGCTTCAAGCGTATTTGTTACGGGTGTGACATGATCAGCCGAGAGGAAACCTATCCCCTTTCTCCCATTCCTTTCAACTAACTCATGTAAAGCTCTAAAGAATTTACAAAAAGGGCTTCATTGGTTAGCCTATGCACATGGAATGCATACTATATATAACAATAATCAGAAATAGGTTATAAAATTAAGTGGAAACTCACTTGGTGAACAACTGCATCAAACTGTTTGAGACCTGGCTTTCTCTGGTCAATAACTCTGTGAGATCCCCTCGATCCATCAGATTAGGCAGGTCCAAACCTATGACTTCTCTTGTCATTTGAAAGAAGAAGCCATTGAAGTCCGAATCATTATCCATTCGGAGCTGTAACTCTTGCAATGGATCAGATGTCGATGAGGATGACTCCTCAGTCAGAACCGTCGCCGAAGGAGATGTCTTGTCATCCATAGAACTCATCCGGCCTTTTTTCTTTTGGGCACTTTTATCCACCTAACATCATTTGAAATAACATTAAATATACAAAACGGTATTAAGTAATACACAAATAAATGAAAGAATATACCTTTGTTACTTGAGCCGGCTGAATAATTTCAATCAACTCTTTAGGCCATTCCACGAAAAAGGACTTGGCCATTCCCACTGTTGCAGCCTCTTCCTCAGGAAATGGTAGTGGGGCACAGTCATCATAGGAAATTTTAATTGTGACCCTCGCGCAACCTTTCCTAACCTCGCGCCCGTGGTGCTTGCTTTGCTTATAAATATTTCCTTTTGCCACAAGCTTACGCCGCTTTTGCGAATCCTCAGAGAGGAACATATGGCATTAACACCCGTCCTAAGATAATAGGCAAGCGAATGAACATTAGTCAACTATTAAGTCTAACTTAACAAAGCACTGTAATAATGAAAAAAAAAAATTTGAAGTATTAAAAGAAGCCGTCTAATTTTATTTACCTTGTATTCGCCTAAAGCACCGCCGTCAGAGGATTTGATCGGGTCCGTAGGTGCAACATGTAGCATCTCCAAATCGGGCAACCTTGTAGGTATCAGAGGAGAAACAGGGCTCACAGGGGATACGGGGACCGCTCCGGAGGTCTCTGGGGGCAAGCTCTCATCTTTGGCACTATTGATGACGGTGGCTTTTAATGTATCATAGTCGGTTCCCATCTTACCACATAAAAAACCCATCATCATCTTCAGATGTGTCTGACATTCATCTAGTTGGGCAGTGGTTTTCTGAAGCTGTCGCTTAGTTAAATCAAGTTCCTCTTTAAGCGACGGCTTTGTTTTCTGTGGGAAAACCTCTGTGATACGTGCCCTGGTAGAATGGCCACGATAACGACCGGGGTGATCGCGCTTTCCCGTTGCAATGACAAGAATGTCATTCCTACCCTCTGCAACGGTCTCCCCTTGGGACTCGCGGGAACATAGATTTTCCTACACATTTTGCCAAATATAGTAAATGTAAATAGATCAATTAAATATAAATAAATACACATATACAGAGATTATTCATTTATGTATATAAATTTTAAATATAAAATTGATAACCATAATTATAAAATATAAATAAATACACATATATACAAATTAGTCATTTATTTACTTTACAGTGACAACTAGATAATTATAATTGCGATATAAACATTTAATGACAACCAAATTATTTATTAGCATTTCATCATAGATATCTAGTAATAAATAATCAGTTATAATAAAAAATCTATACACATAGACTTTAAATATTAAAGAATTGAAACATAAGAAAATGTATGGTGCAAAACTTACAATTTCCATCGCTACACGCCCAGCCTCTGGCGTGAAGTATTCCCCCTTTTTTGTTCGTGTGGGCCTGTCTCCAAAGGTGATGACGGCCTGGCCCTGAATCAAAATCTTCGCTGTCTTCTCCAGACTGACCCTCCTCTGAAGGCTTCTTTCCGGATGCACTCACCTCCTCGTCATGCAACTGCTGCTTCAGCAGTCGGTAGCCACCGCGAGATAAATTATGGTAGAAAGCATTTAAATTGGCATTCTTTTGCGCTTTTCCACGAATTGCCTAGAGAGAAATATAATGAAAAATTATTATCCCTAAACTGAGCAATTTCAAATATCCAAAAAGAAGAAGGAAATCAATTTTAAAAAAATATACCTGCCATTCTTCTGTCTCGCGGCTAGCCTTGAACTTATTCCATGTCTCCCTAGGGAGAAATTTATATTCCAAGCATGGGTCCCTACCCTTCATGGGACCATGTACATATTTCCCTAAATAGGATTTGAAATCTTTCCACCGTTTACCGGCATAACAAATCCACTTTGTTTCGAGTTCTTCGGTTGACTCGAAAACAAATAATGCCTACAGTGAAAATTAGGAGTAAAAATTTAGTGAGGAATTTGAGTTAAAGTGTATGGAAGAATTAAGAAACAAACAATGCATTATAATTAAAGAAAATACCCGTATTTCCATCCAAACTCTCTTCTTGAGCTCCTCTGGAACTTTCGGCCATGATTCATATTCCACTAGGTCCACTTTGCTCCGGGCCGTATATGCCACAAAGGTAATCCACTTTACATGATACACTTTAGGCTCCCCCTTGGAATTAAAAGAAATGTCAAGAGTTTTCCCATTCTTTCGCATTTCCAATAGATCATTGCAATTTGTGGGCCCTCTACCTCTACTAGATGTAGTAGAAGAACCATCTCCATGCTCCGTATTGCTTTTTCTTTTTCGGGCCATTGAAAGTACCTTAAACTTCATTTACATAGAAAGAGAATTCAATATAACATATAAGCAATTAAAGAAAAGCTTTAATGTCAAATACAAGAATGCTTGTAATGTTGAAAAAAAAGGCAATGTACATTCGCAAAATTCACTCCTAAAAATACACAATTACCATTATCCAAATTAAACCAAATGAGGGCAAAAAAAAAGTCCGTTTATAAAGGGTACCATTGATAAAGTACTTCACATTTCACAACCAACAACTAATGTGGAAAAAAAGGCAATGTACATTCGCAAAATTCACTCCTAAAAATCCACAATTACCATTATCCAAATTAAACCAAATGAGGGCCAAAAGAAAGTGGACTTATCAAGGGTACCATTTACAAAGTACTTCACATTTCACAACCAACAACTAATGAGAACAATCATTCATTTCTACTAAAGGAATAAAATTTCACAAAGTGGAATCAACAACAAAGCATTTTCCTCATTATCACTAAAGGAGGAACACTAAATCGAATAAAAACCGAAATCAAACACCAATGTTCTAAAATTAATCAAGCAAAACCTAAATAATCATTTGAGTTTCTCATTTAAAAAAAAAAACCCGAATTTCAAAGGGTACCTAATGGAACATTAATCGAAACCCTAGGTTCGAGGTTGAACCGCCGTTGAAAGTGTACTTTCAACTGCGGTTGAACCAACAATCAACTGCGGTTCAACCTTGAACCGCGAACCGCAGTTGAAAGTACACTTTCAACTGCGGTTCAAGGTGAACCAACAATCAACTGCGGTTCAACCTTAAACCGCGAACCGCAGTTGAAAGTACACTTTCAACTATACTTTCAACTGCGGTTTGAGGTTGAACCGCAGTTGATTCTCCTTTCAACTGCGGTTCGCGGTTGAACCGCGGTTGAAAGTCCGCACTTTTTCTCGGTTTAAGTAGAGGAAAAAATTGGAGCCAATTCCCGCGCGGGCATTTTTTAATATTAAATTTTTTTATTTTCCATTTTCAAAAAACTATTCCCACAATTTTGTAAATATAATAATACATACCCAGATTTTGTATATTTATTAATTATGTACACAATCTCGACTTTTATTAACCATTTCATAATTAAATTTCAAATTTTTAATTGAACCATATATTTGCATTTAAATTTCCCGCGCGTGCTACTACACGTACAATAATTATAGGTCAAAGATAAAAATTAATAATTTCCATAAATTTAATACATGTAAGAGCCAAGAAAGTAATAAGCTTCATTATGTTCCCTAAAATTCCTACTTTTTCGACTTGGCGAACGGGATAAAAAAATCAAATCCACAAATGCATTAGGTATGTATAGTAATATAAAAATTAATTAATAAAATTTAAGTGGCCGAAAAAAAAATTTGATGAAAGTCATTAGGACTTTATGAGCATTATTTGAAATTAGCTAGAAGTTTGACTTTTAGACTTTTAAATACTTAGAAGATGAAAATTGGTCAAATGAAATTAGAATGATATTTTAAATATGCTAAGACCAATTTTGAAGTTAAAATACTCAAGAAAAGATGAGTTAGGCAAAATAGAGAAAAATTTGAGAAAATTTGAAATTTGCCTTTGATTGATGAGTCTTTGAGTGATATAATCATAGAATGCCATGTTTTAGAGTTAAAATGATGCATTAGGATCTATGTCATCTTTGGTATCTTGAAATTCTTGCATGTTAAAACGGTTGAAAATTTTCATTTGAAGATAGCAAGAATTTTGCATTACATAAAAATGGTTGACTAAGTGGTTGACTTTTTAAATATACATGCTTTAGCTTATTTGAGAGTTTAAGAATTAACTTATTGATAATTTGAAGTTGCTCACATGAGAATATTAAGGATATATGTTTCAAAATGGCAAGCTTCAATGATTGTATATATGCTTTGTATGATTAAAATTGAAAAAACTTGACCAAGTAGTTGACTTTGAAAATATGAATGCTTTGGATTGTTTGAATCTTTATGCATAACTACTTGAGCCTTTGAAGGTGCTTGGATGATAAAATGCTTGATAGAAACTTGAAAATAGCAACTTTCAAAATTCAAAGCTTAATATACTTAAGCTTAAAAACGTTGACCAATAGGTTGACTTTGCACATATGCATGATTTGAAATGTTTCATTCCTTTGAATGTCAAAGCGAAAATCCAGGAAAAGGGTGGCGCTTCACTATATATCTATTTCAATCTTAAGAGTCACCGCGGTTAATTTATGAAAATCGGGAAAAAAAACTTAATAGAGAGTAGGGTTTAGGGGTTAGGGTTTAGGGTTTAGGGTTTAGTTTTTTGAAAATGGAAAAAACAAATTAATATTAAAATATGCCCGCGCGGGAATTGGCTCCAATTTTCTACGAGGAGACCTTTCACCGGCGGTTCAACCTCGAACCGCCGTTGAAAAATGAATCCACCGCGGTTCACGAGTGAACCGCCGTTGCAAGTGGACTTTCAATGGCGGTTCAATCTCCAACCGCCGTTGAAAAATGAATCCACCGCGGTTCACGATTGAACCGCCGTTGCAAGTGGATTTTCAACGGCGGTTCAATGTTGAACCGCCGTTGAAGTTCCACTTTCAACGGCAGTTCATTCTTGAACCGCAGTGGAAATGTTGTTCAACGGCGGTTCGCGGTTGAACCGCCGTTGAATCGACGACCCGGTTACTTAAAGTTAAAATTTTTTTACTTCGTTTCCTCCCTCATTCTCTTCCTCTCCTCTCCCATTTGTTTCCCTGCATTTCCCCTGTTTCCCGAACCCACTGACAAGTAATTTATAAAGAGTTAAATATAAAATAACAACAAAATGAACTGCGTATAGATTCCCCTGTTTACCAAAGTACTACTCCTTGGAAGAAAATAATAATAATACAAGAAACATTTATTCATAAATGAAAAACAAGGAAATCTATTTTCCGGAAAATTTGACAAAGTCTCCCCTATAAATGTAACGTACTCCCTGTAAGTTCGATGCACACATATACTTAAATACTTCACTAAAATTCCAACTATTTCGAATAATACGGAATTCAGTTTCAAATCACTTTAGACAGAATCTCCTCTGCTTGTTTTTTACCAAAACACAAGTGCAATTTAAGATCAGCACAGAAGCTTCACACAATTTCAAACAATAACATATTCATTTATAAACAGTTCCGCATATGAAGTCCCTGGAAATTTTGTCCCTTGATTGCGCGGCTTCATCCGAGTTGTGACCTGTCTCAATCCCACAGTACGAAAGATAAAAATAAATGTTGTTATAAATTTATGTCCACCGCTTTTCATTAAAATCAAAGAAACATATACAAATACACACACACACACATACACACCCGCGGGAATTGAAGTTTAATAAAAACAAACAATATACCTGAAAATGATTCTTAACTTATTCTCTTTCTCTTATGGGACACTTAATCCTCGAACCATAATCCTTCGCTGTGGTCATCACGAAGTATGTATTTATCAAGTTCCCTATCTTCTTCATCTGCTCTCGGTTTAGGTAACCCACTAGAGAAAGGGCCAGCCTCATGAAGCCCTTCTTCTGTATCAATCCCTTCCACACCGTGATGTTGTTTACCATGAAGAACAACAGACCAATGTTCGTCGCAAGGATCGGTGATATAAAAAACTTGTTTCGCCTGCGATGCAAGTATAAATGGTTCCCCCTTGAAACCCTCCCGATTGATGTTGACCAAGGTAAAACCCAATGGATCATCAGTTCGAACCCCACTATTGTTATCAACCCATTTGCAGCGAAATACAGCTACTTTGAAACAAACATAGTCAAGCTCCCAAATATCTTCGATCACCCCGTAATAAGCCATGCTTGCATACAATGGATTTTTATCCTTCCTGCTAGAAACATGTAAAGCCTCTGAGATTAATGTAACACCATTGTTTTGTGCCGTACTCTTCTCATCTTGTCTCTTAGTAGCAAATGAATATCCATTTATGTCATAGCATGAAAATGATCGTACCGCAGGGCTGGGCCTAAATGCCAACCATTTCAATGTCTCCGAAACGTCTTTGCCCAGGACAGCATTACCAAACCAATAGACAAATGTCCGAATATGTTCATTGAGCACACGTTGATCCGTCCAAGCAGGATAAGAAGTTCTTATTGACTGTATGTGGTCTGTCACATAGGGCGCAACTTCTTCAGAATTGCGCAGAATGTAGAGATGCGCCTTCATCAATTCAACATTAGACGGCAAAAAAATTTTTCCTCCCCTTGTGCCCATACCTGTAATTCTCTCATCGTGCCGATTCTTAGATATTCCAATTGATGCGGTCCCGGCCAAGTACTCAGTGCAAAACTCAATTACCTCCTCAGCTATATAACCTTCAACAATACTAGCATCAGGACGACAACGATTCTTAACATACCCCTTAAATACTTTCATATATCGCTCGAATGGGTACATCCATCGCAAATGAACAGGCCCGCAGATTTTTATCTCTCTAACCAAATGAATCACCAAATGCACCATAATATCAAAGAAGGCGGGTGGAAAATACATTTCTAATTGACAAAGGACAATAGTTATTTCATCTTGTAGCTGATCAAGTCTTTCGCGCGCGATAACCTTGCTGCATATAGCATTGAAGAAGAAACAAAGTCTTGTTATACTGGACTTAACATGCTTGGGCAATATCGAGCGAATAGCTACAGGCAACAATTGATGCATTAAGGCATGGCAATCATGAGACTTCAAACTAACCAGTTTTAAATCTTTAAAGGAAACAAGTCTGCTTACATTTGAAGAATATCCGGATGGAACTTTGATGCTACGCAAACTTGAACATTGTTGTTTTTTCTCTTTTCTGGACAAAGTGTGACAGGCAGGGGGTAGATATGTGCGTTGTCCTCGAGCTACCGGTGCTAAATTTGCTCTTATGTTCATATCAACCATATCAAGTCTCGCGTTATAACCATCCTTAGTTTTACCAGGGATGTTCAAGAGCGTACCTAACAGGCTTTTGCAAATATTTTTCTCAATATGCATAACATCGAGACAATGTCTGACATCCAAGTTCTCCCAGTATGGAAGTTCAAAAAATATGGATTTTTTCTTCCAACAACCTGTATCATTATTGCTGGACTCCGAAGTTTTACCGAACTCCACATTGATGTCCGTCACACGAGCTTTCACCTCTGGCCCGCTCAAGGGTTCTGGAGCTTTTCTGAACTCTTGGAATCCATTGAATGCTCTTTTCATACGGCGATACGGATGAGTCTCGGGAAGAAATCTGCGATGCCCAAGGTATACTGTCTTCCTCCCATGTGCAAGCTGACAAAAATCTGTACTCTGCTCACATATTGGACATGCTTTATGCCCTTTAACAGAGTACCCAGACAAGTTTCCATAAGCAGGAAAATCATTAATGTACAGAACAACATGGCACGTAATGTGAACATTTCTTCACGGTAGGCATCAAACACAGGTGCGCCTTCATCCCATAACTTTTTCAAGTCTTTAATAAGAGGAGCAAGATACACATCGATGTCATTTCCTGGTTGCCGTGGGCCTGAAATCATTAGAGACATAAGTATGTACTTGCGCTTCATACACAAGTAAGGCGGCAAATTGTAAATAACCAACATCACCGGCCATGAGCTATGTGTGCTACTCAGACTGCCAAACGGGTTCATTCCATCAGTACACAGACCAAGCCTCAAATTTCTGGCTTCTCCCCGAAAGAAGGATACATTGAATCAATCTTTTTCCACTGATCTGAGTCTGATGTATGCATTATCACCTTGTCATCATCACTGGGAATACACCGATCTGAATGCCATGTCAATAGTTTTGCATCTTTTTCATTAGCGAACAACCGTTTAAATCTCGGTATTATAGGAAGATACCACAGAACCTTAGCCGGCAACCCCTTCTTTTGCGCATCAGAACTGTCTTCAACAGCATCACACAGCTGCTTGTTTTTGTATCTGGGAGTTTTACACTTAGGACACCGCAATAAATCTTTATACTCATTCCTGTAGAGGACGCAATCATTTGGGCAAGCGTGGATCTTCTTATACTCCATACCCAGTGGACACAACATTTTTTTCGCCTCGTAAATTCGATCTGGAAGTTCATTATCTTCTAGGAGCATATCTTTCAATACCCTCAATAAGGCTGTAAAACTAGTATCTGACCACCCGTTTGCCGCTTTCAAACTAAACAACTTCAAAACACTAGACAATCGTGTGTATTTACTGCAACCCTTGTATAGAGGCTTCTCATTGTCACCCAAAATGGAAGCAAGAACTTCCGGTTTATCAGCAAAATCCTCGGCCACATCCTCAATCATGGCATCTAATCGATCTCTAGTAATCGCATCATCTCCTTTTGCATGAGATTTTCTTTGCTCAGGTAAACCATCAATACTTTCACCATGCCAAATCCACAGTTTATAAGAAGGATCAAACCCGTGCCGATATAAATGGAATCTTATTGTATCTGAGTTATCAAACCGCGCCCCATTTTTACAAGCTTTGCGCGGACAATGAACGTACTTTGTATTCTTATAAGCAAATTGAATGAAATTCTCAACTTCTCTCGCATAAGAATCGGAGGTCCGATCACCACAGAACAAGATATTTCGATCCATGTGTAACTAAGACCTTGAAATAATTAAAAATACCAAATAATAATTCAACAAACAATGTACAAAGTATCAAGTTGCATGCTTGTCTTAGCACATGTCATAATACTTATGTTAGTCATATATAATCAAAACTACTATAATACCTCAATGAAAAAAATAATGCAATGACAACACATGCGCAATAGACATAATCAAATGAAGAAGAAACTCTAAGTTTTTCATTTATGCATTTCGTCAAACACATAAAATGCATAAAAAAATAATACACACTCTAAGTAGTGCTAATTATATGAACATCATCCATTAAAAATCAAACACTATAAATCAAATTACATCACCCAAAAACTACATAGTATAACTAAATAGGGTTCCACAATACTAAGGTTCGCCACATACATGGAATATATGCAACTTTAATTTTCAGCCATGCATCTACCATAAATAAAAATAAATGCTATAGGATGACATATCTAAAGTACAAGCATAAGCAATTACTGGGAAATTTTACAAGTTTCTAACCTTTAGGTGGTAAATTTTAGCTCCAAATGACGATTCTTTAGGTTCAACGTGCAAAACCGTAGTAGAAATTTGAGGGCAGACACTTTCGGCCGCGATATGGGAATACACGGTGTTATTTAGGTTTTAATATATATATACGTCAATACTACGGCGGAGAAAATTAAACCGCCGTAGAAAAATTGGAAACCGCCGAGAAACCGCCGTAGGGACTTTCTACGGCGGTTGCCCTCCAACCGCCGTAGAAAGTCCCCTTTCTACGGCGGTTTGTCCCAACCGCCGTAGAAAGTCCGTTTCTACGGCGGTTCATTTTTAAACCGCCGTAGAAAGTCCCGTTCTACGGCGGTTCATTTTTAGACCGCCGTAGAAAGTCCGCATTCCTTTTATTACTGCGGTTTTCTATTTTCCGCCGTTAATTCGCAGCCGTTAAAGCTCCATTTTGTAGTAGTGTCAATTATACTCATGCTAGCAGCTTAATATATTCACCGAGACTGAACGAAAATTTCAAACACATGATATAGGAGCCCCAGGAGGAAGCATCTTTCTGACCATCTCCCTCCAATCCTGTTTTACATCCTTCTCCGTCTGTAAATTACAAAAGCCCCAAAATCCAAGATATCTTTCAATTTATCCTTTTAAATACCATAACATTTTCACTACCCCATTTCAAAGAAACAAACAAGAGTGCTAGTAAAACAAACAGCTGAAAACCAACAATTCAAACACTTTGACCTTAAAAATTCCAAACCCAAGTTTTCTGAGCGAAAAAATTGAAGGAATCAACAACAAGAGCTTACTAATCAATGCCTTCTTCACGATGATGGCGATGGACTTTTCTCCTCCGAGTTACTGCAACGAAACTTCTCCGAATTACAGCATCAGCGACGACCTTTCCTCCTCCGATGATGGCGATGGAGGCACCACCTTTGATCCCTTTTTCACGAGTCCAACCTTCGTCAAACACCCACTTGTCTTTACTCCGATGACCCACTTCTCTTTACTCCGACGATGGTGTTGGAGACGTTGGCAAGGGTGGTTGTTGGAAAAATTAAATCAAGGTTAATTAGGAAATTCTAGTTTTGGTAGGATTTAATAATTATTTGTTTAGTTTGTTTTCAATTTTAGATTTGGTTTGTTTTGGGAAACTAATTTTGAGGAGGATTCGGGTAACTATAGGTCTATATAAAGGACTTATGGAGTATTGTTTTCAGTTAAGCTGAGAGTTCGAAAGGTTAAGGTCAGAACCTTTCAGCTCTCAGTTTTCGGGGGACGATGAGAGCCTTTCGGCTATGTTGGTTATTGATGTAATAGGTGTGTATGTTGGTTATTGATGTAATAGGTGTATAGGTAAAGCAGTTTCAGCTTGCCCCGCATTTGACTGATTTAGTAGACTTTGTGGATGTGGGTCTTTTAAAGATCGAACCACGTTAAATGGTGTGTTGTTTGGTTATTTGTTTTGATTATTTCTCTGTGTGTTAATCTCATTGGGTGATAGGGATATTTTTCTATCTTGCATATGTCATAGATATCTTGTTTAAGGGAAAAAGGGAAAACAGCATAAAAAAGAAAAAGGAGAGCGAGAGGCAGATTTGGGGTTGCATAGAAACCCAAAATTGATCAAGTTGAGTGTTGGTTGTGAGGTCCGAAGTTGGGAGGAGAATAAAGAATTTGTTTTGTTTTGGTTTTGGTGAAGCAATTTTTGTGCTTTCAAATTCAATTTCGACTGATCTGTGATAAAATTGGAAGAATTGAAGTTTTTGCTGCAAAGTTGTGTGGTGGTGCGGTCCTTTAAGCAAGGAGGTGATAAAGATGCGACGAAGGATTTTAGAAAACAAAGAGTTATTTATATTTGTGTTGGAGATTTGATTGACAATTGAAGTTCGAGATGGCATTGGACCTATGTTTGATTTAAGGGAGGCTATGTTGGAAAAATTAAATCAAGCTTAATTAGGAAATTCTAGTTTTGGTAGGATTTAATCATTACTTGTGTACTTTGTTTTCAATTTAGATTTAGTTTGTTTTGAGAAACTAATTTTGAGAAGAATTCGAGTAACTATAGATCTATATAAAGGACCTATGAGGTATTGTTTTTAGTTGAGCTGAGAGTTCAAAAGGTTAAGATCAGAGCCTTTCAGCTCTCTGTCTTTGGGGGGATTATGAGAGCCTTTCGGCTATGTTGTGTTATTGATGTAATAGGTGTGTAGCTAAAACATTTTTAGCTTGCCCCACCTTTATTGATTTAGTGGACTTTGTAGATGTAGGTCTTTTAAATATCGAACAACGTTTAACTGTCTGTTGTTTGGTTGTTCATTTTGATTATCCCGCTGCGTGTTAATCTCTTTGGTGGATAGCGATATTTTTATATCCTATAATGGTGGAGACGATGGTGATTGCCGCAACTGTGATGGTTATTCTTTTTCTTTTTTTTCTTCAATCTATTGGATTGGGTAATTGAAAGCAATATATTCATTGGGTACCCATTGGGTTACCCAATGAATGCCCATTTGGATGGGTTAGGGAACTCAATGGGTTACTCTAAGCCCGCCCATTATTTTTTCAACCCAAGCCCATTATATTATTGGACAGGTTTTTGTGAGGACTTAGATAATAAAATCCAAAATCAGAATTAACATAGAGAAAGAAGCAAGAAGAAAGGGAAGAAACTCAGAAGAATTCAGAAAGAATAAGGGATAGGGAGAGGGATAGGGAGGGATTTCATTGAGAGAGAAAAGAGAATTCAGAAAATACATTCACCAAAATCATCCCTCACTCAACCCCAAGCTCCTCTCCTAAATACTAAGCAAAACAGAAAAAGAAAACAAACAAAAGTTTTCTAACAGAATGTAAAAACGACACCATTCCCACACTTTTGTTGGTCTAAAATCCAGTGGGCTTGGGTGGTTATTGGGCTAATGGTTTTTTCTTTGCCACCCTTAACTGTTACTCATAATATAGTAGTAGATATTTGAAGATAATATTAATAATACTCTCTTCAAATATCTAATATAATAGTAGATATATGAAGAGTCAAGTATCATATAATAGAATATTCAAATACGTTGAATAGAGTAGCAGATATTTGAAGAGACTATTACAAGATACTTGAATATGAGTGTTCATAATACTCTTTTTAAGTATCTTGTAAAAATCTCGCAAAATGGATGATTATTAAATTCTTTTGTCAACATTAAATATACCCTCTATATGATATACTTTATAAGATTACTACAGTTACTTTTAAAAATGTAGTAGTAATAGGAAAGATATAATCAAAAAAGTAAAAATAAAATAAAATAAAATAAATCTGATACTTGTGAATATTACCCTAACACTGTTTACAAGTACCTGTAATACTCTTTTATCAATTCGTAAATTTTTTATGTAAATTGTGAACGGTACCCGAAAAAATTCAAATTGTGAACAACGATTAGTAAAAAAAACAAAAACAAAAGAGAGGAATATGGATAGACGCGCCAGTACATGGTCTCATCTATGCACCATGTTTCATACATAAATTCGGTGCATACATAATTAAATAATTTCATTTTTCTAATTTGACCGTTGAGGATATTTTCAAATAACTTTTTAATTCAGTTTATGAAACACGCATCAACATCTTATTAGGTTTTAGTTCTTCTGTATATATATTGCCTTCGCTTCAATTGATCAATCATCAATCAATCAATTCATATCCCAACATTTTCATATTCAACTTTGATCAATCATGAGCCCTGAATTTGTTGATGGTCGTGTAAAGAAGAACGATCTTCCGGGGAACTCTGGAGCCTTATTTTAGACAAATTAGTTCATCTTTCAGACTACTTCCCATTTGGGTTTAGTCTGCAAATGGTGGCGTTCCATCGCAAATCAACAAAAACCGGAGCGGATCGCAAGTATCCATAAACAGCCGCCAATGCTCTGTTTCACCACCAAAGAATCCTATCAATCTTGCAGCTATGACTATGAGCTATACAGTCTGAGTGAAGATAGAGTTTATAATTGTAAACTTCAGATTCCAGTTAGGAATACATGCGTACTGGGTTCTGCCTACGGGTGGTTGGTATTGGATATACCGAAAGAAAACGAAGTCAAGCTCTATAATCCCATTACTCAAGAGAGTAAATATTTTCCTGCAATGCGAAACAATCATTCCATGAAGAAAGCCGTCCTTTCTTGTGATCCTTCAACTTGTTTTGATGATTTAGTTATTGCAGTAACTTATAATACTCACAATCTGGTAGGCTTGCTCAGGGCTGTTGAGACATACTGGACACACATTGATATGTCAACGAATGGTGTCCATGACATTATTTTTCACAGGGGATTGCTGTGGGCTCTGGCACCCGATCATTGTCTTTCTACATTCGAATACAAGAGAGAAGAACCTGTCTCTCCAATTGTACCTGCAGGATTGGTCATCCGTAATATTTTGGGTTTGAATTTCCCTGGGTCTTTGGTGGAATCCTCCAATGGAGACCTATTACTTGTGAAAAGAAATTTTGACCGGGATCTAATTTGGGCTTGTAGCGAAGTGCCGAAAGAATTCGAGGTTTATAAGTTGGCGGAAAAGGTGAAAATGGGTTCGTCTGATTTTGAATGGGTGAAAATGGAGGAGTTGGGAAAAAATGAAGTCATATTTGTGTGTGATAACCATTGCTTCTGCATCTCTGTTTCTGATTTTCCTAATTTCATTCAGAATTCCATTTATTTTCAAGCCCCAACTCACTTCTTCTGGCAAGAAGGGAAAGATATTCGAGCGTTTCGGATGTTTGATAAGACAATAAGTAAAGTGGAGGGTGCTATTTTTGATCGTCCAGAAATCTATATATTCCCTGCTTGGATATCTCCAACTTTCTGAATCAATTGATCCTTGGAACACGAGGGGGAGTATTGTATGATGTGACTGTGAATCAATGAAGGCGTACTGAAGTTCTGGTAACTAGCATTTTAATATTTTGCTTATAATATCACTTGAGATAAGTTATGGTGATATCATTATCAAGAGTTATCAAAGTTTAGTAGTTCGGGGTTTGAACATTTAGTTTACCAAAATAGCTTCGCTTTAAAAGCCCATATTTCCATTGTAGCTTATGTTTACTTATTAAAGTAAAGGTTCAGGTTGATATGTCATTTTGTTTTTCTATTATGTTAAGCACTTTCACCAATAGCAGAGTGAATTCATAATAGTTGGGTGACTTGTCTGTTTTAACTTAAGGATGTATGTATTGCTATAAACTTGATTGTAACACTTATATAAGAGGTAACTAGCACATTCAAATAGTAGCTTGCAAATAAAACAAAAATGCTTTAAGGTAAGGTTTATCCTAATTCACTGCCAATTTGGAAGTTTGAGATTTTAAGTTGTCAGTACCTACTGTTGCCACCTTACTCATTTTTTCAAAATTGAATAAGTGCTCTCCAAATTTTGCTGTTACCATTGCGCTCATCTGCAGAATTTTTGGGTGAATTCTTGTCAGGTTCAAATCCTGTTAAATGGAAACAAGGTTAGGACATGATACAAAAAATAGAGGATGTCAAATGGCGGTTCATGTTATACTGTGCTATTTTGTATTATTATAATTATTGATACAGTTTGAAACAATACACATACTAATTTAGTATTCTCTGTTGAAATTTTTTGCTTTATTTAAACGCTCATCTTGTTTTGTTGTCCAGCCAAAAGAATCTGAACATGACATTTCCTTCGTGTTGTTGGCTTGATGACAGTCATGTCAAAAGGCTCTGAGGTGATGTTAATTGCCTTGGTTATATACCCCGCTTAGCAATTAGCTTAGATGTAGTTACTCCAAAATCACAAGTTACAATTATACAGCATTAAGAACCTTGATTGAATGACACACATGAATTTTATAAGAGATTTTTGAATATCAAACAATTAATTTCATATCTAGCTACTGGAACCAAATTAGCTAGGCCTAACAAAAAGCTGTTGTAACTTGTAACCATACAACATCTAAAATCCTATTGGTAAAAGCAATTATCCCTTTCTGCCGAGTGCATAGGAAACTTTTCCATTCGACTAGGCAGGCAAAGAGGCTTAGCGAAATTCACAGATCAATGCTCACTTGCTCAGAACCGACACTGCTTTTCCAATCTATGTTAGAGTATGATGAAGAAACTGAAACTCATCCTCTAAAATTCATGTAGTTTGGCCTGCTTGTGTTGCTTGATGAAGAAACTGAAACTCATCCTCTAAAATTCATGTAGCTTGGCCTGCTTGTGTTGCTCTCTTATATCTTCTAGATTGTTATAGAACAGTTTTTAGATACAGGGTTATATATATATATATATATATATATATATATGTATGTGTGTGTGTGTGATATCTTGTCCTCCTACTTTAACTATGTAGGGCGAAAATTTATAGTCCAGTTATTTAATTTAACATAACCTTAAGTCATAAGTTGGCCAATAAGAAGTTGCGACCTCAATAATTGGTTAACCTGTTGATACCTGCAAATCATATTTTTATTTATTTATATATACCAATAACTTCAAATATTTATTTTCTCACAAATATATTTTTATTTTAGCTCGGGACTTGGGAATAAATTTCTCATCATTCGCCTTAATTAAGTGAACTATGGGTAAATTTTCGGGAGCAAGAAACATATTTTTCAGACGCAATTGAGCGCTGCCTTCAACTTAATACACAAGTTGCCCTCATTTTTTAAAAAGCTACCATTTCTATTAATACTGATTGCCCTCCACCTCGGCTTTTCATCAAAATGAACTCTAAAATATTGTTTATTTAAGTTCGGGACTTTTAAAAAAATTTTACTATCTTTCTCCGAGATTAAGTGAGCTATGGGTAATATTCTGGAAGCGAGAAAAATATTTTTCAGACAAAATTGAGCTCTACCCTTCTACTTAATACTGGTTGCCCTCATTTTTTCAAAGGCAGCCCTTTCTATTAATATTCATTGCCCTCCACCCCAATTTTTCATCAAAATGAACTCTAAAATATTTTTATTTAAGCGCGGGACTTGGGAAAAAATTTTCTCATCCTTCACCTTGATTAAGTGAACTATGGGTAATTTTTTGGGAGTGAGAAACATATTTTTCGGATGCAATTGACCGCTACCCTTCCACTTAATATTGGTTGCCCTCATTTTGTTTTTCAAAGGCTGCCCTTTCTGTTAATACTGATTGCCTTCCACCCTGATTTTTCATCAAAATGAACTCCAAAATATTTTTTATTTAAGTTCAGGACTTCGAAAAAAATTTCTCATCATTCTCCGAGATTAGGTGAGGTATGGGTAACATTTCGGAAGAGAGAAAAATATTTTTTGGACAAAATAGAGCACTGCCCTTCCACTTAATACTGGTTGCCATCATTTTTTCAAAGGCTGCCCTTTCTGTTAAGACTGATTGCCCTCTACCCCGATTTTTCATCAAAATGAACTCTAAAATATTTTTTATTTAAGTTCAGGACTTGGAAAAAAATTTCCCATCTTTCTCCGAGATTAAGTGAGCTATGGGTAATATTCTGGAAGCGAGAAAAATATTTTTCGGACGAAATAGAGCGCTGCCCTTCCACTTAAAACTGGTTGCCCTCATTTTTCCAAAGGCTGCCCTTTCTGTTAAAAATGATTGACCTCCACCACAATTTTACATCAAAATAAACTCTAAAATATTTTTTTAATTAAGTTTGAGACTTTAAAAAAAATTTCCCATCCTTTGCCGACAATTAATGAGCTATGGGTAATTTTTCAAGAGGCAGAAAAATATTTTTCCGACCAAATAGAGCATTGCACTTCCACTTAATACACATTGCCCTCATTTTTTCAAATGCTGCCCTTTCTGTTAATAATGATTGGCCTCTGCCCCAATTTTTCATTAAAATGAACTCTAAAATATTTTGTATTTAAGTTCGGGACTTGGGAAAAATATATCCCATCATTCTCCGAGATTAAGTGAGCTATGGGTAATATTCCGGGAGAGAGGAAAATATTTTTCGGATGCAATTAAGCGCTGCCCTTACACTTAATACTAGTTGCCCTCATTTTTTCAAAGGTTGCCCTTTCTATTAATACTGATTGCCCTCCGCCCCAATTTTTCATCAAAATAAACTCTACAATATTTTTTATTTAAGTTTGGGACTTGGGAAAAAAATTTTCCATCCTTCTCCGAGGTTAAGAGAGCTATCGATAATATTCCGGGAGCGAGAAAAATAATTTTCAGACGCAATTGAGCGCTGCCCTTCCACTTCATACTGGCTGCCCTCATTTTTTCAAAGACTGTCATTTCTGTTAATACTGATTGCCCTCCACCCCAATCTCTCATTAAAATGAAAATATTTTTTATTTAAGCTCGGGACTTGGGAAAAAAATTTCTCATCCTTCTTTGAGATTAAGGGAGCAAATTCAGGGAGCGAGAGAAAAACATTTCGGACGAAATAGTGTGCTGCCCTTCCTTAATATACATTGCCCTCATTATTTCAAAGGCAATACTTTCTATTAATACTGATTGCCCTCCACCCCAATTTTTCATCAAAATGAACTCCAAAATATTTTTTTATTCAAGTTCAGGAGTTGGGAAAAAATTTCCCATCCTTCGCCTTGATTAAGTGAACTATGGGTAATTTTTCGGGAGCGAGAAACATATTTTTTGGATGCAATTCAGCGTTTCCCTTCTATTTAATACTGGTTGCCCTCATTTTTTCAAAGACTGCTCTTTCTGTTAACACTGATTGCCCTCCACCTAATTTTTTCTTCAAAATGAACTCTAAAATATTTTGTATTTAAGTTCGGGACTAGGGAAAAAAATTTCCCATCCTTCTCCATGATTAAGTGAGCTACGGGTAATAATCCGGGAGCGAGAGAAATATTTTTTGGACGAAATTGAGCACTGCCCTTTCACTTAATACTGGTTGCCTTCATTTTTTCAAATGCTGCCCTTTCCGTTAAGACTGATTGCCTTCCACCCAAATTTTTCATCAAAATATACTCTAAAATATTTTTTATTTAAGTTCCTAACTTGGGAAAAAAAATTTCTCATCTTTCTCCGAGATTATGTGAGCTATGGGTAATATTCCGGGAGCAAGGAAAAAAATTTCGGACAAAATAGAGCGCTGCCCTTCCACTTAATAATGGTTGCCCTCATTTTTCAAAGGCTTCCCTTTCTGTTAATACTGATTGCCCTCCACCAAAACTTTTCATCAAAATAAACTCAAAAATATATTTTATTTAAGTTCGGGACTTAGGAAAAAATTTCCCATCCTTCGCCTTGATTAAGTGAACCATTGGTAATTTTCCGGGAGCGAGAAACATATTTTTCAGATGCAATTTAGTGCTGCCGTTCTACTTAATACTGGTTGCCCTCATTTTTTCAAAGGTTGTCCTTTCTCTTAATACTGATTGCCCTGCACCCCATTTTTTCATCAAAATTAACTCTAAAATATTTTGTATTTAAGTTTGGGACTTGGGAAAAAAAATATCCCATCCTTCGCCTTGATTAAGTGAACTATGGGTGATATTTCGGGAGAGAGAAACATATTTTTCAGAGCAATTGAGCGTTGCGCTTCTACTTAATACCGGTTGCCCTTATTTTATCAATGATTGCCCTTTCTGTTAATACTGATTGCCCTCCGCCCCAATTTTTCATCAAAATAAACTCTAAAATATTTTTTTATTTAAGTTTAGGACTTGGGAAAAAAAACTTCCCATCCTTCTCTGAGATTAAGTGAACTAGGTAATATTCCGGGT
This sequence comes from Leptodermis oblonga, assembly GCA_016801395.1. NCBI lineage: Eukaryota > Viridiplantae > Streptophyta > Magnoliopsida > Gentianales > Rubiaceae > Leptodermis > Leptodermis oblonga. Next base: position 10,197,437 of record CM028752.1, read on the forward strand.
GCAAGAAAAATATTTTTCAGATGAAATTGAGCATTGCCCTTCCACTTAATACTGGTTGCCCTCATTTTTTCAAATGCTGCCATTTCTATTAATACTGATTGCCCTTCACCACAACTTTTCATCAAAATAAACTCTAAAATATTTTTTTTTATTTAAGTTCGAGAGTTGGGAAAAAAAATTTCCATCATTCCCCTTGATTAAGTGAACTATGGGTAATTTTTCGGGAGTGAGAAACATATTTTTCGGACGCAATTGAGCATTGCCCTTCCATTTAATACTGGTTGCCCTCATTTTTTCAAAGCCTGCCCTTTCTGTTAATACTGATTGCCCTCCACCAAAATATTCATCAAAATAAAGTCTAAAATATTTTTTATTTAAGCTCAGGACAATTTCCCATTGTTCGCCTTGATTAAGAGAACTATGGGTAATTTTCTGGGAGTGAAAAACATATTTTTCGGACACAATTGAGCTCTGCCCTTCCACTTAATATTAGTTGCCCTCATTTTTTCAAAGGCTGCCATTTCTGTTAATACTGATTGCCCTCCACCCAACTTTTTCATCAAAATGAATTCTAAAATATTTTGTATTTAAGTTTGGGACTTGGGAAAAAAATATCCCATCCTTCACCTTGATTAAGTGAACTATGGGTAATTTTTGGGAGCGAGAAACATATTTTTCGGATGCAATTGAGCGTTGCCCTTTCACTTAATACTAGTTGCCCTTATTTTATCAAAGGTTGCTCTTTCCGTGAATATTGATTGCCCTCCGCCCCAAATTTTTTTCAAAATAAACTCTAAAATATTTTTTATTTAGGCTCAGGACTTGGGAAAAAAAAATCCCACCCTTCGCCTTGATTAAGTGTACTATGGGTAATTTTTCCGGAGCGAAACTGATCTATGATATAGGGAAAATCAAATACAATGGCAAATTTACCACTAATTTGCTCCTGACAATTGAGTCATTACACATTCACTTAAATTAAATTTTCTTAAAATCAAACTCTTTTTCCACATAATTACTAATTCAGGATGTATAATTGCATATATCACGATAATTACCAATCACAAATATCAAAGCAAGAAATTAAGCTCCGCCTCTAACTCACTTGGACACCCTCACTTTCTTCTGCTCGGATTCAGTTTCTTCCTTTCACCTAGCAGCCGAACGAACCAAACAAAAGCTTTGTTTTGGGGAATTGTTACGGGGGTGAAAGTTACAAACTTTGCATGAGCAATGGAGGAAACAATGGACAAAAGGGCACTTTGTTTGGGGGTGATCGGTGATTTACTGGGCAAAGGGAGTAAGCAGGAACAATGTAGGAACCAGGGGAAAGAAACAAAAAACCTCCTCATCGGTGATTGATGAAGTATACTGGGAAGGGAGAAACTGATGAAATTCAAAAAGAAAAGAAAAATACAAAACCATAATAAAACCTACTCTAACCGGTAATAGGTCATCCATAAGTTTTGCATTATTTTTTCAAGAGTTAGCATCCTATTTTTATTAGCCATTGGATTAGATCTAACGTTTCTGATTGATTTAACTACAGCTTAAGTTAATTTAGCTAACTGGACTATAAAGGCTCCCATAGATGTAATACAATGATTATATAATCTAATTTTTTTTATGGGGTGAAAGTTTTTAATTTGGTTTAGAAACTAACAACAATAGAGAGAAGGGATAAAATATATTTATTTTGCGTTTGTAGAAATTTTTTTATTTTGCTATTATAAATGAATTCTAATTCCATACATAATTTTTAAGAATTCAAACAAGGAAATTAGCATCACAGTTCAATTTTTAACCAATCTCTATATTTTTTCCTTACAAAGAAGTTGGAGTAGATTTGCAACTCCAATTCTACAGAATCTCATTCGAATTCAATACCCTAAGAGTAAATGGGGGAAGAAAAAGATTTTTTTCTTGCATGGTAGGGTGGAGTTTGGCTTGATTAGTCTGTTTGATTAGGGACCAAATAAAGATATATATAAATATCTTTTTAGGAGCTCTGCTTGCGGTGGTATATGTTGAGGGCTTGTTTGTTATGTTGGATCTTTAGTCCGATTGATGACTATTTTATTGTGTTACTATAAAACGTCTTCGAATAGATGTGATTCCATGAATAAATGTTATTCTTGTCTTACTGTAAGTTGTGCTACTTGAATGTTTGTTCATTAGTTCTGTAGAGTAGAAGTTTTTTGACATTAATATCTGATTTAAAGTTTGCCACTTGTTTATGGTTATATAATCTCTTATGTTTCATTATAAATTTGAGAGCAGTGTATGCTTTTTCTTTTTGTTCTTTTTTCTTTTTTTTCCTTTTAGTTAATAGCTAATTAAGTGGTTGGGGTGTAAGGCCTCCTAGTTTTTCGCCATAGTTTAACCCTTATAATTTATATTTATATAACAATTATGTTTCCCAACTTGGTTAGGTATAATTATAAAGTTGTGTGAATTTTCTTGAATATTTTGATTATGAAATCTTATGGCTTAAATCGTAAGGTTTTGGGTTATAATTTATAATTATTATGAGATCTCGTAAATTTTGCTTTAGGATTAGATGTAGGATGGTATTTTTATGAAAATCATTTTTTATTTTAATTTTTAAAAAATATGTATAGTTATGAACTTGAATGATTTTCTTGAGAATTTCAATAAATGAAGAATTATTTTTAAGTCCTACATTTTGGATGTTTAAATTAGGATTAAGATATTCAGAATAAGATTAGAATTATGTTTAAATATGTGCTAAAGTAATTAAGTAATAAAAAATTAGAAAATTAGAAAATAAATGAAAAATGAAGAAATTAGGATGGGAGCAGTTTTACCAGATCAAGGAACGGGTGAAACCGATCCCACCGCTTAATGGAGAGGTTTTACCCAATCATAGAACGGGTAAAATCGATTCCACCGCCTAAGTGGCCGGATTTATCCGATCCTGGAACGGGTAAAACTGATTCCACCGCTTCACGGAGTGGTTTTAGCCAGTCTTGTAACGGGTTAAACCAATCCAAAGAGTAGGAAAAATATCCCACCTCTTGAACGACCTGTTTTAACTGATCCGGGAGCGGGAAAAATGACAAAAGTACTCCGACCGGTTTTACCCGATCCATGACCGGGTAAAACCGATTGAAATGGTTTTACCTGATTCATAAGCGGGTAAAACCGATCGCATCCGGAAAATGAAAAAAATAAAATTCTCAAGATAAATACGAGAGTTTGGCTTATTAGGCGGGTCTGGCTTATAAATAGAACCTCCCCAGTTCTCTACACTTGGAGCAATTCCTGCAAACTCAAACCAAGAAACAGAGAGAAAGGGAAAGGAAAGGGAGAAGAAGAAGAATAAGGAAAGCAAAGGAGAAAGCTAGAAAAGGAGGGCATTTGGAGGAAGAATTTAGATTCTACAAACGTGGATTTCGTACTAGGAAAGATCCAGAACGTAAAGGTTATGAATTCAACCTACTTACCACGCTTAGATTTAGATCAAAAGATGCATGAAATGAAGATATTGAAATTTTGGTTTTTTTAAGAAATTTTGAATTTAGATTCTTAAGTGGATATAGAATATGTGTTATGGAACGTTAGGAATGAGGAGCTTTATACAAAGATTCAGCCAAAACCCGAAGCAAGAGTTTCAAAATGAAGTTTCTGGGCACAATCGGTTTTAACCAATCCAAGGGCAAGTAAAACCGATCCATGCTCACGAAAAATGGTTAAAACCGATTCCAAAATGGGTAAAACTGTTTGGAGCAGTTTTAACCAATCAAACAATCGGTTAAAACCAATCCATTAGTTAATTATATCATTTTCTTAAATAGGTTTAAGGAACATTTGGAATTATAGAAATTGAAAATTAGGATTTTATAACCCTAGGAAGGCTGGAATTATTTAGAATGGAAAATAAACTGAAATTTCTGATATTTATAAACTGCAGATAATTGGGGAAATAGTGAATAGGCATCTCAGGACCGAGGGGAGTTTGTCACTAAAAATGGATACCATTTTAATGCAATTAATAATTGAATGTGCATTGAACTATCTTGTGTGGCATGTTTTACACACTTTCGAAAAATGTTTGAAATGCTTTTTGAATTTTAAATTGCCAGTTGTGTTTACTTACCGGCTGAAACGCATATGTACTTGTTATGCTTCAGTTGTACTTTCTTTGTGCACTGAATCTATTACATGAAGATAAGTTGTGTCAGATCCATTATGTGTTATACAATTTGATCCCACGAGCCAGCATAGGGCTTGGTCGTCTGGATCATCTACGTTCCTGATTTCGAAATCAGTCCCAACCACAGGGGCCCATATATGTATGTATACGTTTGGAGTGTTTGTCGATATGCTTATGATTATGTTGAGGTGAGCTAGCCTTCGTTCATCATTTATGTTTACGTTGACGAACATCCCTCATCCTACTTAGTTATGATGATTATGTTGAGATGAGTTGGCCAACGTTTAGCGTACATGTACACGTTGGAGACAGCCCCTTATTCTCCAGATGAATTGGCTAGTTCATTCATCGTTCATATAGAACTTTTACGACTGCGATTCATTCTCATTATATGTTCTATGAAACATGCATGAGTCATGAATGTTATATGTTAGGATTTGCCTGAACTATATGCATGGGTAATTTATACAACTTTGTAAATGTTTGCAAAAACGGTGAACCCTCATTGGGCAAGGGCTCATTCCTTTTTCCTATTTCTTATTTTCTATTTTCAAAATTTTGTTACAGATCCTTGGTACGAAGATGACTTCGCTCATTTCCAATAATAGGATAGGACTGCATGCGGGCTGAATCTAGTATATTAGCTGGATAGAATTGCATATGAAGGATATGTTTAGTAAGCTTCCGCTTTTGTATTCCTCAAGGTTTGGCAGTTATAATAAAAACATGTTTTAGTCTCTTTTCTGTACGACACTCAGTTCTAGTGCCAACTAAGCAGGCATCCAATGAAGCCAAGCCCCTGTATGCGGGGTGGTGAATTTGGGTTGTCACAGATGTGGTATCAGAGCATAAGACTTGGGATAAATAGAAAAGTTTTAAAAACTTGAAAACCCGGGGCATATAGAAGCCTTAAGTATGCATAATTAGGCATGTAGATACCTTTGATATGAATTATAGTATGTGATTAAGGTATATGTGTTTAAACATATACTTCTTCCTAAAACTGATCTATTCTTAATACTGGCTATAGGCTTGTTATGGACGAGGATGAGATAAAGGATTTGGAATGCTGTAGACCTATTTTCTAAGATATTCCATGGATACGCAAAAAGAAGTATATGCACCTCTCTTTGAGAATACACAGGAGTAGCACTTGAGTGGAGGAAGTCTTTCCCCAACAGGATAGTCTGTGCCATAGATGACAAGAGAATATATATGAATTAAAAATAATTGGTATTGTAGATAAATTGACCAGGAAGGATCAACAGTTAATCGAAACTCAGTATGCCCTAGAATTAGTTCATGCCATAAATAAAAAATATAAAAAGAAGATAGAACGACAACAAGAAGAAATAGAGGGTACGCAGGATCTTCTAAAATATTTTGATACCCAAAACACTTATCTGAGGAGGATAATTCGGGAGGAGCAAATGTTAAGTAAAGAAGCCTTAATGGATATGGAGTTAGCATGTGGCCATATTTCTAAATGGGCCACCATAGTAATGAAATACCCTACCCGTTAGAATATAGAAATGTAAAATCAAATATATAGGTACTTCATTCTTGGATCCATACGGAGCTAAGAAGAGTTGAAAAGAATTCCGAAGTTGCAAATGGACCAGTACCAGTAGAATGCTCGGACTCAGTTGATCAAGGCATTAGAGTTTCAGGCCGCTCTTCCAGCTATGAAGCAGATATGTCAGAGAGACTTTAGGATTAGAAATTAGTCAAGAAAGAAACTTGTATATGTAAATTATGTGTGCTATGAAAATTTATAACAGTATACAGATAATAAGATGAGTTGTGGTTGTTTTGTTTAAAATGAAAGTTGTGTTGGTTACATATGATTGTTGCTCCCCAACTTATCTTTTAAATTTCTTTTTATCTATAAATTGTATAATTAGATTTTCTTTTAGTACCTAGAGTTAGCATCCTAAAAGATTGAATTGCGAAGATAAAAGACTCAGTTAGAAAACCTTAACCTCTGTTGACCTGTTGTAGGGACAGGAAATGGAACCGGAGAGAGAAGATGTTAATGCTGGCCAAGGATAGACTGAGGGAGAAAAAAAGGAAATGGAATAAGAACAAGAATTTCAGGGGCAAGAAGAACTGGGGCTTCAACATTTTGCTGGCCAAGTTACTTTTATGTTACAGCAAGTGACCAATGTTATCACCAAAAGAGAAGGGCAAGGTGAACGACATCGTAAAGCTATGACGGAAGATGTAGCTTCAGAGAGATTTCATAAATTCCATCCTCCCAAGTTCAATTGCAAGGTGGGAGATGAAGCTACGAAAAACTGGATAGAAGTAATGAGGACAATTTTTCGTGTATTGGATTACTCTGAAGAGCGAAAAGTGAATTTTTGTTGTATTCCAGTTAGATGAAGATGCAAGAGACTAGTGGACTTTAATTCAGACAAAGTGGGATAATACCTAAACCCGTAAAACTTGGGAGAAATTTGCGCTTGAGTTTACGGGAAAGTATATTCCCATAATTTTGCAGGAGAAGCGGGACAATACCTTTATAGGTTTACAACAAGGAGCAATGACTGTGTCTGAGTACGAGGCTAAGTTTACCCAACTTTCCAAATATGTGCTAGCCTTAGTTAGTATGGACGAGCAAAGGAAGAAAAGGTTTATCCAGGGACTGAGGACCAAACTACAAGAAGCATTAGCCGCATCTCGCCATGGCTCATTTTTAGAAGCCGTCAAAAGTGCACAAAAGGGTAAAAGAGGTAATGCTAGCCACCCGAGAAGGACAAATGAGGAGACAGGCCAAGTTGGCACAGAGGAACTTTAATCCCACATTTGCTAGAAACCAAACTCATAGGGTTATTACAGAACAAGGCCCTAGAGGAGTAGGACCTGTTCGTAACCTTAATGTTCCCTTGTTCGATGTACTCTTTGCAATCGAACAGGACACAAGGATAAAAACTGTTGGAGGAAAGGAAACCACTGTTTTGCATGTGGTGGTTTTGATCACCAAGTCAATCAATGTCCCAAGAGGAACCCGGACACCGGTTTTGGAACTGGACCATCCCAACCCGCTGGACCACCTCAGCAGAGGAATGCTAGTGGAAAAGGGAATAAGCCTTGTGTTCCTACTCGAGTCTTCGCTATAGAGGACGTTGAAGCTCCTCCCAACACTGATGTGATTGAACTTACTTTCCCTACACTTGGTCGGTTAGCTAAAGTTTTAATTGACCCTGGTGCTACGCATTCCTTTGTTAGTGTTAGTTTTCTCAACATTTTAGATCATAAATTGAAAGCTTACCTTATGTTTTAGAAGTTAGTACCCCTAATAGTAATAATAAACTTATTACGGATCAAGTAAGGAAAGTATGTAAATTAGAAATAAATGGAAAACCCTTGTTAGTGGATTTGATTTTACTGCCAATTCAAGGGTATGAAGTTATCCTAGGAATGGACTAGTTATCAAGATATAATACACAATTAGATTGTCAAACCAAGACTTTTAAGCTACGTCCACAAGGAGAACCCGAGTTTAAGGTCAACATCTAAAAGAGCTAAAGGAATCGTAGCTATTTCCAGAATTAAGCTGGGAAACTTTTACAAAAAGAAACTACAGGATACCTAGCTTACTTAATTTACCATCCGATCGAACAAGTCAAAGTCGAGACCTTTCCTGTAATTAGAGATTACCCAAATTTTTTTCCTGAGGAATTAACTTCCTTACCCCCTGAACGAGAGATTGAGTTTACAATTGACTTAACTATAGGAGTGACTCCTATTTTTAAGTCACCCTATAGAATGGCTCTGATAGAATTGCAAGAATTGAACACTCAACTCCAGGAGTTGTTATCTCAAGGATTCATCCGACCTAGTAAATCACCTTGGGGGCCCCACTACTAAATGTCAAGAAAAAGGTCGGAACCCTAAGACTTTGTACAGATTATCAAGGATTGAATGATGTTACAGTTACCAATGATAGATGAAATTTTTGACCAACTACAAGGAGCCATAGTCTTTTCTAAGTTTGATTTACAGCAAGGATATTATTAGCTTAGGATTCAGGAAGAAGATATAGCTAAAACCACATTTAATTCCCGATATGGGCATTTTGAATTCCTAGTAATGCCTTTTGATTTAACCAATGCATGAGCCGCATTCATGTACTTGATGCACCATGTTTTTTGACCATACCTAGATCAGTTAGTAGTGATATTTATAGATGATATCCTAGTTTATTCTAAATTAGTTGAGGAACATGAGAGACATTTGAGGATAGTGTTCTAGGCTTTAATGGAATATAAGTTATACGTCAAGTTAAGAAAATGTGAGTTTTGGTTAGATAGAGTAGTTTTCCTAGGTCATGTCATTTCCAAGAATGGAATAGCCGTGGACCCGACCAAAGTAGAAGCCGTGACCAAATGAAAACAACCTAGTAATGTAAAGGAGATCTGCAGTTTCTTAGGATTGGCTGGATATTACCGACATTTTATCCAAGACTTTTCTAAAATAGAAGGACGATTAACTAGGTTGACTCAAAAGGGTGTGAAATTTGAATAGAATTCACAGGCTGAATCATGTTTTCCAGAATTGAAACGGAGACTAACCACATCCCCGATCTTTACCTTATCTCGAGGGAATGATAACTTTGTAGTTTACACTAATGCATCCTTAGAAGGACTAGGTTGTGTGCTAGTGCATAATGGACAAGTCGTCACCTATGCCTCTAGGCAACTTAAACCCTATGAGCAGAATTACCCGACCCATGACTTAGAACTAGCTGCCGAAACTTTTGCTCTTAAGAAGTGGCAACACTACCTCTACGGTGTGGCCTTTGAAATCTTTACAGATCATAAGAACTTTATATACCTATTTTCACAGAAAGATTTGAATCTACGACAACGTCAATGGATTGAATTCCTAGAGGATTATGACTGTAGTATTAAATATCACCCTCAAAAAGCCAATGTAGTAGCTGATGCGTTTAGCAGAAAATCATATGTAGCTAGACTATAAGTCAGAGAGAGAGACTTGGTAGCCTAATTGGATAGTTAGAAATCCAATGTAAGAGGAAATTGGATAATTATTTCCAGCATTACTATACAGTCTGTGTTACCCATTAAGATTAAAGAAGCCTAGTTAAAGGATGCCTCTTTAGCAAAGAGAAAAGAAAAGGCTTCGAAAGAAGAATTACCTGAATACTCTCTAAAAGAAGATGAAATTTAGGGATAGAGTGTATCTACCCCAGAACCCTGACTTAATAAGGAGAATTTTGGAGGAAGCCTATAGCACTCGATACACGGTACATCCTGGAAGTACTTAAATGTATCGAGACTGGGAGCAATTGTATTGCTGGGATAACATGAAGAGAAACATCGCATAGTGTGCAGCGACTTGTTTAACTTTCCACCAAGAAAAAGCTGGACATCAACTACCATTTGGTCTGTTGCAACCGTCACCTATACCTGAGTGGAAATGGGAGTACATAACCATGGACGTTGTGTCGAGTTTATCTCGAACTCAAAAAGGGCATGACGCCATTTGGTCATCGTAGATCACCTTACTAACCGCACATTTTCTTCTAATGAACATAAGGGATCCTTTAGATAAACTTGCCAGACTATACATAGGAGAAATTATTAGACTCCATGGAATACCACTAAGTGTAGTGTCAGATAGGCACCTTATGAAGTATTGTATAGACAAAAATATCGATCTCCACTCTTCTGGAATGAAGTGGGGGAGAAGAGATCAATTCCCGACAATGCAATTCCTTTAGTAGAAGAAGCCTACAAAAAGGTTAAGTTGATTCGACAACGGCTACTAACAGCTCAGAGTAGGCAAAAGAGTTATGCAGATAATCACCACAAGAATTTAGAATTTGAGGTAGGAGATAAGGTTTTCCTTGAAGTTACTCCTCAGAAATGACCAATTAGGCATGGAAAGAAGGGGAAGTTAAGCCCACACTACACTTAGAGAATAGAACCAGTAGCATACCAATTAGACCTCCCAACCCAATTAGAAAAGATGCATAATGTATTCCATGTATCCCTTCTAATGAAGTATTACCCTGATCCAAGCCATGTGATACGACACATAGAGCTGGAGTTAAACGAGAAGTTGATGTATGAGGAGATGCCCATCAAGATTTTGGATCAGCGGACAAAGACGTTAAGGAATAAGGAAATTCCGTTACTGTTAGTACAATGGAATCTTCATGGAATTAAGGAAACCACCTGGGAATTAGAAGAAGATGTGCAGCGGAAGCACCCTGAGCTATTCAAGGAATAATTTCAAGGATGAAATTTTGCAAGGGGGAAAGGATGTGAGATCTCATAAATTTTACCTTAGGATTAACCGTAGGATTGTATTTTTAAGTAAATTTTTTTATTTTATTATATTTTAATTTTTCAAAATATGTATAGTTATGAACTTGTATGATTTTCTTGAGAATTTTAACAAATGAAGAATTATTTTGAATCATCGATTTGGGATGTTTAAATTAGGATTAAGATATTAAGAATAATATTAGAATTATGTTTAAATATGTGATAAAGTAATTAAGTAATAAAAAAAATAAGGAAATTAGAAAATAAATAAAAAATAAAGAAATTAGGAGGGGAGCGGTTTTACCCGATCAAGGAACGGGTAAAACTGATCCCACCTCTTAATGGAGCATTTTTACCCGAGCATAGAATGGGTAAAACTGATTCCCCTGCCTGAGTGACCAGTTTTACCCAATCCTGGAAAGGGTAAAACCGATTCCACCGCTTTACGGAGCAGTTTTAGCCAGTCTTGGAACGGGTAAAATCGATCCAAAAAGTAGGGAAAATTCCACCTCTTGAACGACCGGATTTCACCAATCCGAGAGCGGGAAAAACCGATCTGGGAAAAATGACAAAAGCACTCCGACTGGTTTTACCAGATCCATGACTAGGTAAAACTGTTCAATCGGTTTTACCCGATTCATGAGCGGGTAAAATCGATTGCGTTCTGAAAATGGAAAAAATAAAATTCTCAAGATAAATACGAGAGTTTGGCTTTTTAGGCAGGTTTGGCCTATAAATAGAACCTCCCCAGCTCTCTACACTTGGAGCAATTCCTACAAACTCAAACCCAAAAAAGAGAGAATGGGAAAGGAAATGGAGAAGAAGAAGGAAGGAAAGGAGAAAGCTAGAAAATGAGGGCCTTTGGAGGAAGAATTTGGATTCCACAAACGTGGATTTTGTGCTAAGGAAGATGCAGAATGTAAAGGTAATGAATTCAACCTACTTACCACGTTTAGATTTAGAGCAAAAGATGCATGAAATGAAAATATTAAAATTTTGGTTTTTTTTTAAGGAATTTTGAATTTTGATTCTTAAGTGGATATAAAATATGTGTTATGGAACATTAGGAATGATGCATGAATACTATAGGAAGAATTCTTAGCAAAAACAATCAAAGAAAAACGAGTTTTATACAAAGATTGAGCCAAAACCCGAAGCGAGAGTTTGAAAATGAAGTTTTCTAGGCACGATCAGTTTAACCGATCCAAGGGTGGGTAAAACTGATCCATGCTCAAGAAAAATGGTTAAAACTGATTCTGAAACTGGTAAAATCATTTGGAGCGATTTTGACCGATCAAACAATCGGTTACAACAGATAACCGATCCAAAATCAATTAAAACCAATGGATTTCCAAAATTTTGATTTTCTTAAATTTTCAACTTAAAACCTTTCGCAATTATTTTTAGGTAATTATATCCTTTTCTTAAATAGGTTTAAAGAACATTTGGAATTATAGAAATTGAAAATTAGGATTTTATATCCCTTGGAAGGCTGAAATTTATTTAGAATGGAATAGAACTGAAATTTCTGATATTTATAAAGTGCAGATAATTGGAGAAATAGTCAGTAGGCATCTCAGGACTGAACTGGGTTTATTACTGAAAATGGATACCGTTTTAATGCAATTAATAATTGAATATGCATTGAACTATCTTGTGTGGCTTGTTTTAAACGCTTTCAAAAAATGTTTGAAATTCTTTTTGAATTTTAAACTGCTAGTTGTGTTTACTTACTGGCTAGAATGCATATGTACTTGTTATGCTTCAGTTGTACTTTCTTTATGCACAGAATTTATTATGTGAACATAAGTTGTGTCGGATCCATTATGTGTTATACGATTTGATCCCACGAGCCAGCATAGGGCTTAGTCGTCTGGATCATCTGCATTCCTGATTTCGAAATCAGTCCCAACCATAGGGGCTCATATATGCATGTAAATGTTTGGGAGTGGCTATCGATATGCTTATAATTATGTTGAGGTGAGCTGGCCTTCGTTCATCATTTATGTATACGTTGACGAACGTCCCTCATCCTCCTTATTTATGATGATTATGCTGAGATGATTTGGTCATCGTTTAGCATTTATGTACACGCTGGCAACCGCCCCTTATTCTCGAGATGAACTGGCTAGTTCATTCATCTTTCATATAGAACTTTAACAACTGACCTTCATTCTCATTATATGTTCTATAAATCTTGCATGAGTCATGAATGTTATATGTTAGGATTTACCTGAACTATATGCATGGGTAATTGATACAGCTTGGTAAATGTTTACGAAAATGGGTGAACTCTAAGTGGGCAAGGACTCATTCTATTTTTCTCTTTCTTGTTTTCTGTTTTCAAAATTTTATTACAGATCCTTGGTACGAAGATGACTTCGCTCATTTACAATAATGGGATGGGACTGCATGCAAACTGAACCATGCAGACTGAACCTAGTATATTAGCTAGATAGAATTACATATGAAGGATATGTTTAGTAAGCTTTTGCTTTTGTATTTAGGATCTGATATATGCACCTTAAGGTTTGGCAGTTATAATAAAGTATGTTTTAGTCTCTTTTCTGGACGACGCTAAGTCCAGGTGCGAACCAGGCAAGCATCTGGTGAAGTCAACCCCTTGTATGCGGGGTGGTGAATCTGGAGTGTCACAATTATGATTTTTTTAAAGTGTAGTATTATGTTTTAGTATTTAATAAAATAGATATAAGTTTCAGTTTGGAATTTATGGAATGAAAATATGAAATTTACAAAATAAGTGAAAAATAAGGACAATAAGCTAGTGGTTTTTACCGCTATTGGATCGGGTGAAACCGATCAAAACCACCAAGGAAAATATCTGACTGCCTTAAGAGCAGTTATAACTGCTATTGGAGTAGCTATAACCACACTTTGCCAGGTTGACCAAAGTCAGAGCGGTTTTTGCCACACTTTGAGTGGTTAAAACCGATCGTCGATTGGAGTTGGAAAAAAAAAGTTCTTCTCCAAGTTCCAAAGGCTGGCTATGACCATAGGGGTCTATGGACTACCTTTAAACTGCCTAAGATGGTATAAATACTCTCCCAAAGCATCAAAAGAACCCAGAACTCGTGAAAGAAATGATAATCAAGTAGTGAAAGATGAGAGAAAATAGAAAGAAAGAAAAGAGAGAAAATAGAGAAAATTTGGAAGAGAAACATTTGGAGCTTGGATTTGGATTATAAACTGTGGAAACCTACATTAGCAACTTTAGGAACACGGTGTAAGGAATTTAAGCTTTCAATAACATTAATTTTCAGAGTTATGATGCATAGAAGTTGAAATATTAAAATTTTTGTTTTCTATAAGTTTAGATCTAACTCTTTAGTTTTCAATGTTGTAAATATGTTAAGGAATGATAGAAATGTTGTAGGAATGTTATTGGATTGATTCTAAACAAAAGGAACAAAAGATAAATGTATTTTGAAGAACTTTTGATTGAAACCCGAAGCCAAAAGTTTTGGAAAACGGAATCTTGGCATGACCGGTTATAACTGGTCCAATAATGGGTTAAACTGATTTCTTGGCTCAAGAAAATGGATTATTAAGTGTGGGAAAAATCGGAGTTAGTACTAGAGGTGATTTTCGGAGCGGGTATAACTGATCTTTTTACGGAAAAAACTTTGAAGCTGAGCTCTGAAGTGTGAGTAAAATTGCCCTAAAGAGTGGGTAAAACCACTCCTCGAAGCCGAAATACTATTTTGAGCGGTTGTTACAGCTTTAATAGCGTGTAAACCGCTCCCACTCTGAAAACATGAATTTTTGAAGATTCAAACTAAAATCCTTACAATTTCTTTTATAACTTTAGACACTTTTATTGATAATTAATCAAGGTTCATTAAATGACTAGAAACATAAGAATTTAAAGGCGAGAACATATAGAAATCTAGAATCTAAAGATTTATCTAGAGTCAAGAATAAAGTACAAACTATGATATATTTATGTAATGCAATTTTTCTTACAAAATACTAGTGATATATACGAGGTGAGTGTTCTCACTAAAGGGGTAAATGTTATAAATAGTAATGAAATGAGTTAGCATGCTCTACTGATGTTATTGTTTATACTAGCAATGATATTAAAGTTTCTACTTAGTGAAATGCATATGTTATAGATAATGTGTATAATTATGACAAGGGCAATATTGAAAAATGTGTTATATCTATATAAATGTTCAATGTTAAATATTCAATGTTAAATGTTTATGTTGAAGTGTTTAACGTTCCTTGTTTATTGTTCATGTTCTGTGTTCACTATTAATGTTTATTGTTAATTGTGCGTGATAGTCGGGATTCCAAACCTTGTTCAGTTTATTGAAATCGGAAATGTTGGCATCGGGCTGGAGATTTACCACACTGTTTACGGTTTATTTTTTGGATTGTCTGCATGGGAAGCAGTTCACATTGTACAGTGTACCACTTTACATTGTACAACGTCCAAGTTCAGGTAAATTATAATCAGTAATGTTTCAGAAGGGTCACATAGTTCCTTTGGTATAACTTACTAGTTATGCTCTTTCTATCCCTTACGTGTTCCCTTTGTGTGATTAGGAAATACTTGTTATGTGCCAGAACTTGTTTACTCAGTAATCATTTTAATAGTTCAACCTGACTGAGCTATGGAAGCTCTCCCCCTAGACGTTTTGCATGTTACAGATTTTGGGAGTAATCGCCACTGAAGTGCGTTAGTATTGGAGAAACTTTGGAGTGGTGTTCAAGAAAGCTTTTTTTTATAGTTTCAGAGTACTAGTATATTATGACTTATTGTTTCAGTAGTTTTTCAACTTAGATAATTATAGTAACTTTTGTGTACTTTGTAATTACCTAAGTTTGAATTATGAGTTTTGAAACTATTGTATTATAGTGTACTTAATGAATGAAAGTTTTTATCTATTAAGTGATTGCTCTATGTATCAGGAGTGAGTCCTTGTGTGAACCAGGCAGGCATCTCTGTCGCGACTCTCACCCAAACAAGGAGGTCGGGGCTGGGGGTGTCACATGTTGTATCAGAGCCTTAGATCTGATGGGACAAACATCTTAGGAACTAAAAGTTAAAGTTAGAGCCTTATGTCTAATGAGAATTGAGTTTGTTTTAGAAACTTAATTTCAATGTTGAAACTTGCTAGGATGGGAGTTTTATCACTCGGCCTTAGAAAGTCTTTATAAGTGTATAGTTGAAGTATTTTTAGTGAACTAAATTACAATTTCCTAGTTAATTACATTACTCTTGTGTAACACCTTGACTTTTTATTGTAGATAACTAAGCGATGCATAAGAATGGAGATCAAGCTAACCCTAGTTTTAACCACCCCTGAATTAGGAATTGAAAGGTTTGCTAGTCAGATGACTAACCTTCTAGATCAACTAGTCCAGCAAACGTAGGACGACAAGGGACAAGAAAGCTGGCACAGAGGATGTAGCCCTTGAGAGATTCCAAAAATTCAAGCCACCTAGGCTCAACAAAGGTTCAAATTATGAGGTATCTTAAAATTGGTTACAATCATGAAAAACATCTTTACTGCCTTAGACTACACAGAAGAGAGAAAAGTCAACTTTTCTATTTTCCAAATGGAAGAAATCGCTAGAGACTGGTGGAACCTTATTCAAGCTAAAGGCGTGTTCTTTACTGAATGTTTGAGATTTGGTTTTTGAAAAATAGTTTTATAATGTAAAAAGTGTATGAAAAATGTAAAAAGGTATAGCTGAATAGTAAAAGTTGATTATAATATATTAAATTTACTGTTGAAACTAAAACCAAAACGTAAAGAACATACCCTAAGTGGGACCTATAGAAAACTCAAAAGACTTGGGAGAATTTGACCACTGAATTCAATGCTAAGTACTTTCCCCTAGTGGTGTGAGAGAGAAAGAGGAACACTTTTTGAACCCGAAGCAAGACTCTATGTATGTAGCTGAATATGAGGACATATTTACTAAACTATCCAAATTTGTACCCGAGATGGTAGCCAGTGATGATAGGAGGAAAAGGAAAAATTAATGGTGTAGAAGGGGAAGCGAAAATATCGTGGGGAAGTGGGTTGTAATCATGGCAGAAGAGGAAGCGTGTACGAGTTGAGTAATGATGCGACAGGAGCATCATAATCACTTTGTTTCTCGAGGGAGATTACACAATTCTCAAGACGGTTATTGCCTCTTGCCTTGTTTATAGGTACAATGTTTTTTTTGGTGATTTGACATTTTTATTGCATGTTTATGAGTTATGTTTCTTTGCTAACCTTGAGCCGGTTAAACTGATACCCCGTTCGAATAAACTGTAAAGAGGCAGGAATAAATAACTTGTTTATCTGGGTTGAAAACATATTGTTACATAGTGCTTATCGAAAAAGAAAAAAGTTGTTAGAATGGATGAGCACATGAGTGTTGTGTTCTATTCTCGAGGGGCTGCAAGTCGTATAAACTTAGAATCATGTAGGATCTGGGTTCATGCGAATTTTAAAATATTTTGGCTTGGTCTTAAGAGTTGGGGAACCAAAAGAACATCGCCAACCCAAAAGTGAGAGACGGGTAAGCAAGAAACTAGAAGTAGTCAAGTATTTTGTTTTGATGAAACTAAAAGACAAAATACTTATGGGGCTTGTTGGAGTGCCCAAATGTGAGTAGTCTGTTGGGCTAGGCTCAACGATCAAAAAGCCTAAGTAACTAGATAGAAAATGAATAAAGGGTAATGATAAAGTAGAGGCCATGCCAGAAAGGGGTGATAACCCGGTAATAAGTTCAAACGAAAGCAGAAGGTGGAGGGCCAGGAAAGTTTAGCCGGTCACAGGGAAAACGGAAAAAAGAAGTAACAGTAGGGAGGGGCAAAATTTTGGCTTTCTTTATAGTAGGTATCTCGCAAATCATTAAGTAGGAGAGTCGGATCCAGGAGCCATAACTGCATGAGGCAAATCAGGAGGGCATTCATGACGTGAGCAGGGTCTAGCCAGAAAGAACGCAACGGGAAAACACACTAGTAAGATATATAACCCATCATTGAGGTACGCAATTTTCTATGTACTAAATGTCTTGTCAATTACACTTTTCTCTTACTGACTTGAGCGTTGGAGTGAAACAAGGGAGATAGCCCCGCTTTGCTTGTGTTTCTTTGTTCCAGGTTCGACACGTAAGGTTCATCGAGTCAGGCAAGCGTAATCCTGAGTCATAGAATCTAGGTACTTTCTTTCAGGAGTGGGGTATATTTTCTTTGGGCATTTTGTGTTTCATCAGAACTCTTCTAATGGAACGGAGGAGTATTATTCAAAAACACTTATGATGCACAAAAATAATGAAATCAGCATAGTAAACATATTGCCGGGTTCCCCTTCCTTCTTTAAACCTTAAAGTTCATATCTTCTCCCCTCATCTCATTCATGAGGATGATGAAGTAATTATACTTTCATTTTTTATATCTTTTATTTAATTTTCTATTGTTTTGAATTTTAGACTCCATAATCAGAGCAATAAGATGGAGGTTTGATCCACAAATCATTTTTTTTTTTTTTCAAGCTTAGAGTGTTTTTCTCACTGTCTATGGTGATTTTCTGCCTCACTATGGGGATTCAACTCATGGTTATAGCGTTAGAAAATTCAGTTGAAGATTTAGTCTCGAAACTTTCATCAGTAATTAGTGGTAGATCCATGATGTTTTAAACTCATATTTTGCTTTAACAAACTCAAAATTTTAATAAAAGTACTTGTATACATTCTAACAACAAACACAATTTAATTAATCAAATACAAAATTATTTTATTTTTACAGTTTGGCCCTATTTTTCTAAATTTTTGGTGATGCAAAACCAACTATTTTATCTATTTTTTTTGTAATTTTTATATAACAATTGGGGTGTTTTGAAAAAATGCAGGTGGGGTAATTGTGGCTTCGCCACTGTCCGTGATCGTCCGTACAAGATTTGTTCAGCGCGATTGCAAAATTTTTTTATTACTATATTTCGTAGGTTAGGTACACCGTTGTTGTCCATATCTAATTATCAAATCCAAATTTTTTGTACTCAATTGTATTGAACGTTTCATAGTTTTCTGTGAATCACTGTTGTATGATTTTGAACGACGGTAATGAAATTTTTTAATTTACAAGAAAAGCAAAAGTATTTTGTTTGAACTATCTTTTCTAACATAAGTTTGGAATTAAGAGAACTTCTCCCTATCAAATTACAAAACTTGTCGGTTATATTTTCTTGAAATAAACTTTTAGCCCCATAAAAACGAAATTAAGGAACAAAAATGGCAGCTTATAAAATACACTCTATATTCAATCAAAAGAGTAATTGTTTAAAAGGTACCACTTTATATAGGGACTTTTATTTATATATATATATGACTAGCACCATTGCAACACCAAAGAAACGGCGCCGTCTAGTACGATGAACGACACATACAATAAAGGAACTAGTTAGAGGCGGTGACCCTGGCTTGCAGTCCTTTAAGGTAGTCTTGGAGTTCCTGAGTCTCCGGCAGAGTTCCCTTAACAGCTTCATGGGACTTAAACCTCTCCGCCCATCCCACAAGCGCCGGAGTCTTGGTTTCATCAATTATTTTCACGTTTGAATTGATTTCTGCAACTTTTAGCCACCCCAGGAAGCACCCCAAAACAATATCCAGGTACCCTAAATTGTCACCCCCAAAAAAGCCCTTCCCAATTTTACCTGCAGATTTCACAAAAACATCTTCCAATAATGTTAAACCTTCCAATGTTCCCTCCAGAGCTGCTGCCCTTGCCTCTTCTTCTTCCGCCTTCATAAACGCCCTAAATGCAGGCCACCACTGCGCATATAAATCATATCATTTCAGTAATTAACTCTTAATGAATGTTTACATTTCCTTCGCCAAAGAGAAGACAGTAAACGTATATATATACCTTGTCATCAATATAAGCAGCCCAAAAGCGAGCGATGGCACGGTCATAGGGATCGGAGGGAAGGATAGAGGGACCTTCCAACCATTTCTCATCGATGTATTCCAGAATCACAAGCGACTCGCATATGGGATCGCCATTGATGAGGAGAACAGGGACCATCTTATGAACCGGGTTGGATTTCAGGAGTAGCTCACTTTTTGCGGCCAGATTCTCCGCGAGCAACTCGTAGTTTACAGACTTGAGGTTGAAGGCAAATTGAGCCCGATTCACGAAATGGCTTGCTCGGAGACCAAGAAGCTTCACATTGTTACTGCTGCAGGCTGCTGCCATCGCTGATTAATGTTAAATTCTTGAATATAAAGAACAGGAAATTGAGGAGGACGAGTTTTGAAACCTTTATGTAAGGTGTAGTATATATTGATCTAAGATAAAACTTATAATTAAATGGCGCTATTAATGCTGTGGATTGAGGGAAATGATCAGATACATATTAGTATAATAAGAGTGAAATGTAACAGCTTGTGTGAGTAATTTTATTTCCAATAAAATGGTAGCGTTTCTTGCCATATATATATACTAGTTTCGTTGGCCTGCACAAGGCGTGGGTGTGCTCATTAACCATGTTAAAGAGAAATTTACTTTAAAATATATAGAATAAATAATATTTAAAATTTAATTTGTGAAGTTAAATAAAATGATATGAAGTTTAAATTTAAAGAGCTATGTTTGTTCAATGATTAAAATTTTTTTATTATGTAAAAATTGGAATATTAAAGGGATATTTTGATTAAATGATAAGGAAAAATAAAGTTTAAAAAAAAACTCTAAAATTGTGAGTTAAAATTTATGAGTCAAATCAGTAAGATATGAAATCCTTAAAAGATAGTGTAAAAGACACGTGAAATAAACAAAAATATATTATTCATTTGTGAAAAGCCTTGAAATATGGCTTGTGATCAATGTGTAAAGAATATAATAATTAATAATATAAAAAAATTAGATAGAAAGAAATCAATAAAATAAATTAAAAAATTATAGTAGCTAAGCCAACCAATTAATTAATTAAATATAGGGTGAAATATAGTTTTTCCCTTGTGATTCATTACTAAAGACAGTTTTCCGTTATGATTTTAAAACTACCTTTATGATTTTATATTAAAATGAGTAACTTTAACAGAGCAATGTAAACTACCTAAAAAACCCCTTTTATGTTTCTTATTTTCCATCCCTTCGAAATCTTTATCGTCTAAACTAAAGTCTTTATCGATCTGCTGTTGCATTTCTTCCATTAATGGCTGGATTGAGAACTTTGATTTGGCTAAAATTCTCAAATGACCACATCTTGGAAATCAAAATATATAACATTGAGTATTCTGATAACTATTTGAAAACAATTCGAACACTCGTGATACCATCAAAACCACAGCTACCATCATCCAACAACCATGAAAGCCAAAATCCAAATTGGAAGTTTGCACCAATATATTACAAGATGAACACGAAATGTTATCTACAAAATAAGATACATTGACAATTTTTATGCTCTACCTTCTATAACTATTGAGGATAAGTTGTCAATTGGATCTCCATTTATTTGTAAAACTTTTAATTTGACCCCAAATATTCTCGTGTTTACTTCAATTGAGTCATTCTATACTAATGGTTATAGTGCACTCATCAAACTATCTACAAAATAAGATACACTGACAATTTTTATATTCTACCTCCTACAACTATTGAGGATAAATTGGCAATTGAATCTCCAATTGTACGTGAAATTTTTTATTTGACCCCAAGTATTCTCGTGTTTACTTCAAATGAGTCGTTCTATACTC
Organism: Leptodermis oblonga; assembly: GCA_016801395.1. Classification (NCBI taxonomy): domain Eukaryota; kingdom Viridiplantae; phylum Streptophyta; class Magnoliopsida; order Gentianales; family Rubiaceae; genus Leptodermis; species Leptodermis oblonga. The sequence continues at coordinate 10,218,641 of CM028752.1, forward strand.
AATAGTTATTGTGCAACCATCAAGCTTGAAGATTAGGTATATGTTAATTAACATCCTGATTTTGTAAAAAGAGATTAAGAAAAACACTTCTATTGGGAAAGTGGACGCTTCTAATGAAATAGAAGGATAATTTTTTATATTAGTTAATTCTAGCACGCTGCATGCATTATTCTTGAACGCTACAGTACCCAAAAATTTTCATCAAAAAATAAAGGAATATAAAATAGCAATTGAGACATCATATTCTGCTGTCTAATTCGTGAAAAGAAAAAGAAAAAAAAAAACGTAGCAAAATTAAATGGAAACATAAATAAGGCAATTCGAAGGTTACTAATTAAGAACTGAATTTGCTGTCTTAGTTGCGTTGTTCTCAGTTGATAGGCATTAGAACCTTTAAATGGCTCCATCAACTATGTGTCGAAAGTTTTTGGGGTAGTTCAAGTGTTTGATTCATTATATAGAGACTGGTTGGTTCAATGACCTAGGAGTTTCTGAAGGTTCTTCCACTCTATTGAGTCCTGAGGATAGCATCAATTGAAGCCTTAAAATTGATGATACAGATTTTGAATACAGTGCTTCTAAGAATGAAGGCATTTCCTGAGCAAGTCTGAGTTCCCATTCTCGGGACTTCGATCTTTAAAGCCTGCAGAATCTGATCAACTGCATGCTTGAATACAACAACAATCTCCACGGAAACCAGGTTAACCACAACAAATATATATCACAAAACATGACTTCTGAAGGAATATGCTACTTCCGAAGCAGGGTCGACCGTAGATTGTGCCGAGCTGCTCGTCAATAGAGACTGCATTTAGAATCGACATGAAAATTTAATGTTTCATTTTGGTACCAAATGAAATGATGTTAGCTCATTCATATAAATGAATGAGCATATTGTCCATGCTCTTGTTTATTGAATGGGGTGAAACATTGGAAGTTCTCATGGAGTAATCCCAAACCACCTCTTCTTTTAGGCCCACATTGCTTTGGAAAAACATGCTTGTCCCCTTCTTAATCTCTCGGGATCACACTTATTTTTGCCGAGCTCAGTCACACGGGCATGTAACTCAGGTGAGGGCAGTAAAGTGATGGAAATTGGGCTATCTATGAAGGTAGGGCTGTAAGAGCTGATTTCTGGCCTGAGGGTAAAACCTCTCTCAATCTGTAAACATTAATTTTTGCATATTCAAACTAAAATCCTTACAACTTCTTTTATAACTTTAGACACTTTTATTGATAATTAATCAAGGTTCATTAAATGACTAGAAACATAAGGATTTAAAGGCAAATATATATAGAAATCTAGAATCTAAAGAAATCAAGAATAAAGTATAAACTATGATATATTTATGTATAAAGCATAAACTATTATATGTTTATGTAATGCAATTTTTCTTCAAAAATACTAGTGATACATACGAGGTGAGTAACAAAATGAGTTAGCCTGCTCAATTAATGTTAGTGTTTATTCTGGCAATGATATTAAAGTTTCTATTTAGTGAAATGCATACGTTATAAATAATGTGTATAATTGTGACAAGTGCAATATTGATAAATGTTTTATATTTATGTAAATGTTCAACATAAAATATTCAATGTTAAATGTTTAGTGTTGAAGTGTTTAACGTTTCGTGTTTACTATTAATGTTCCCTGTTCCTGTTCACCGCCAATTGTTAACTATGCATGATAGTCGGATTCCAAACCTTGTTCAGTTTATTGAAATCGGATATGTCAGCATCAGGCTGGAGATTTACTACACTGTTTACTGTCTATTTTTTGGATTGTCTGCATGGGAAGCGGTTCACATTGTACAGTGTACCATTTTATATTGTACAACGTCCAAGTTCAGGTAAAGTATAATCAATAATGTTTCCGAAAGGTTACATAGATCCCTTATTATAATTTACTAGTTATGCTCTTTCTATCCCTTACATGTTCCCCTTGTGTGATTAGGAAATACTTGTTATGTGCCGGTACTTGTTTACTCAGTAATCATTTTAATAGTGCAACATGACTGAGCTATGGAAGCTCTCCCTTTAGACATTTTGCATGTTACAGATTTTGGCAGTAATCGCCATTGAAGTACGTTAGTATTGGAGAAACTTTGGAGTGGTGTTAAAGAAAGATTTTTTCATAGTTTCCGAGTACTACTATATTATGACTTATTGTTTCAATGTTTTTCAACTTACATAATTATAGTAACTTTTGTATACTTTGTAATTACCTAAGTTTGAATTGTGAGTTTTGAAACTATTGTATTATAGTGTACTTAATGAATAAAAGTTATTATCTATTAAGCGATTGCTCTGTGTATCAGGAATGAGTCCTGGTGCGAACAAGGCACACATCTCGGTCGTGACTCTCACCTAAACAGAGAGGTCGGGGCTAGGGGTCTCACATGTGGTATCAGAGCATTAGATTTAATGGGACAAACATATAAGGAACTAAAAGTTAAAGTTAGAGCCTTAGGTCTAATGAGACTTGAGTTTGTTTTAGAAACTTAATTTCAGTGTTGAAACTTGCTAGGATGGGAGTTTGATCACTCGGCCTTAGAAAGTCTTTATAAGTGTATAGTTGAAGTATTTTTAGCGAATTGAATTACGATTCGGAATTGTTAATTGAAGGACATATTTTACTAAATAAAGGACACTTTTTAAAAAATTTAGACTTGAAATTACTTTTTTGCCCTTCCCCTTTCTACTTCCTTCTACTGTAAAAGTAAGAAGAAAACAACTATTAAAAAGAATCGCCCCATCCAGGCGATTCTATGGGAAAGAATCGCCCCATCCGGGTGATTCTTTCCCAAAGAATCGCCCCAAACAAGCAATTCTATGGGAAAGAATCACCTCCGCCAGGCGATTCTTTCCCATAGAATCGCCTGGTCGGGGTGATTCTTTTCCATAGAATTGCTTGGTTGGGGTGATTCTTTTTAAAAGTTAGTTTCTTCTTAATTTTACTGCAGAAGGAATGGAGATGAGTGAAAGAAAATTTGAAAAAATTGGAGTAGAAAAATGAGAGTGAGTTAAAGAGTGAAATGGAGAGTTGAAGAGGAAATGAGGGTGTAGGTAAAAAAAATTTTGATGGTAGAAATGTATAAGGATATTATTGTCTTTTCACCACTTAAAATTTTAAAAAGTGTCCTGTGTTCAGTAAAAAGTGTCCTGCAATTAACATGCCCCTTACGATTTTCTAGTTACCTTACTCTTGTGTAACACCTTGACTTTTGTATTGCAGAGAACCAAGCGATGGACAAGAATGAAGATCAAGCTAACCCTAGTTTTAGCCAAGGCCCGGAATTAGGAATTGAAAGGTTTGCTACTCAGGTGACTAACCTTCTAGATCAACTAGTCCAGCAAACCGTAGGACAACAAGGGACAAGGGAAAATGACTAAGAAGCCCTTAAGAAAGCTGGCACAGAGGATGTAGCCCTTGAGAGATTCCAAAAATTGAAGCCACCTAGGTTCAACAAAGGTTCAAATTATGAGGTAGTTGAAAATTGGTTGCAATCCATGAAAAATAGCTTTATCGCCTTAGACTACACAGAAGAGAGAAAAGTCAACCTTTCTGTCTTCCAAATGGAAGAAGCCGCTAGAGACTGGTGGAACCTTATTCAAGCTAAAGCTGTGTTCTTTACTGAAGGTTTAAGTTTTGGTTTTTGGAAAATAATTTTATAATGTAAAAAGTGTATTGAAAATGTAAAAATGTATAGTTGAACAGTAAAAAGTTGTATTGGAAATGATAAAAGCTGATATATATTAAGTTTACTGTTAAAACCAAAACCAAAACTCAAACCAAAACGTAAAGAACAGACCCTAAGTGGGACCTAGAGAAAACTCAAAAGACTTGGGAGAATTTTACCACTGAATTCAATGCTAAGTACTTTCCCCTAATGGTGTGAGAGAGAGGAAGACTTTGTGAACCCGAAGCAAGACTCTATGTCTATAGCTGAATATGAGGACGTATTTACTAAACTATCTCAATTTGCACCTGAGATGATAGCCAGTGATGATAGGAGGAAAAGGAAAAATTAATGGGAGTAGGAGGGGAAAAGAAAATACCGTGGGGAAGTGGGTTGTAATCATGGCAGAAGAGGAAGCGTGTACGAGTAGAGTATTGATGCGACAGGAGCATGATAATTACTTTTTTTCTTGAGAGGGATTACATGATTCTCAAGACGGTTATCGCCTTTTCCGTTTTTACAGGTACAATGCTTTTTCTAGTGATTTGACATTTTTATTGCATGTTTATGAGTTATGTTTCTTTGCTAACCTTGAGCCGGTTAAACTCATACCCCCGTCGAATAAACCGTAAAGAGGCGGGAATAAATAACTTGTTTATCTGGGTTGAAAACAGATTGTTAGATAGTGCTTAACGATGAACACATGAATGTTGTGTTCTATTCCCTAGGGGCTGGAAGTCGTATAAACTTAAAATCATGTAGGATCCGGGTCATGCGAACTTTAAAATCTATTGGCTTGGCCTTAAGAGTTGGGGAACAAGAAGAACATCACCAACCCAAAGGTGGGAGACGGGTAAGCAAGGAACTAGAAGTAGTAAAGTATTCTGTTTTGATAAAACTAAAAAACACAATACTTGTGAGGCTTGTTGGTGTGCCCAAAAGTGAGTAGGTTGTTGGGCTAGGCTCAACAATCAAAAAACCAAATAACTACATAGAAAATGAATAAAGGGTAATGATAAAGTAAAGGCCATGCCAGAAAGGGGTGATAAGCCCGTAATAAGTTCAAATGAAAGCAGAAGGTGGGGGCCAGGAAAGTTAAGCCGGTCACGGGGAAAACAGAAAAAGGAAGTAACAGTAGGGAGGGGCAAAATTTTGGTTTTCTTTATGAGCAGGTATCTCACAAATCATTAAGTAGGAGAGCCGGATCCAGGAGCCATAATGGCACTAGGCAAATCAGGAGGGCATTCATGAAGTGGACGGGGTCTAGCCTGAAAGGACGCAACGGGAAGACGCACTAGTAAGTTATATAACCCAACATTGAGGTGCGCAATTTTCTATGTACTAAATCTCTTGTCAATTACACTTTTCTCTTATTGACATGAGCGTTGGAGTGGAACAGGGGGATAGCCCAGCTTTGCTTGTGTTTTTTTGTTCCAGGTTCGAAACGTAAGGTTCATAGAGTCAAGCAAGCGTAATCCCGGGTCATAGAATCCAGGTACCTTCTTTCAGTAGCGAGGTATCTTTCCCTTGGGCAAAACCTATTTCTCGATTCAATAGAAGCTCAAAGGGGTGAAAATAGAGTCCCAAATAAGGAGAGATGTGTAAAAGCAGGTCCGATTACGCCTATGCCTAATCCTAAATGGAATAGGACGATGTAGGGATTCATATGTAAATAGAGTATCTATTTAAGCTCGAATGGCCCCTTCCTTCTTTAAACCTTAGGCTCTGTTCTCTTGTGGCTTATCCAGGGAAAATTTTGTTAGAGGTAAGTTTTTTGTTGGAAATTTTTTGGAGAGAAGTTTTTTTTTTTTGGAAATTGTGTAGGTGAGAGATAAAAAAGTGTAATGGTTGTGTTATTTTTTGAATTTATGTGAGTAGGTATTTAGATGAAATTTTAAATTTTAATTTTGAATTGTTGAAAAAGTGAAGTTGTTTCTTTGTAGAAAGTTTTGGAAAAAAAAAGTGATGATTCTTGAGAAATTCCGCAAAAGAACAGAGCCTTAAAGTTCATATCTTCTCCCCGTATCTCATTCATGAGGATGATAAGTAATTATACTTTCATTTTTGATATCTTTTATTTAATTTTCTATTGTTTTGAATTTTAGACTCCATAATCAGAGCAAAAAGATGGAGGTGTGATCCTCAAATCATTACTTTTTTTTTTCATGTTTATAATGTTTTTCTCACTGTCTATGGTGATTTTCTGCCTCACTATGGGGATTCAACTCATGGTCATGGTGTTAGAAAATTCAATTGAAGATTTAGTCTCAAACTTTCATCACTAATTAGTGGTAGATCCATGATCAGTGGCGGAGTTAGACCCACAAGGTCAGGTGGGGCAAAATTTTTAGAAAAAAATTAATACTACATTAACATTTCCTGTGTGAAAAAAAAATAACTACGTTTGAATATTGTTATTTTAAACTCATATTTTGATTTAACAAACTATAAATTTACTAAAAGTACTTGTATACATTCTAACAACAAACACAATTTAATTAATCAAATACTAAATTATTTTATTTTTACAGTTTGGCACTATTTTTCTAAATTTTTGGTGATGCAAAATCAATTATTTTATCTATTTTTTTGTAATGTTTATATAACAATTGTGGTATTTTGAAAAAATTCAGGATGGGCAATTGTGGCTCCGCCACTGTCCTTGATCGTCGGTACGAGATTTGTTCAGCGCGATTGTAAATTTTTTAATTTCTACTATGTTTAGTAGATTAGGTACACCGTTGTTGTCCATATCTAATTATCAAATCAAAATTTTTTGTACTAAATTGTATATACTGTTTCATAGTTTTCTATGAATCGCTGTTGTACGATTTCGAAAGACAGAAATAAAATTTTTTAATTTTCAAGAAAAGCAAAAGTATTTTGTTTGAACTATCTTTTCTAACATAAGTTTGGAATTAAGAGAAGTTCTCCCTATCAAATTACTAAACTAGTCGGTTATATTTTATTGAAATAAACTTTTAGCCCCATAAAAACGAAATTAAGGAACAAAAATGGCAGCTTATAAAAAACACTATATTTCATCCAAAGAGTAATTGTTTAAAAGGTACCACTTTATATAGGGACTCTTATTTATACTAGTTGGGAGTAGACCGCACTTTGTGCGGTGCCCCCGAAATGTATTAGAATAGAAGTTGCCCGGAATGTATTAGAATAGAAGTTGATGAGATAGTAATGAAATTTATTTAAGACATTTTTTTCCAAATTGTTGGCTTTAATGGAGTGTTTTTTGTTTTTTTTTTAAAATATATTTTCCATCAAACAATGCCAATATTTCGCTTAAAATAAGTACTAAATGAAATTCTTAGGTCATCAAAGACTACTCTATAAGCATTCAAGTCATGGTAGAGTGTCCATCCTTTACTTGTACAATATTCTAGAGTTTGTCCACAAACAGATCGAAGCACCCTTACTAGGGGTGGCAAAAAAACCCACTAACCCAAAAACCGCCCAAACCATTGGGTATTAACCCAATAAAACCCACTTTAAAAAATAATGGGTTGGGTGGGCTTGGGCTAAATATGTAATGGGCGGATTTAGGGTAGCCCATTGGGTACCCTAAAACCCGCCCATCATGGGTATCAAAAATACACATCCACAATTACCCTTAAAAGTATAAAAAAAAAAAAAAAAATCAACAACTCACATACTTTAGTGTGCCCATTTTATTTTTTTCTTCAAACTTATTTTTTCTTTTTCTTTATTTTTCGTGTCCTACAATTACTTTACGTTTTTTTTCCATTTATTTTTTTATAATATTTTTAAATTACCTACTTATAATACTAATTCAAAATTCGTTCGGGTTTAAGGCCGGGTTTGGGTTGGGCCGGGCCAGGCCGGCCCAGTTCGGGCCAAGTTTCAGCCCGGGCCCAGTTTTGGGCCTCGGGATCAGTTTTGGGCCTCGGGCCCAGTTTTGGCCCGGGCCCAATTTCGGGCCTTGGGCCCAGTTTCGGTGTCGGGGCATGCACGGGTTTATATAAATATAAAAAAATTAAAAATTGTGTTTCGACAAAAAAATTACATACAATTAAATATAAAAGTATATAAAATTTAATATTTCAAATTTTAGAATATATTCAAAGAATTAAAATTCACTTTAAAAAAAATTAAAATGAAAAAAAAAAAATTTTAAAATTTTTTTTATTAATAAATTATTAAATAAGCCTTACATTTTTATATAATGGGTATTATGGGTACCCATGGGTACCCATAGCTACCCATTACCCATTTCAGTTAAAACCATTAATTGAGTGGATAATGGGTACCCATTACCCATTAACTTAACACTCATTTAATACCCGCCCAACCCGCCCGTTTGACACCCCTAACCCTTACCCGCGTCGCCCACTTCATTGGTTGTGTTTCCCCTGCAGCAATATCCAAATGGAGTTTAATCATCTTATAAAAGTTTGAGTCATCAACTAATTTTATAAAGACAGTTCTAAGATATCGGAAAAATAGACTTGTTCTGTGATATCAAAAAAACAATAGGATCAACACTGTAACTAAAATGTGAAATACTTCAAGGACAAAACATTTCATTAACATAAGCTAAAGCTTTGGAAGAAAGAAAGTTTTAACAAACATGAAAGTTATACAAAATATTTAAGGAGATACTACAAGGTCATCAAGCTAAAGCTGTGAAGATGATACCGCATGAACAAGATGCCCATGCCAAATGGAATCGGGTGGCAGAGAAAGTAGATTAAAATGCATAGCAAACTCACAGTGCGGAAGATGCTTTGACAAAAAAGAGTAATAAATAATCCCACAAAGGAATTTGAAATTCAGTTTTTCAATTTCCTAGAAGTAATACAGAAGAAACAAAACCACATAAGAGGGGGAAAAAATGCACTTTATCAGAGGGAAAAAATTTTGCAACAATATCACCCCGTGAATTGTGTAACTGCAGCACAAAAGCTTCCGTGAACAAACAAACTCAAATAATACATCAAAAAAACACCAAAATGACGGGAAAAATTGAAAAAAAAAATTCTCTGCTTTACTGCATGATGCTATTGGGGAAAATTATAAATTTTTTCGCAATTGTCAATGGAGAAAAATATATTGAGAACCCAGAAGTGTACACTTCTGGGGCACCGCGCACAGTGCGGTAACCCATCATTAGAGCATAATTCATCCTACCACAACCAATAAAACGCACAAGCCAAATTAAGGGAGAAGGGAAGGAAACAAGAAATTACTTTAGGTTATCTCATGAAGCCACCGGATTAAAAGCGCAGTGCTCTTCCAGTAATCGTGGATTTCTAAAAGAACCATTGTTCCAAGGTAGAAGTGGTAGGTCTTCTTCGCTTCTTCGGTGGTGGAGCAGATTTCCTAGGCGGTTTGACTAATTGCTTCACTCTTTGCTGCCGGCAATTTTTCTTTTTAGATACTCCGGAGGGCAGAGAGAACTTCATGATGAAAATTTTGATGGCACCACTTGCGATGAATGGCAAATAGCATGAGAAGACTCCATAGACACGTGTTTGAGCTGCAATAGAGACGCGTGTAATAATGGCGTTATCTGCGAAATGAAAACAAAGCCAGAAGCATTAGGAGAGAGAGAAGCACGTCGGCGTTATCTGAGACTGTTTGTGATTATCTCCATTTGTTCCAGTGACACAAAACATTACTTGCCTGTCCCATTTTAAAAGTTTTCTGATTGTGCTTCCTACACTGCTTGGCTAGCCAATCTATAAAACATGCATTTCCAATTTTACCAAATATGCTATTCAAAACAAAAAGCTTCACCTAACTTACCTAAACAATGGCGGTTCCAATTCTCGTGAAATTAACTACCAAGAAGGCACCCAGATTCTTGAGCTCATTTGAGTAGAATGTATAAGCAAATCTACTCTGCCCACAAATATCATAGGAAAAATCAAGAATCGTCTAGAATAAATAACACCTTATATCAACCAAATGAAATAACCATATCCATATGATGTGACCAAACACAATGACAATTACTACATGAAAAAAAAATTCAAAGCACTACAAATATAAAAAATTAAAATTAAAACATAAAAATCAAAATCAACAGTTCCCAACACATTGAGATTCCAAGCATGCATCATGCATATACAGAGCTATTAGACTTTAACAAGAGAATATTTTATTCTGGTGCTCACTTCATGAAACTAAGTGGTAAGATAGGGTAGGAGAGAACATATACCAGCTTGATCTGGGCTTTAATTGAAGCGATCAGGCGAGTATACTCTGCTATTTTCCTGTACATGTACAAGAAAGGCATGAATATATGCATGTGGAAAAAAACTGAAAACAGTTTTGGTTGATCTCCAGTCTACTAACTTTAAAGTAAAGAAATTGGTCTCAACTTATTTCTGAGGATTTCAAGGTGTGCATTAACTCTAACATTTCTTCCCTTGAGAAGACATAAGTTAAAGCTTCAGACCATGAAAATTCAACATGAAATCCAATTCCAACATCTACAAATATCTGCCTAGTGTCTGGCCTGCATAAACCATTCCATTTAATAATATCAGTGCCTCATATACATCACAAAAAACAAAGAAAGGTAAGTCTTCTTTCAAAGCCATACTTCACAAGCTCAATGAGCATTAGAAAACCAGTGCGTAGATTACCATGGTAAAACTCAAGTACCAAATCATTTATAAGGTGTGGAGAGGCCATCAAAGGAACACTTTCTTCATTTCTCAACTTAATATAAAATAATCCAAGCAAAATTTGAGAAAATTTCAAGACATGAAGCGCAATGGTGAAAACTTATGGCTGGATAAACTGGTAAAGTGCTCCTAAAAATTGAGGATTGCATTGGTGAGATGAATACAAGTAAACCAACATAACTTAACTATTTATATAACAAGCCTGCTACTCAGAATTTTTTCCCAAAATAATGTAAAAAATGGCGGAAATTCCAAAAATAGGGATTTTTTTTGGAGTTTTCGGAAATCAAGAAATTGAGGTTGCTAACCTCGCTTTCTTTGGAAAAATTTTTTTTGCTCATTTCCTGAAGAAAGCGAGGTTCGCTTTCTGAGAAAATTTTTTTTTTCATCATTTCCTGAAGAAAGCGAGGTTGCAAACCTCGCTTTCTTTGAAAAAAAATTTTTTACTCATTTCCTGAAGAAAGCGAGGTTGCCAACCTCGCTTTCTGAGGAAATTTTTTTTTTTTCATCATTTCCTGAAGAAAGCGAGGTTGCGAACCTCGCTTTCTGAGGAAATTTTTTTTCCGTCTTTCCTGAAGAAAGCGAGGTTCGCAACCTCGTTTTCTGCTGCAATTCATCCAATACTCAGCTAATTATAACAGAATTCATCCCTGCAGGCCAAGATTTAAGAGCCTTCCATCTCTGCAATCTTGTGAGGCTGCCCCTTGTTCTCAGATAAGCAAAAACTTGAGTATCAAAAGTGATCTCATCTCCATCCTCAATGTACTTCAACTCCACATCACCATTGAATGATCTTAAGATCCCAAAATATTCCCCACCATTAATTCTAATATTTACCAGAAATCCTAATCAACTTGCCATAGTGTAACTGATCCAAAAATCATATTCCCTAAACACCTTCCAGTCATGTCAAACATTAGAATGTTCATTGAGGTCACATGCACAACAGTTCTTGGAAGCAGCAGAGGAGCATAAGATCTGAGCTTAGTATGTTGATTTTTGAGGTAAACATCATCAACTTCTATCTCCTCCACAAACCATAAAGTAAATACCTCAAGACTGGACCCATGCAAGGGTGCAAGGGAATCAATAATAATGGCTTCAAGAACCTTTGATACATCTGATGTGAGAAGAGCAATGATGGCTGCATAAAACTTCACACAACATATAGTACCTCCTCTGAAACTTGTTGCTACAAGCACCCAAGACTTTGTAATCATCTTGATAAGCCTTTTTCTTGTGAAACTCATTTCAGCACTTGGTTTTGCATCAAGTTTGCCTAAAATGTTCAGCTCAAGAATTCTACAGTCTCTAATTTGCAAGTATTGGAACTGAAATATTTCAAACCCTTCCAGATTAGTATCTCCTCTAAGATTTAACATCCCTGCAGGCCAAGATTTAAGAGCTTCCATTATGCTGATTTGAGGAAGGACACAAGAATTCCAAATTCAGTAGTATGCTCAAACCAGGCACAGGTTCTGAACGACTCTTAACACTCCTAGTCGTTCAGCATTCACAATCAAATTCATCTCAGCTAAACTTGCATCATTTCCTGAAGAAAGCGAGGCTGCGAACCTCGCTTTCTTCAGGAAAGGAGGAAAAAAAATTTTCTCAGAAAGCGAGGTTCGCAACCTCGCTTTCTTCAGGAAATGATGAAAAAAAAAATTTCCTCAGAAAGCGAGGTTCGCAACCTCGCTTTCTTCAGGAAATGATGAAAAAAAAAATTTCCTCAAAAAGCGAGGTTGGCAACCTCGCTTTCTTCAGGAAATGAACAAAAAAAAAATTTCCAAAGAAAGCGAGGTTAGCAACCTCGATTTCTTGATTTCCGGAAACTCCAAAAAAACATCCCTATTTTTGGAATTTCCGCCATTTTTTACATTATTTTGGGAAAAAATTCCTGCTACTCATTCTCCAAGTTCATTAGTTATTTACCTTCAAAATACCCAAAAGTTAGTTTTTCTACAGTTATAAGATGAAACCACTGCAGTTAAACAGGTAAACTGGGGAAAGTAGGTGGGAATTAGCTTTTTGTCCCTCCATGTGCCATCAAATAACTTTTTACCTTTTAAATTTGTGATAGATGGCAACTTAAACGTAAATTTGGTAATTTGGTGTAACCCAAATGTTCACATCAAAGTTACGTCAAAAGATATTAACATCACCCAAATACCAACACAACACAACACTTGCATCTCCGCAATCAGCATGAATGCGTTCATCTCTTTACCTCTACTGAATGAACAATCCAGCTCAAATCAATATTGAATTTTTATTAAGTATTTAGAATTAGAGCTTTACCTGGTTTCATCCGCATTCTGTGTTCTTGCAGAAACTTAATCCGGCGTCTCCCCCTCACCATCATTGCCGGAACTCGAATTGGCACCAAGCTTTGCAAAGCCAATCGAACCACGGAAAATCAACACCGAAATATACACAATCACGAAGCCCACGTTCCAAATTAGGTCAACGACCGCAATAGGCGTGGAGTAAGCCCAATCGCTCCATCATTCATCGATTTCGTCTGCCGCAGATACTCTTAACCTCATGCAGAGTTCCCGCATCATACGTTGACTGCTCGCCCTCCGCAGGAACCGAGCCACGCCGCATAGAATCGGCGCCGATGGGATTTGACACGCTACCGTGCACCGATGTGCTCTTCTGAAATCGGAAAGCCACTTTAAGGGAAGAAGGGATTGATGAAAAAAATAACTGGTCGGCAATTTCTGGGCTACCCCTTCTCCTTTGGTGTTGTTTTATATAAGACTAGCTGTGAGTGCGGTGCCCTGGAAGTGTACGCGAATATGTGAAGAACAGAGTTTTAGGAAGTAACTTTCGAATGCTTTAATTCCAAATTAAAAGCATAAACTCCTACTGACTTATCGGGTACCTTAAAAGACCCGTTATTGCCAACTCCTGCTCTTTACAACTCCATACTTGCACGTACATCTACAAAACACAACGGACACCAAAAAGAAAAAAAATTAAAAAATTTTCAATCCGTAATGTCGACTACCATTCTAGTCTCTATAATGAGAAGGTCCATTGTCTCTTTTGCAATGAACTGAAGCACTGGGATTTTCTTTGCAGTAATAACTTTTCTGAAAGAAAGAAACAACAGTAAGAATGTGGAAAAAAGAAGAAAAAAAATGGCAATATAGAAATTTTGTGTACAAACCTTTATATAATTGAGTAAGCAAACCAAGGTAAAACACCATATTGAATCGACAATTTGACAGTGACAAAGTGTTGGGTTTATGTCCTAAAGCCAATTAAATTATGGAATTATAATTTATATTTATTGCCAACGTGTTTTAGGAACCTAAAGGGTCACACACATAAGAATAACTAATTGGGTTAAAATGATATATTATGAGTTAATTTATTGGATAAATTAACTATAAGGACTTATTGATAAATATCTAATAATGATTTCCTATTTGTGTTAGGTTTCCTATTCTATTAGGTTTCCTACTGGTAATAGGTTTATACCATTCTGATATCTATAAATATAGCCCTAGTCATTGGAATGATATACAACAACAACAAATCTTGTATACAGTGATCTAGCTGTCAATCCTCTGACTGATCAATCCTTTGGAAGGATCCCAATTACGGTTATTCGTGTGGATACCGTTAGAGGCCGGACAATTGTGCGGCTCGTGATCAGTTTCATCTCCATGCATATCGTTCGTGGATCTCCTGAATATTGCTGATGGATTTGCTTTCGAGGTAACATCTGATCTGATATACATTATATTATTCATATGATTGCAAAGTGATCTTGGCATGTTCAATCTATATTTATTCCGCTGCGCATAGATTGATTAACTTACAGTGGTATCAGAGCCTACTTTGTTTATCTATGTTTAATATGTGATATTTAATTATCATGGATGATCAATAATTCATATGTGTGTATTAGGTCTTGCTTCAGATTTTGAGAAGCTTTTTAACACTTAAATTGGAGGTTTTATTTTGAAAATTTGTTTTTCGGAAATCATTGGGAAATTTTCAAAAGACATCATCTTCGTTTTAATGTATGATGCTGATATTGGAAAACGGAAATTGGTTTTGGAAAACAAAAAGGGGAAGTTTGCAGGATGCAAACATGTCTCCAGAATTTTCAAAAGAAGGGACAAGACAGTTGAAATTTTGATTTCAAAACTTCTTTGTGCTGTGGAAGTAGAACGGATTCATGATAAGTTTCCGATTTGAATGGTTCAAATTACTCTTCAAATCAGAATTGTTTTGCTTCAGTTTTCAAAAGAAAACGCAACAGATTTGCGGTAAAGAAAACGGGAACAGGAAAGCAAACAAAAGGAAGCTGATCGTCGCCGATTTTTCGGAGAAAAGAAAAAAAAGGTTTTCTCTTTAAAACAAACGTCCGGTGCAACAGGCGCCGGATTGGCGAAAATGGTTCGCTGTTCTGGTCTAAACCAGAACGGGAGCCATTGTCTTTTGGAGGCGAACAAATTGGATCTGGTCGCGCTTCGAAGAAGACACCACCGCCCGCACGACCAAAAGGTTCTGGACGCGGGAGGTGGAGACGGAATCCGATGCGACCAGAACTGTTCTGGTCACATACACCATTCCTGGAGAAGAAGACGCTTGGAGGCGCGGTCTGGCTTGGCAGCCTCATTCGGCGCCGGAGAAGAAGCCCGTAGCAGCGCTTCAGTGGCGATGCTGGGCTGCGCAAAACGGGAAGCGAAAACCCTTCCCGGTTTGCACAAAATTCGGGCCAAGTTTTTTTTTTTCTTTTTCCCTATCCCACTAGAGACTTGGGCCCCGGCCCAGTCTGTCAAAAAGAAAGAGAAAAAATTGCAAATGGCTTACAAATTTGTTTTGGGCCATGGCCCAGGTCTACTGAATCTGATTTGGTCTACAAATATTTTAAACATGTGCTGGTTTTAAAATTTATAATAAAGTTTGGACCTGATTTTACAAACTATGGCTGGGCTTAATTGTAAATTGTCTTACTTATTTTTCAGACAAATGTCCTACTTGTTTTAAAATTCTGGGCTGATTTTAAAATTGTGTTTGGGCCTGTTTTGCTAGTTATAAAATAAATTAAATTAAGTGTTATATTTTAGTTGGACTAAGATATAGCTAGTGATTAATTTGATTGTTTTTAATAATGTTTAAATTTTATAAATTAGATTTAGAAGATTTTGAAGTATTTCAAATTTAAATTACGGGTTAATTTTAATTTGAAGGACATTTATAAATTTCAATTGGATTGGAATTTAGGAATTTATTGATTTTGGAAATTAATAATTTAAATGTCATCTAATTTCAAGTCAAAATTACTTTTTACATTTATTAAATAACAAGATTGTAATTTTGATTGAAAATCTTGTGAATTTGTCAATTATCAATTGGATTGAGGTATTGACTGTATTTTGGAAACTCGTAAATTTTAAATTGGATTTAAAATTTTGAGAGTTGTTTTTAGAAAAGTTCCATAATTAATTGGATTAATCTTATGGAAAAGGTTCTAAATTAAATTCAAAAATGGGTTTTGATTAAATAAAAAGGTGGGAGAAATGAGTCTTAGACCATGAGAGTTTAATTTTAATTTTGGAAATTTTTAACTCTCGGCCTACTTTATTTAGATTTAATTGAAGAAAAAACCCCCCAATGACTTCTCAAAATAGTTCAAGAATAATGTTATTTCTAATTGGATTAGAAATAAGTATACACATAGATCCATGATTAGATATTAAATATGCTTATGCAATTATTTAATTGTATAATTTAATTACATGTTTATATGCAACATTTAATTAAATATTTGATGTGATAATTTGTTCATTTAATGAGTTATATGATTGCATATGGTATGCCAAATTTGTCAATTATTTATATGTTGCATATAATTGATACAATTTTATAATTGTTTAAAACAAAATCCCTTAAGTTATTGCCCCATTAACATAGCAGATTATGACATCATTGTTGGAATTAACTTGTTGGGATTCCCCAAGGTTGTTCTGTCCATGATTAATTTTTTGGCTTTTGAGATTGGATCTCAGTAAAATGGATTTAATTATTGAAACATATAGTTTGTTGAGAACCCTCAACATTTTATGTTTTAAGGCAACAGATATTAAGTCATAATACCTTCCGTTGTTATAGCTCGGCTAAAATTCTTTCTTCAGATTAACTTGTTGGGATTCCCCAAGGTTAGTTTGACATCGAATTTGTCGAAACTATGAATGATGGGTTCGACTTAACAAAAATATATAATTTGTTGGGATTCCTCAAGGTTATATATTTTTGAGGTAAGGGTTAGGTTTCACATAAGATGTGTATACCAGGGTTGGTAACCTAACGATAAGGAGTTGCAAGAGTTGCAATTGATAAAGTGTATCTACCTTGCGAAATTGTTTTGATTTGTTGGGATTCCTCAAGGTCAAATAATTAGTGGGGGTCCTTTTCTCACTAAGAATTATGAGATAATTCTCGAATCAGTATTTAAGGGTTATTGATTTGAACAAAATAGTGGGAGCAAAACCAAAATTTATTCATTATCCATATCTTTTATACTTTGGTTTTGTTAGATGCATAAATAAAATATTTTGATATTTATGTTGTGGAATTATATGAGTATTCTTTTAGAATTTACTAAGTAGATGGCCTCAATTTTCTTGATTATCGGTTGGCATAAATTTTGAAAGTGTCTCTCAATCTAAAGTTATTTGGCTATTTTGATTTTATGGCTAAGATGATGTCTAGACAATTGGAATGTTTATAGTAAGCATTAAGTTTGGAATGGTATAAGATTTATATCAGGAAAACTTTTAATTCTAAATTGTTGACACAGGCAAATGGTTAAATTTTCTTACTTACTTGAGTATCTTAAGTGATACATAGTGAGATTTGAAATTTAATTTGCAATCTTAGTTGGGCAAATGTTCAAATTTTATTTGAACATGCAGTAAATCGTTATTCTTATCAGACAAAGAATAAGATATGATAGTTCAGTCATTCAAAATGATGTGAGCAATCATTGATTCAAATAAGCCAAAGTGATTGAAAAATGACTGCAAAAGTTTGTACTTGGAATCAAAGAAATTGTTGAATTTCTTTTGTAGTACAAATGAAATGGATATTTATCTCTCTATTTTGAAGTTTAGACCTATGATATATATGATATCAAGTTAAATGTATATTTGGAATATATATGGTCTAAAATAAGTAGACTGATAAATTAATATGAAATAAATAATTATAGCTAATAAATAAAGCAGGTATTGCAATATTAGCTATGAGAATTATTGTATTTCATTTGGATTTAAAAATCATTGAATGTTTTAGTTGGACTAAAATAATCCTACATCATGTTTATCATGTAAGGATGGATTGACTCATATATAAGTGATTTTATATTGGCGGAGTCCAGTTTTAAACTGTTCCTTAAATTCAATGATTTTATTAATCCTAGAAAAGTCAATTTTAGATAACACAGTTTATGTGGTCATGTGACTATATTTACATATATTCAAATTATATCATTATAATTTGAGACTTTTGGCTTGGAATCAATTGTGATATGTAAATTTCATGCACTAGTCAAATCGACCAAATTACCCTTTTTGGTAAAAGGTAGAAACATTGTAAATTATCTTGACTAATACATCCTATGTATGTAATTTTATGATAATTTTACTAAATGTGATTTTCTTAATTCATTTTGTCTCAGGTTTACACTTATCTAAGTGTTTTGGGATTTTGATTTGTTCAAAAATAAATTTTGAAAAGTTCGATAAAAGTATTTTTGCAATGACATTGCAATAGTATATACTTTATTCAAGGATGGTGTTATCTAAATAAAATGTGATTTTCTTATAATTTACAAACACTTGATATGTATATATATCTGGTGTTGTATAAATTAAGATCTAATATATTTGATATATTTGATCAATTGTAAGTTATGCAGTTTTCAATCAATCCATTTATGCCATTATACTTATCTCCTATTTGTTATACCATGTTCCAGTCGACAAGTTGATGCCATATGTGAAAAAGGTTAACAGTTAATCAAATTTTGAAAAAGGTTTGAGTTAACACATTCACATGCAATGGTTAATTACTATTAGATTGTATTCTGACTAAATCTAATCAGTTATCTATTTGTGGGAGTATCCAAATTTGATTTGGTTACAGATATTATTTCAGGAGCCAAAGCTTTATTATGGCAAATTATCTTTCTAGTGTAAATCATTTATTCTAGAAAGGTTAATGGGAGAAATAATATACAGATGAATTATTCATAACCACAAATTTGTAAAATCAACTTATGGAACAACATGTTTAATAACATGATGGTATGCTAGACCTAAATTTTCACATAAAAGGGTGAATCAAGTGGTCTCATGTTATGATCAAAAGATATAAAATTGCATTCGGCTTAATGAATTATATATTATAATTCAATTTTATATCCAATGATCGTAATAAGGTATACAATATAAAAGAAATTTTATATGAATTCTAATATTTTGAGTAAAATTCAAAGCATTTGATTTTGTCAAAATGATTACGAATCTTATGTATACAAATCAATTAGTGGGAGAACAAGCATTTTCCATTACATTGTGTTGGACACATTGTATGCGGAGAAGGAATACCTTTAAAGTAGTATTTATTGGTATGATAGTTCAAGAAAAGTTTTTGAATTATGGAAGCAATATAGACTTTGGAAGTCAAAATCTAGTAACATAGATTGTAAATATTGCTCGATGTACATACACTGGATGCTACGTGTAGCATGCCACTAAATAATATACAATTGTTTCCATACAGACTAATGGTTGGATTATATTGGTATATTATTGTATGTAGGCGACTATGTTATGCTCTAATTGTTGCGAACAAATTGAGCAGGTTCAAGTGAGAGTCACTTGATGATGATAGTTAAGAATATTATAAATATTTTGGAAATATTATAAAATTTTTCTTTTTTATCATAGGCCAAACAAACTTAGTCAAATTTTATGCAATTTTATCTGGCGAAGATAGAAGGAATTTGCATACATACTCTTTATAATAGTGTTAAATGTTGGAATACTTTCACGCCAAACATTATGACTATTCTACAGCATATGCCATAATACATTAAAGAGTTTTGGAAACTGCTTGGATCTAGTTCTTCATTGAACTTAGTATAAGAATTTCTATTTTAGAAATGAAAATTAAAGTCTCATCAATGATCCAATTATGTATTAGGTATTGTCAATTGATGTTGATCAATGACAGAGTTGATATTCTCTCAAGATAAATTTATTTATTAGTGGACTAAAACAATTATTAGAAATTGATCTTAGTCCAAGTGGGAGAGTTAGTGGGATGGATAAAAACTAATTGATTTTATCCTTACACTTTGTTTATATATTCAAATTTATGCAAAATTTGATGATATGGAATTATTTATCATTTATCTTATTTGTTTTATTACATTAAGTATATGATAAAGTCCCTAGAATAATATTTGTATGAAAGAAATCATAAGGGTTATGATGATGAGATTCTTTCTATACTTATATATTGTTAAATAATCCCTAGTCATAGTATTAACAAGATGGGACATTGTTAATACGGATAGACTAGCACATTTTATGCTTTCTTCCTAAATGAGGAAATAGTTGATCTCATTGACTATTGTGTGGGACACAAAAGCTAATATGTGGATGCTTGTTAAGAGAACAAGTTCATTGGATTGACCCGTCTAGAGATTTTCATGAGGTGATCTATTTGAGTGCCAATGAAACAAATCTCTATATAATGGTAGTGTAAATAAATCCTTCGACTTGAGATCATAAGTGTCTCCAGAGTGTAGATTATATACTTTCACTCTTTTGGTCCTTAACCTTAGTTGGTTATGTGTGCTTTAAGAGTTGAGTATAGTATGAAACATGGATGGAAGTTTATGATCAATAAAGAATTCACCACTTCCAATAGTAGGAAGAGTATATCCAGTTATGGCCACTTGTTGAAGTATAACTTAAAATGTTTGCGCAAACTAGGAGTGATTTTAGAATAGTTCTAAAATTCAACTTCAGGGAGTTATATTTCGGGAACAAGCAAAGAAACAATTAGCTCATTAAGAGTTGGCACAGATCCTTACTCTTGAACTAATTGGGATATGGTTTGGTGAAAGGATGTTAATTACACGGAATCCGTTCATAGAAAGGTGAAGTCGATCACAGGACTTTTTTCTAACACTTGGGTGGTCATGATGCCTGGCTAGAGGCCAATCTTGATCTATAAATATAAGTAGATTAATTCCAAAATCACATAGCCTATTGTCTTTAGGCCAAGTGGGAGTTTGTTGGGTTTATGTCCTAAAGCCAATTAAATTATGGAATTATAATTTATATTTATTGCCAACGTGTTTTAGGAACCTAAAGGGTCACACACATAAGAATAACTAATTGGGTTAAAATGATATATTATGAGTTAATTTATTGGATAAATTAACTATAAGGACTTATTGATAAATATCTAATAATGATTTCCTATTTGTGTTAGGTTTCCTATTCTATTAGGTTTCCTACTGGTAATAGGTTTATACCATTCTGATATCTATAAATATAGCCCTAGTCATTGGAATGATATACAACAACAACAAATCTTGTATACAGTGATCTAGCTGTCAATCCTCTGACTGATCAATCCTTTGGAAGGATCCCAATTACGGTTATTCGTGTGGATACCGTTAGAGGCCGGACAATTGTGCGGCTCGTGATCAGTTTCATCTCCATGCATATCGTTCGTGGATCTCCTGAATATTGCTGATGGATTTGCTTTCGAGGTAACATCTGATCTGATATACATTATATTATTCATATGATTGCAAAGTGATCTTGGCATGTTCAATCTATATTTATTCCGCTGCGCATAGATTGATTAACTTACACAAAGCACATCTAAAGGCAAGAATTTTCAACTACCTGCATATACATTTTCAGCCAAAGACGGTAAAAAAAAAAAAGTAGTATTCAGATATTCATCTGGAGGCTAAGATGTCAGTTACCTGGTGTCATGCTAACAAAAACTCTTCCAGCTTCAATCTCAATCTCAATCTCAATTAGACCTTTCTGAAATAGCTTTTGTCTGTTGAGAAAATTCTGACAAATCAGTACAATAATCTAACACTAAGCAGAATTCGTCTGTTACAGAAACAATTAAGCGCTCATGAATCCAATTAGACACTTAGGTTAACCGAGCCTAACGGTGCTGAGACAATGAGATCTACTATAGTCTACATTCAGCGGAAATTCCTAATTATGAGCAAACTTACAGTCATAAGCAAATGAACTATTGCTCTAAGGTGAATAATCCTTGTTAACAAAGGAATTGTGAATTGAAAGCGGCTTTTCAAAAGTTTAAAGATATGCTTATTAATCAACACAGTTTCATTGAAGATGTCGAGTTTCAAATTCCTTCAATTGATGTAGCAGAAACCCAAAACAATTACAAATCAACTTGAGTCTCTGCTCCAATGAATGTTGGAAAGATAGAAATTCAAACAGCCTGTTTTTCAATGCAAGAAACATATCTAACTGTCAAAGGAAGAAAACTAATAGTAAAGAGAACGTCATCCCTAATGGTGATATAAATGCAACAATGGCTTGCACATTAATCATGCAATGTAAGTAATTGTACACTTATGTGCATGTGTGTGGGATTGTCAGTAAACCTCAGGCAAACTAAGGCAATTAAGAAGAAGGAAAAGGTAATAGATTCCTCAGAATGAGTACAGACCTCAAGAATGTCCCAATTTCAGCCTTTCAATTTCCTAAAGCAGATTTGCTCCAATTTGATCTTCATTGACGGAGACAACGGTGAACTTGGAAACTTTAGCTACAACTTTGCTTTTGTCAAATTTGCAGGTTCCCTTATCTGTTCCAGAGTAGGGATATTCCTCTTCTCGCACGAGTCCACCGGCTTTAAGAGTGTACTCAAATCCACTGTTCATCAGACCACCATTGCAACCCGAATCACAGGAACCTTTTTCTTCGGGATCGCACTGCAACCATAGATTAGGATCACACGATGAACACTTCTGACCAAAACTCCACCAACCCAATATCAAATCAACAATAAAAAAATGAGCGGAGTTTAATTGGAAGTGCAATATTTGAAGAAGCTGCTTAAGTAGTTAAGCTAACAGAGTAAAAACAGATTCTATCCTGAAATGCATTCGGTTCCTAAAAGGAAAAATTAAAGAGAACACAACTATTGCATTGCTCGACGAAAAACATTAAAACTATTACAGAAGATTGAAGTTTCTGTACATGTAAATTAGTTTATACCTCATGGTCGCAATCCACAAGCTGTTGCTCACTGAGACTCTCAAGTTTCCCCGTTGCTAGGAAATTGGCACCTTCCAGAGCCAAAATCATTGAGGCGCCTCCGTCAGGATCACAAGTATACACAAACAGGACGAGAAACATGAAAACGCACATAGATAACTTCCGGAAACTACATCACATGTACAAGTTTAAAAATAATTGGAACAGAGCTAATCAGAATAATTTGAGATACAAAAAATGTGAGAAATCAACCATGACAACTTTGAAACTCAAATCGGCAATTAAACAACACATCCGCCATTAAACTCGTTTAGGTATCCATGAGAATACAGCAACATAAATATAAATTAACTAAAAGTATAAAAGTATATAAATTAACATAAATATAAAAGTATATAAATATTTTAAATAATTACAGCAACATATATACATTTAACTAATTAACATCACCTGATTCTTTACAAGAGTGACAATGTTACGGGGCGCACCTCCCGTGCTTACCCCGCAACCCCATTTATGCCCCATGAGCATAAAATGACATGTTGCACCTCTTGCTTAAATCTGAGATCCGACGGAGCGGAATGGCACGACGCGTCGCACAACGCGTCGCATCATATGTCGGACAGCACTGGGTGCCCAACATATGGTGCAGCACAACACTGCCTGAGCGCTCCCCAGGCCCCAGCCTTAGCGCGAGCCCAAGCCCAGCACCAGTGGCGCGCACCAGCTGCGTATGGCGCGCACCAGCTGCGTAGCGCGCCCAGCCCAGCGCCCCGCGTGCCCAGCGCACCAAGCCCAAGCACCAGTGGCGCAGCCCAGCCCAGCGCCCCGCGCCCCCAGCGACCAGCGCGCCCAGCACCCTCAGCGCCGCAACATGCGCGCCCACACCACAGCCTCAGCGCGCCCGCCACAGCATCAGCGCGCCCAGCGCCCAGCACCACAACGACCGAATCCAATGGTGCCCAACCTTGTATATATTAATTTATGTTAGTTATTCATATTGTAATAGTTAGTAATGTTGGGGGATGTTAGTTTTAGTAAGACAGGATCACCCATTTTGTACGCCCTGATCCCCCCTCAGGGCACTTCTGATTTTTAGCCTTTCTAGTTGTTTGTGGGGTTGATGTAATGCAAGCAAGAGTTGGGTTCCCACCACTCATTTAAGCTCTTGGCTATTTCTTGTAATTTTCTTCTTTTATTAATGAAAACCAAGCTTTGGCTTATGAGTTTGCCTTTGTTTATTTTCATTGATTCGGATGGCCTAATTGCAAGTACTTTGGGAACGAGTCCCAGATGCGGGAAATGGCGGAAGCTTGGCTAACGCTAGGCTTGCTTGCCTCACGGTGCGCTCATTTTGGTGATTCAAATTAGCGACCCGTGACAGTTGGTATCAGAGCCAGGTTGCTGAAGAAACGACTCTTCAGTTGGCCCTAAAGACGAGATAGACTTGACGGTTTGGATCGCAGTGCGAACTGGGTTCAAATGACAGTTGGTCTTAGGGACGGACCCATGCTTCATCTACATTTGCGGAAGTGGTGACTTGAGAAGAGGCGATCTACGTATAGAGTAAGCACGCCAATCAGAGTAAACCGCCGGTGGACGGAAGTGGTGACCTGAGAAGGGGCAACTTATACCTAGGATAGGCCAATCAGGAGTGTACCGCCGTGAATGTTGGATCTTAAGTGTGGTGATTGTTCAGATTCCAAGTATCACACGTTGGAGTCCCTCGAGGATAGCATCCTTGAGTTGCGGTTCAGCAGTAACCCAGGGAGCGAGACCCCTGGTGTAACGATCGAGATTTACTTGTGGGTTCCACTTGGTGGACAATTGCCCCTATCATCAGAGATCAAATTGCTTCAAGGAGTACTTGGAGTAAAGCGTTGCGTTGTCCGTTCTGCTGTGGGTCCGGCTTCATTGAGCAAGTGCCCCAGTTATCGATCGTGGTGCCCTCCGTTCTGCTACGGGTTCGACTTGGCGGACAGGTGCCCTAGTTGTCGGAGGTGAAACAAATACTTGCGCGTGTTGCGCTTATTTCGCTGGTTCGACTTAGTGCGTCAGAGGAGGTAGTCAAGTGTTCCAGAGTTGAATGGCATGATGTGCAGCTTTGATTCCATGCGTGGTTCAAGTGGATGCGCTCATGGTACCGGTCAACAATCGCGCGTGTTGCGCTTATTTCGCTGGTTCGACTTGGTGCGTCAGAGGAGGTAGTCAAGTGTTCCAGAGTTGAATGGCATGATGTGCAGCGTTGATTCCATGCATGATTCAAGTGGATACGCTCATGGTACCAGGTCAACAACCGCTAACTTACGAGTTGGTGAAAATTCTGTGTTGTTACAAGATGCTAAGTTCAAGGACAATGTTTCTTCCGGAAGTGGAGCAAACGATTGTGAAGACTTATGCTGAGATGTGAAGCACAGTTTCCAGATATCAGGCTGAAGGGCAATGGTTCTTTCCGAGATGGAATGTAATCGGTTGTGAAGGCCAAATATGAGTTGCGAGCTTTCGAGGAGACAGGCTGAAGGGCAATGGTTCTTTCCGAGATGGAACGTAATCGGTTGTGAAGGCCAAATCCGAGTTGAGCAAGCACAAGGAGATTGCGAGGATAATTGGTGTGCAGAAAGGAGCGATGCTATTTCTGGGTATAACGGTAAGTTGAAGGGCAACAATTCTCCCGCGGATGGGGGCAATTTGGTTGCGAAAGCTTATCACATTTTATAAGGGTGTTAGAAACGTTCACATACTTTCGTTGTAGATAAACAGCGGTGACATCATGTATGTGGCAATGAGCTTAATCAAAAATCCATCTAGCTGATGGTCAACATTGGAGCTATGCACGACTATATGGGTAGGGATGCCTGGTTTCGTGTTGAGAAGTGCTAGCAGAAAGGGAGGCGCAGAACTACAATGTGCAACTGTCCGTGAGTGTCGCAATGATGCATGGACATGTTTGCCCCTACAGCCACCCTTAGCAGAAAAGGGAGGTGCCGAACTACAAGGTGCAACTGTTCGTGAGTGTCGCAATGATGCATGGACATGTTTGCCCTTATAGCCACCCTTAGCAGAAAGGGAGGTGCAGAACTACAATGTGCAACTGTTCGTGAGTGTCGCAATGATGCATGGACATGTTTGCTCCTTACCGCCACCCCAAAAGCTATTGTTCATGCCGTGAAGACAGAGTGGAAAAGTAACAATCCGTGGCATGAAGTTTGATCGGGATTGCTTGGAGTCTAGTGGCGTAAGCCTTGTTCTTCATTGTAGCAACCCGGTACGAGAAGCCGAGATCAATGGTCAAGCCAGCAGTCAAGCACAGATGGGTAGAGATCCTAGTGCGAGATTATGGTGAAACTAAGTCGGCAAAATGGTGATTGGTCCAGTGTTCGTTGTGGGAGATTGATAAACGACGCCCTAATCAGTTAAGCCGTTCGTCAAGCAGAGATGGGTAGAGACCCTATTTGCAAGATTTATGGTGAGATTGAGATGGTCGACATCCAGAACATTCCATACCCGACCGGTCCAGCACACTGAAGTGGGAGATTTGAGAAGCACAGTCAATCAGTTAAGCCAATGGTTGAGCGAAGATGGGTAGAGACCCAGAATAGCAAGATTATTGGTGAAATTGAGAAGGCACAGATCAGGACATCCCACACCCAGTTCAAGAATGATTCTAAGGAATAACTTATGGTGAAAATCTCGTTCAGGGAACGCCCGTCATCAGAATAGAAGAAACCACTAACCTTGTCCCAATGGTGGCGCGCTCCAGCAGAAAAAATGATGAATTGGGTTAGAATTCACAGTGGGGGAGAAGAATATTGTGGCAAACGAAGTAAGATTGCTCAGATCGAGTTGTCACTTTGGAAAAATTTTCTTTTTCTTCCTACACGGGACATTTTGAAGTGCAGGCAGTTGCAACCCATGATGTGCGTTGAAGCCAACCATGCAGAAATTTTTTTTTTGTCTTGCTGAACATGGACTCAAACTAAAAATGAGCGAGTGTTCAATGAGCAATTCCTTTCGGATGGCAAAGATGCATAAGCAGAAGTGGGCACAAGGCGAGAAACCTCGATGCTTTTCACGTGGTGAAGTGTCAAGAAGAATATTGATGGCGCTGAGGACGCCGCCAAATCAAGTGGGGGAGAATGTTACGGGGCGCACCTCCCGTGCTTACCCCACAACCCCATCGATGCCCCATGAGCATAAAATGACATGTTGCAGCTCTTGCTTAAAGCTGAGATCCGACGGAGCGGAATGACACGACGCGTTGTGCTCATATGTCGGACAGCACTGGGTGCCCAACACATGGTGCAGCACAACACCGCCTGAGCGCGCCCCAGGCCCCAACTTTAGCGCGCGCCCAAGCCCAGCACCAGTGGCGCGCACCAGCTGCGTAGCGCGCCCAGCGCCCCTGTGCGCAGCGCGCAGCCCAGCACCCAGCGCGCCCAGCGCGCCAAGCCCAAGCACCAGTGGCGCAGCCCAGCCCAGCGCCCAGCGCGCCCTGCGTCCCAGCGCCCTTGCGCCCCAACGCGCCCAGTGCGCCCTGCGCCCCAGCGCGCCTAGCGACCAGTGCGCCAAGCGCGCCCCAGCGTGCCGCGCCTAGCGCCCTCAGCGCCACAGCGTGCGCGCCCACACCACAGCCTCAGCTCACCCGCCACAGCATCAGCGCGCCCAGCACCACAACGACCGAATCCAACGGCGCCCAACCTTGTATATATTAATTTATGTTAGTTATTCATATTGTAATAGTTAGTAATGTTGGGAGATGTTAGTTTTAGTTAGACAGGTGATCTTTCACAAGATCACCCATTTTGTACGCCGTGATCCCCCCTCAGGGCACTTCTGATTTTTAGTCTTTCTAGTTGTTGGTGGGGTTGATGTAATGCAAGCAAGAGTTGGGTTCCCACCACCCATTTAAGCTCTTGCTATTTCTTGTAATTTCCTTCTTTTATTAATAAAAACCAAGATTTGGCTTATGAGTTTGCCTTTGTTTATTTTCATTGATTCGGATGGCCTAATTGCAAGTACTTTGGGAACGAGTCCCAGATGCGGGACGGAAGCTTGGCTAGCGCTAGGCTTGCTTGCCTCACGGTGCGCTCATTTTGGTGATTCAAATTAGCGACCCGTGACACAGTGCCATGTTCTCTCCAATCAAAATCTTTAGGAAGATCATCGATAGGAAGGACGGGAGCTTTGTCAGCATTCGCCGGTAGCCGGAGCTTCGAACTCTTGTGCAACCCAAGGAAGTTACGGAGGAACTCAGCCGGAGTCAAATCGGAAAACTGAGTGACCGAAAGAGAAGCTATGATGTTGTTTGAGCTTTGATTGTGGTCGTGAACTCTGACGATGGAAACCGTTAGGTCAAAGTCGTTAAACGGAGAGGAGGAAAGCGACCGGAGAGTAGGGTGGGTGGCAGAGATGCGGAAGAGAGGCACACCGAGATGATCGCATCGGAGACGAAGAGAAGGAAAGCGGCAGAGAGTAGGGTAATGAGAGGCTAACGTCGAGGAGGTAGCAGGAACCAGAAGGACGCGTAGAGAAGGAAGGGAACAGGTGACAAAAGCGAGGAGACGCATGTTAAAGTGTGAATGTTTTGTGTGTATAACTATGCACGTCTGGTTGAAGTGGAAGACGTCTGAGGGTAGTTTTGTCCTTTGAGAAGATAAGATATAATAAAAAAAAATGGAACAAGGTCTCTGCACCTATATGAAATGACTGAAAAGTACACACACTGAGTGGGTTTTTTCTGTGACGAAGCGGAGGTGAGTTAACAGCGATTCTTCCTTTATATATATATAAGATATATATGACTGGCACCATTGCAACACCAAAGAAACGGCGCCGTCTAGTACGATGAACGACACATACAATAAAGGAACTAGTTAGCGGCGGTGGCCCTGGCTTGCAGTCCTTTACAGCTTGGAGTTCCTAAGTCTCCGACAGAGTTCCCTTAACAGCTTCATGGGACTTAAACCTCTCCGCCCATCCCACAAGCGCCGGAGTCTTGGTTTCATCAATTATTTTCACGTTTGAATTGATTTCTACAACCTTTAGCCACCCCAAGAAGCTCCCCAAAACAATATCCAGGTACCCTAAATTGTCACCCCCAAAAAAGCCCTTCCCAATTTTACCTGCAGATTTCACAAAAACATCTTCCAATAATGCTAAACCTTCCAATGTTTCCTCCAGAGCTACTGCCTTTGCCTCTTCCTCTTCTGCCATCATAAACGCCCTAAATGAAGGCCACCACTGCGTATATAAGTCATATCATTTCAGTTATTAATTCTTAATGAATGATTAATTTCCTTTGCCCAAAAAGAAGAATGTAAAACATATATATATTCCTTGTCACCAATATAAGCAGCCCAAAAGCGAGCGATGGCACGGTCGCAGGGATCTGTGGGAAGGATAGAGTGACCTTCCGACCATTTCTCATCAATGTATTCCACAATCACAAGCGACTCGCATATGGGATCGCCATTGATGAGAAGAACAGGGACCATCTTATGAACCCGGTTGGATTTCAGGAGTAGCTCACTTTTTGCGGCTAGATTCTCCGCGAGCAACTCGTAGTTTACAGACTTGAGGTTGAAGGCAAATTGAGCCCGATTCACAAAATGGCTTGCGCGGAGACCAAGAAGCTTCACATTGTTACTGTTGCAGGCTGCTGCATTCGCTGATTAATATTAAATTCTTGAATGGAAAGAACAGGAAATTGAGGAGGACGAGTTTTGAAACCTTTATGTAAGGTGTAGTACATATAGATCTAAGATAAAACTTATAATTAAATGGCGCTATTAATGCAGTGGATTGAGGGAAATGATCAGATATATTTCAATATAATAAGAGTGAAATGTAACAGCTTGTGTGAGTAATTTTATTTCCAATAAAATGGTAGCGTTTCTTGCCATATATATATTTACTAGGCAAGGTTCCCGCACGTTGTGCGGCCTTGGCCCGGACTTCAAAGAAGAAAAGGAAAGTCCTTTTATCTTAGAATCATTTTAAAACAATAAGATGATTTTGTAAATAATGTTGAGCTTAATTAAAAATTAAGAATTATGTTTAACTTCTGTTATATATTTGCTTTCACACATTTAATAAGAAAAATTGAAAATTAAGTATTCTCAGCAACTGCAAACTCTAGAATCAGAAATTCAATATGTCAAAGAGATACAAACAAAAAATATATTTTACAACTTATAGCTGAGAGAAGAAGTAAGAGGAGATTTTTGCGAAAGAATACAAACATAATCTAAATTGGATTACTTTTACAAAACAAAAACTATATTTTACAAATTATAGCTAATTTCACACAATTTTCTTGTAAGGTGTATAGAAAACAAATTCTTTTACAAATAATCTTTTAATTTGAAGTAAGTCCAGGCTGTCCAGCAGGACATGGCTCCTTCCACTGTTTACCTCCAAACTGTAGGTGTAGTTCTTTGAAGTTCTGGATTGACGACTTCTTTAACATTTCATGTTGCCAATAATCTTTTAAAAAAAAAAGAAAACAAAACAAATATATCAGCAACCTAATGAACTCAGCTCTCTTATTTGAACATGGGGTATTTATTAACTAAGAACATTTATCACTTGAACTCTTGAGAACTAAATAAGCAATCACATTTTATGAAAGGAACTTCACTTGCTACAAACATTATTATGTAAGGTCTGTTTAAATTTTCAATCTATATCCCAGCTTTCATGGACTATTTTTTATCTCGGAAAAGTGACCAGTATAACTAAAAATTAAGAACCACCCATATCTTGTAAGGGATACAAACTTACTATCTTGACTGGAATGTAATTCAAAATGCATATCATGACAGATCTTCATCCACTCAGTATTCACATTCCTCCTCAACACAAATATTTTGAATATTTGTTTCACATTTAATGAGTGTAAAACATCAACAATGGAACCAAGCAAGAAAAACAGCCTTCTTCCCTTTGCCAGACAGAAAAAGTTTTAGTCATTTAGTTCAAAACTTTCATCTGATTCTCAGTTTCTCACAGCACAACTAACAGAGATCTAATAACTTTCAATTCAACACATAGTGCCATTATATTCTTTTCCAATCTAAGAAGAGGTATACCCTATAATAATATGCTAATGTAATCAGTAATTGAATAAACGAACAGCTAAACAGTGACTACATACTTTTGATTTCTGAAAGATTGTGAAGGGCCAAGAGGTAACAATATTATGAAACCAAAATAAGAGGAAGAGTCAACAACCACCTACCTAGCATTCTGTAGTATAGTATTTGGTACTGAGAGTTTGAGGGGCACAGGCTTTAAGCACCTGTAAACGATGGAAACTCAGAAGTGGAAAGAATCTGAGAATTGAAATAGTGATAGAGGGAGAAGCAAATTGAGAATAAGCTTGGACCATTGATATGGTGATGTGAAACTGTATTTCACTTATAAGTTTACTCTCACAATTAACCTCCAAGTCATTCCAAATAATACTGAAAGACAAACAAAAAATGGTAGTAAATGGAGATAGAAGTGTTGATATTTGTCAACATTGTGTTATGGTGAAGCATATTTCAGACAAGGGGGAAAAAAAATTTCTTTAGCATCATATGCCTTGCATTCCAGTATGACATATAGTTCAACTTAGCCCATAAGGAACAAATAATTTGGAAAGGGAATTGATTATGTGTATCTCCTTCTTCAGTTCCTCTAACATGCACTTGTAGTAACTTGATCACTTTTATTGAAAATCATATCCTTAAAGATTGAAAAATATAATTTTAATAGCTTCTGAATCAAAATTCAAGCTAGTGAATGGCGTACGGAATATTAATAGAAGAAGAAAATCAAAAATTTGTAAAAATGACATCACAGGAAGAATTTGATTCATGTAAGAGCACAGAAACAATGATCCTGGAACGAAACAATTTCAAGATTGTCAACCTTTCATGCAAAATGATGATTGAAAACAGATTCATTATCAATCAAGAAAGAGTTACCTGAGTTGATCCAGTATCATGATTCCCTAAGAATGTTACAGCACGCGAGGGCCACCATCCCATTAATCCTGTTTGTTTTCCTTCAGGATGAATGTGGAGGTCAATGAAGTATACCCTGAAAAATAACAAATATAGAAGACAAAATGAATTTCAAATCAAACGAATTCTCAATGCAACTCTAACGAGGTAAAGTAGCACATGTATTACACATAAAAGAAGGCAAGAGAATATGAACCAAATATTTAATATCAGATAGATGGCTGTCCAAGAAACATGAAAGAGGTTGAGCAAAAACACTTTGGTTGTGATGTGAAATGCCGAGGAGATACCTCCGATTGCATTGATCCAATTTATACATTGCCAATGTGCATCTGCGCTCAAATGCAAATGTTACAGGAGTTCAATTTAAATGAGATAAACATCTCACTATCAGTATTAAATCATAACTGCACATTTGTGACCTGAAAAAAGGGAAAAGGAGTTCTCAACTTCTGAAAAGATTCACAGGAGAAGCTGCTCTTGGTTAGAGTAGTCAGAGTATGAGAAAATAATCAAAACCAACACTTATATTCATGTGCTTAGCCTGGTTAAAGCATAAATTACCTCCTTCAGAAGCCAAGATATTTCAATATTCTCTAGTAACAAAAGTCAAATTTGGAGCCTCTATATATTCCTTCACATATTCTCCTGCAAAGTCCCTACAACAGGAAATTAAGCATCAAGCCCAGTACTTCTTTAGAAGAAAGGGAAATTTTGTGTATGGCAAACTTATGCACTTAAAACAGTGTAAAGATATTAGACTCAAAGTGGTATTGTGCTTAGTTAAGGGAATAACTCATAGCACCTGCTAGCTT
Organism: Leptodermis oblonga; assembly: GCA_016801395.1. NCBI lineage: Eukaryota > Viridiplantae > Streptophyta > Magnoliopsida > Gentianales > Rubiaceae > Leptodermis > Leptodermis oblonga. The sequence goes on from CM028752.1 coordinate 10,251,138, forward strand.
TTCTCTTAGTGGCTATTCAATTTCAGTTAGTTTAACATTTTCAGTGCCTATATTGTAGACAGTAATTAGGATGCCAGCATTGGGATCTAATGTTGTTGAATGACAGAGCAACTAATTTGAGTAAGGAAGAGTTGTATGAGTTACAGCTGTAATTTGGAAACTGGAGATGCGAATGTGGGTTTTGCAAATATCAATTCAGTGCAGCTCTAGTTTGTATATGTCATACCCAGAGAGAGAGAGGCGGTTATTTTTTTAATAATGTTGCACATTTACCTCACAAAGTCGAGACAGCATCCATCAAAACCAATATCATTCCGCAACCAATTTAAACACTCTTATATCTCTTTCGAACAAAGTCCTCAGAATGATCAAAATTTGGTGCTGCATGAAAGATGTCACCTGCTCACCACGAAACAAAGAACATAGAGAAGGATGATTAGCTCCAGTCTATTGCATGATACTTCATGCGCTTTGGTAAATGCTAAAAACGGTTCCCTGGTGTTCAATTGCCACCAACATGGACGTCAGTAAGGGAACTTACTGAATATATCTGGGATCTAAGTAATTGTGCAAAAGACCAATCATTACACATTGGAACAACCAGCTGAATTATTATCATAATGTCACATTTCGTAGTATTCCGGATTTTGTAGATTTTTTTAAAGCCATACAGCTCAGACTAAAAGATAAGATCTGGCAACCAATTAACCACTAACAAATTTTGCTAATAATTTTCAGAAGCAACAGAATATATGAAACTTATTGGGATGATAGAATGAACCTTAACAGAGGATTCAACCTTATCACTGAACCAAGGAACAGATGCAAGAGAAGAATGGTCTTCCAACCTTGCAGTTTCCAATAATATATGGTTAAAAGGAAAGCATGTTAATAATCAGACTCAAAACAACACAACACGTAATAATAGAGGGAGGAAGGCAACTAATTAGCACTATTCTTATGATTTCTAAGCACAAAATGTATTATTGTCCAACAGTGAAGGAGTCTCCAGTAAGATTCAAAACAGAATTGAGATTAAGGAAAACACTTGTCTCTTAGACAAAAAATCAAATACTTGGCATGCGAAAATACAAGGGTAGGCTGAACTGAAGAAGGAAATGGTGGAACAAAAATAGAAAACGGTGAAACGAAAACAGACAAATCAAAGGTAGCCTGCACCAGGGGGGCAACATAGCCCAAGATTAAGGTGTATATTGATACGCGTTTCCTTCGTGCTTGCTTCCAGATGCCTGTTCAATTAAGGAAGATGGCCAAAACAGTAAGGGAAATACACAAAATTCGAAAACATATAAAACCAAACCTTACCCTCTTTCAAGAACCTTGCAACTGGCCTCAGATTATAGATGTTTCCCCCTGTATAAATAGGAATTCCAAGATGCCTTTTCATCTTTTCCAGTTCATAAACCCCTTCGTTCTTTATAACAATTCAATAATAATTCGCAGGATATGAATGGATTGAGAAAGATGTAAAGGCTGTTTAGAAATGAATAAATGGGGGAGGGGAAAAGAGAAGAACCGTACCAAAATGAAGATTTGGAGATGAATGGATCAGGAAGACGTTGCTGAAGAAGTTCTTAATTCATTAAACGGTTGGAGCTGAGAACACACGAAATTGCCAACGTGGAGTACACACTTGGCATATGCAGACATAAATATAATGTATATGTGGCAGCCATGTGGCTACCTCACAACAATTCTATATTGCATTCTATTATATAGGGTAGATATACTAGTTTCGTTGGCTTGCACAAGGCATGGGTGTGCTCATTAACCATGTTAAAGAGAAATTTACTTTAAAAATGTATAGAATAAATATTATTTAAAATTTAATTTGTGAAGTTAAATAAAATGATATGAAGTTTAAATTTAATGTTCCAAAGAGCTATGTTTGTTCAATGATTAAATTTTTTTATTATGTAAAAATTGGAATATTAAAGGGATATTTTGATTAAATGATAAGGAAAAATAAAGTTTAAAAAAACTAAAATTGTGAGTGAAAATTTATGAGTCGAATCAATAAGATATGAAATCCTTAAAAGTTAGTGTAAAAGACACGTGAAATAAACAAAAATATATTATTCATTTGTGAAAAACCTTGAAATATGGCTTGTGATCAATGTGTAAAGAATATATAATAATAATAATATAAAAAAAATTAGATAGAAAGAAATCAATAAAATAAATAAAAAATTATTGTAGCTATGCCAACCAATTAATTAATTAAATATAAGGTGAAATATAGTTTCTCCCTTGTGGTTCATTACTAAAGACAGTTTTCTGTTATGATTTTAAAACTACCTTTATGATTTTACATTAAAATGAGTAACTTTAACAGAGCAATGTAAACTACCCAAAATAACCCCTTTTATGTTTCTTATTTTCCATCCCTTGGAAATCTTCATCGTCTAAACTAAAATCTTTATCGATTTGTTGTTGCATTTCTTCCATTAATGGCTGGATTGAGAACTTTGATTTGGCTAAAATTCTCAAATGACCACATCTTGGAAATCAAAATATATAACATTGAGTATTCTGATACGTAACGTCCCAACCCGACCCCCTGTCCAATACGGGGATCAGGCCGGACGCCTGCCTGGTTCGCACCAGGACTCAGTAGTACAATCAGAACAATAGAAACTAAATTATAATTAATGCGGAAGCTTTTAACATTAAGTCGTAGAATTACAACTTATAGGTCCCAAACTTGTAGCTTAACATTCATCATTTAAATGGCACGCAGGCCAATTATTAATTCTTAAGTAAATACTTTATAAGATTATCCATAAAGTGCAACAGCTATCCAAGCTAACTCAGCTCGCCATCTTGTGGCCCATACTGCCACTGCGAACCTAGGGTAGGGTTTAAAAACATACAACACCTATGAGTTTTTTTGCTCAGTGATATTCTCCGTTTAAAATAATTAAAGCAGTAAAATATGCAATTCACATAAAGCAATCAATATAGATATAATACAATTAGGAAAGCAATAAAGCAAGTCGTAAAGGATACTCGCGAGTTCAGGTGGAACTATAAAGGTGATTTTCATCACTTATTTCCAGTGAACTTTTTCGCCCACACAGGGCTTTGGCAACAACGCCCCAGTAATTTGACACAATACGTGGACTACTCAGTATGGGTCTCTAGAGTTGCCCGACACACCAAGTCACTATTTCGCCAAATGCCCATGCCCCGGTTGGCACATTTGACTACGTAGATCATGGCTCATAGGATCCCATTCAGTAATGCACAGTTAACAGTATCATTCAATCCATCAGTAATATTCAATTTATCAGTAACATTCAGTTCACATTTATATCAATAAAATAATTTAGAAGTAATCAATCCAACTTGTTCATACATATATCAATCAGTGCATTCTCAGGTAATATAAGCATTAATCTTTACATAATAGTTCAAAATTTGAGTCGGTACGAGAAGTAGTCGACCGCTCTTTTTAAAACATTATGATTAAATCATAAGCAAATACGATCTCTAATTTTGTTGAAAAATCAATAAAATATACATACATTACATTCACAAGGATTTAAGCATATAATACACATTGTCGAGCACACACTAATCAAAAGTAGGTTTTCAGTGAGAATACTCATCTGAATCGGGTGGAGTATAATAGACTGGATCGTTGAAATCTGAAAAATTAAACTATTCATAATTCTTTAGTATGTGATTTAAGCTGGCCCTCAAATAATTAAGACATCACTTTCATCTCTTCGGCTACTATTGTTTTACTCACCAATTTTGGTTAATTACCCTATTTATTATTATTACTAGTAACTTATTACGTGGAGATACGTACATTAGGTACAAATATTGATTCTTTAATTAGGCTTACATCATATATGTGTCATACTGTATTCATATTTTATATTTATCCATATTTATGAGTTCAAGTGTTCAACTATAATAGTAGCTTAAGGTTCCATCATTTTCTTCTTTTTCTTTAAATCCAATTTCTGTACAGTACTCTGTTTTCCCATTTCCTTCCTTCTTTTAGTACTCTGTTTCTTCCTTAATGCCATATTTTCTGTATTTCTATCTTATGTTATTTCTCTTCTAGGTTACACAGTTCTTGGTCTAAGTATCCTTCCAGATTATTCTTCTCTTTTATCTTCCCATTTTATCACTTCATTATTTTATTTTCTTCCTCTCACTCATAGCCAAATTTCTATTCTTCCTTCCCTTCACTTTACAGTTACCATTACTCTTTATTTTATCCCTTCTTACTACTACTATTATTATTCTATTTGATTACTGGCTTCCTCCCCGCAAACTAATCGAGAGGGGTTCAGTCAAAATCGATTATGTTTTAGTTCTGTCATAGGTCTAATCTAATACAATACAAAATTTTATCCTTTTTCCTTTTAATTACAGATTTCTATTTTTAACGAGCACTGTAAAGCACTCATTCTAAAAAAATAACATTCTTAGCAAGCTCATGACCTTATAAACCAATGGTTGAACATGAAGCATGCAGGATACAGTACACATCAAATGCTTCAGAAAGGGAGATAGTTGCTTAAAAGGAATTAGCATGGCAACCGTATCTGTGGTTTCACAAACCATTTTCTTTTTGTTGTTTCAGAAAATAGAGTCTTAAAATCTTCAGAGTTTTCTAGCATTTATATGAGTCCACATAACCGAAAACTGCACAAATGGTAGGAAGCTACAGGTTCTGTAAGTCCCTAATTTTCATTTCATTTTCGGCCATTCCGCAAACTAACTATTTGATGCCTTTTAAATACTCGTTAACAGGTATTTCAAATTCTCTATATGCATAGCATGTTTCATTTTCTGGAAAGCTAAAGCATGGTTCATAAAATTAGAAAGACGACTTTTACGGCATATTTTCCGTTTCCTACGGCATACTTCGGCACAAAATCTAGTGGTTACGGAGGGTGTTAAAGGCTTACCTAAACAGCGTAAATCAAAGGTGGGACTGGGGTGATCAAGCGAACGGTCTCGGATCATCTCCCTTCCTTCTTCCTTCCTTCCTTCCCGGAGCCTCTTTTCTTCCTCCCGTCGGCCTCCCCTGTTTTCTTATCTTCTCCTCTGTTTTCTTCTTCTTCTTCTTCTGGTCAAACTTTTCTTGTCTTCCTTTAAGACTTCTAATGTTTCCCTTGTCCTCTCAGCAATCACTCTAAGAATCCAATTCCTTGATTTCTTCTTCAAGCTCTGTTTCTTTTAGTTTAGTTTAGTTTCTTTCATTTCTACTGCTTTCTTGCTTCTGCCCAAGAAAGCACCTCTGCGTTTCTATTTAAAGAGAAGCTCTGTCTTCCCTGTCGCTTGTATGAGGCGCAACGTTGCCTACTTCATGCGGAGACGAGCCGGACTACAAACACCATGATGGTTTCTTCGAGATGTCACCTCGGGTCGCAGAACTTGGTCGCCAAGTTTTGGTTTTAGCTAGATTTCTGGAGATTGCTTCTTTGTTATTATCTGGTGCTATTTATTTATTTATTATTATTTATTTAATTCATTTATTTATTTACTATTCATATAGGTACATTTACTACCTAAACTATTGTTCTTATTTTTATCTTCTCTTATTTTATTATATATATATATATTATATTTTTGGCTATCACTATTCTTGACCGAAGTCTTCCAACCTTTCTATGATATATAAATATTTATTGTTAGCTTCATTAGTATTTTACTATTATCATTGTTACATTTAATAATTCCACTTAATTCTTGAGTTAAGATTTTACTCTTTAATTATTTTATCTAACTTTATTACTTTTATAACTATTATAATTTTAATTAAATTTTACGTATCTAATCCTATTTATAAGTTTTACATTGGTCACTATTTACGGTTTTAATTCGGGTCAAAATTTAGGTCCTCACATGATAACTATTTGAAAACAATTCAATCACTCGTGATACCATCAAAACCACAGCTACCATCATCCAACAACCATGAAAGCCAAAATCCAAATTGGAAGTTTGCACCAATATATTACAAGATGAACGCGAAATGTTATCTACAAAATAAGATACATTGACGATTTTATGTTCTACCTTCTATAACTATTGAGGATAAGTTGTCAATTGGATCTCCATTTATTTGTAAAACTTTTAATTTGACCCCAAATATTCTCGTGTTTACTTCAATTGAGTCATTCTATACTAATGGTTATAGTGCACTCATCAAACTATCTACAAAATAAGATACACTGGCGATTTTTATGTTCTACCTCCTATAACTATTGAGGATAAATTGGCAATTGGATCTCCAATTGTACGTAAAATTTTTAATTTGACGCCAAGTATTCTCGTGTTTACTTCAGAAGAGTCGTTCTATACTCAATAGTTATTGTGCAACCATGAAGCTTGAAGATGAGGTATATGTTAATCAGCCTCCTGGTTTTGTAAAAAGAGATTAAGAGAAACACTTCTATTGGAACAAAAAATATTTTTGAAAGTGGACGCTTCTAATGGAACAGAAGAAATAATTTTTACATCAGTTAATTCTAGCACGCTGCATGAATTATTCTTGAACCCTACAGTCCCCAAAAATTTTCATACAAAAATACAGGAATATAAAATAGCAATTGAGACATCATATTCTGCTGTATAATTCGTGAAAAGAAAAAGAAAAGAAAAAAAAAACTTAGCAAAATTAAATGGAAACATAAATAAGGCAATACGAAGGTTAGTAAGAACTGAATTTGCTGTCTTAGTTGCGTTGTTCTCAGTTGATAGGAATTAGAACCAGGACCTTCAAATGGCGTCATCAACTATGTGTCGAAACCTTTTGGGGACTTCAAGTGTTTGATTCCTTATATAGAGACTGGTTGGCTCAATGATCTAGGAGTTTCTGGAGATTCTTCCACTATTGAGTAGTGAGGATAGCATCAATTGAAGCCTTAAAATTGATGATAGAGATTTTGAATACAGCGCTTCTAAGAATGAAGGGTTTTCCTGAGCAAGTCTGTGCTCCCATTCTCGAGACTTCGATCTTTAAAGGCTGCAGAATCTGATCAATTGCATGCTCGAATACAACAACAATATCCACAGAAACCAGGTTAACCACAATAAATATATATCACAAAACAGGATTTCTGAAGGAATACGATACTTCCGAAGCAGGGTCGACCGTTGGATTGTGCAGAGCTGCTTGTCAATAGAGATCGCGTTTAGAATCGACCTGAAAATTTAATGTTTCATTCTGGTACAAATGAAATGATGTCAGCTCAGTCATATAAATGAATGAGCAGATTGTCCATGCTTTTGTTTACTGAATGGGGTGAAACAATGGAAGTTCTCATGGAGTAATCCCCACACAACCTCTTCTTTTAGCCCCACATTGCTTTGGAAAAGCATGCTTGTCCTCTTCTTAATCTCTCGACATGACGCTACTGTTCACCGAGCTAAGTCACGCAAGCTTGTAACTCAAGTGAGGGTTATAAAAGGATGGAACGTTGGGCTATATTTGAAGGTAGGGCTGTGAGAGCTGATTTCTGGCCTGCCCATTCCAAGCGAAGAGTTGGGCTGCGTGACTTGGGCGAAGGCCTAGGCCATGCTGTCCCTAGAGTGGTGGGCACCGCGTTAGGCTGGCCTCACAGAGCAGCGAAGACCTCCCGCTCCTTGCGGTGGAAGGATAACGGGCTAGTGCTCCCACGACCCATCAATACCTAAGGAGTAGCCTCAATTGGACCATCACTTTTTTTCCTTTCGAGTTTTTTAAGCCCTTAAAATTAAATTATATTGAGCATTTTGTCCAAAATAGAAGCCCGCATATGCCCTCAGTTGAAAGCATACGAGTTTTTTAAAGCGACGTAACTTAGTGTGCCCAAAGTCTCTCTACTTTTTTTTTTCCACCAATTTTGGGCACCATCAAGAGTTTGAAGAAAATCTTGCATTACTTTGAACTGCATCCATATTTATGTTTTATAAATTCAAACTTTAGTTAACATTAACTAATTACTCAAAGTGATTAATTATCTTTTTTTATAATTAAATAGCCATTGTGTGGCTGATGGGTCAGATACTCTTTTATTAATTAAAATAACCCAAAAGGCAGTACAAAGACCAGGAGGGGATATAATAACCACAACCTCCTTTTAGAAATCGATACAACAAGCTCGTGACATTTAAAAATTAGGGAAAGATCATTTATCCAAATTAAGACTACCTCTAGTTATCACTGGAACATCGGAAAATTAGAGAACAAATACTCGAAGTGATAATTCTATAAGCTTATGATTTCAATAAATACTTTTTTGGAAAAAATTATTTTAAGAATGTAGGAAGAAAAAGAATTATTAAAAAGGTTGTAACTTTTTTCTATTTATTATTATGGGCATTGAAATATTTTCTTAATTATTATAAGACTATTTTATCCTTTCTAATCTCTTGCGCCTCTGATAACTTCGATGAATTGATCAACAGGCTCGTTTCCGGTCTCTTCCTTGACTGTACAGCAAAAGCAAGTTGCGCTAGAGCTCCACCGCAAAGAAGAAGCCGGAAAACGCAGAAAGCTACGTGATGAATACAAATATGTGATTGCAAATTGCTTAGGCGGGGGAAATTCGACTGTTTATGAAGGCTTTGAAAATGAGGTTGTTTCTTTATGTAAAATTTTGGAGAAAAAAAAATATATATTTTTTTGAAATGGAATGGAAGAGAACAGAGCCTAAAAGATGTCAGAAGTGATATTCAGTTTGAGTGTTTTGTGAAAGAGGAATACTAAATGGACCGAATCGGTCAAGTCCCGAGGGTCCCGAAAGGGGTCCAGTTGTTAGCTTTTATATTTTTGCCCTCTTTCTTATCTTCTCCTCTTTTCTCTCAGTTGTTTTATTCTTTTTCAACTTTCACAGCTCCCTATTCATTATTTCTTCCTCCTGATTTTTTTATTCTCCTCTTCTATCATCCTTTCAATAGATGATTTTATTTTTCTTTTTGTTTAGTCTAGATTTTTGGAAAACAATGTAGTAAAAAATATGGGTTTTAAATTTTATAGCAATTAATTTTTATTTTATTTCTTTTTATTTTTTGTCCATATTTTTGGGACAATTAATTTGCAATATCCCTAAAATAGAGATAAGGAATTGGGAGCCGTGAAAGATGAAATAAAATAAAGTAACTGAGAAAAAAGATGAGAGGAGAGAGAAGAAAAAGAAAATAAAAAAGAGAGCAAAAATGTAAAAACTAACAACTGGGCTCTTTCAGGACCACCTTGGGACTTGACCATTTTGGTCCATTTAATGTCTCTCTTTGTAAAAAGGTGCGATTGAATAAACAATGATGTGTGTTGTGTGAAAAGGTGCAATTGAATAAACAAAGAGTTGCTATTATCCATTACATCTGATTTTACTAAATTCTGACGGCCCTTCAACTCTATAAATAGGGTGTTGATGGTCAGAATTATGATCAACTTTTTTTCCATTCCTCTACTGTGTAAACAATCCAAAAAAAATGTTACTTGTTGTTTAAAAGAATCAATTGTATGCTAGGAGTGTTTTGCAATAATCCATGGTTACTCATATAGTAGGGGCAATAATTAAACACTTTAAAGATAGTGTTTAACATGCATTGGATTCATTTCATGTGACTTTCTACAAGTCTTTCTTCTACATTTCTTAGTTAATTTCCTGCATAATTATCTTTTAGTACTCTTCAGATTTCTTAACTCTTGAAGGCCTCTTCATGTTTTTTCTTATATTTCAATTGCGAGTTATTCATATATTTGATGTGGCACATCATAGCATTCAAAGCATGATTTCTTCATGGTTCTAATGTTTACTTAACTCTTATATTTTAGTTACTTTGAATATGCAGGAACAATTGAATTTTGGTTGGGGTTCTCTTGTTTGATTATTTCCAAATCAACTCGTTTGCTATCATTTGGAAATTTTTAGATGGAGAAGGTGACAGTCGCAGGAAAACGACCCTCTTTATGCACTAATATTTGAGGCTGCAGGGACTAAGGTTCAGAATCTGCGAAAAAATGTAGATGAAATCCTTGCTCTCTTGGATGTTGGTTTTGATTTTTTTTTTCGAAATATCTTTGCGTCATTATATAAGTTGAGAAAAATAAACATTGTATATCAACTTTAAAAATACTCACATTTTCTTTGGAAATTAAGATTGAACCTTCATGTAATATACATTGCATATTTTAATTAAATTGCCTCTTAATTATTAAGAAAAATTAATTATTTTTTCCCCATTGTAATCGATGCTAGAAAATTGTCTGAAATTGTAAAGTTACCCACAAGGTATTCTTAAATTTACGTTAAAAATTTTCTATAAGAAATCATTATGCACATGAATTCTAAAGAGATTGCACATTTATTTTCAAAAGATTGCACATCCATCTAGTGCACATTGCACATATCCATTGAAATACATCTTAAGTAATCATAAAAAGTTTGTTTCCATGGCGACATTGCTAAAATTTTGTCTCAAATTATAAAGTATAAGGGCCTGTTCTTTTCAATGTTTTGAAGTCAGGTTTTGAAATCAGGTTTTCAAAACTATATTTTCAAACCGATTCAAAGAAACAAGATTTTCAAAACAGTTTTCAGAACTAATGTTTTTGTTGATTGTTTTCAAAATTAGTTTTCAAAAAACTATGGTTGGCAAACATGTTTTCAAACAAATCATTTCTGTAATTTTTTTTCCCTAAATAGTGGCCTTATTGTAAGCTTTTTTCGCAGCTGCAGAAATTATAACTTCGATCTATGGGATCAGATGCCAACCAGTTTCAGGCCCCAGAATCTGCCTATAGAGGAAAAAAATAAAAAGAAAAAAAGCCTCAGGTTTTGGATCGGAAGTAACAGAAATAAGATATTGAGGGATCAACAAATAATTGCCTGCATACCAGTTCAAAGAGATGACAAGAAATGAATTTCCATCAAAGAACATAACTAAAAAGAAATATAGGATTGAACCACATGAAAACACACACACACACAAAAAAAAAGAACAAATTGGAAGTGCCGTTAAAAGAACAAATCTGAATTCTTCTTTTCTTCTTCTGTAATTTTTTGGAAAACACTTAGAAATAGGACACATAGAGCATTTGAACTTGCCATAATTGGAAAAACTAAAATACATAAAGGTCCAATTTTTACTAACCAAGCAAGCAAAAAACACACTTCAAAATGGCAATGAAGAAAGGATGCCCGCGCTTCAGAACCAACCGACAAAATACAGACGGCCGAAATCCCCCTTTTTCCGAGCAATTGAAAAACCCTAAATGGCAGAGGATGAGGGCCGGTGCAATATTTTGTGAAAGAGGTCAAAATTTAGGGCAAAAAGTGTCGAGAAGCACTTCGTTGAACACAAGACTCAACATTGCTATCAGACGAGATTAGACAGAAAGAAAAGAATGCGAGCTTGAGAGCCGACTACCATTTTGCATAGAAAAGAAATCGTCAGCTGGTCGAGAGGAATCAGGGAGTTGTACTAGTTTCTCTCACCGGCCGTTGGTGAGAAGGGAGGAAGAAAATCGCCTACTCAGTTCGCGAGCGAAGTGGGCATGAGAACGCTTGTATTTCAAAAGTGGGCTGCTGAAGAATTTTTTTTTTTGTTTGAGAATTGGGTTTCAAAACTTGCTTGCCGAACAATGTTTTGGTTTTGTTTTACCCAAAACAAAACCAAAACATATTTTAAAACATTTAAAAGAACAGCCCCTAAAAGTTACGCATGCATAATTTTTAATTAACTTAAAAAAAATTCTCAAAGAAAATCAGCATTGCATTTCAACTTTGAAAGAATTAAGCATTTCTATTTGAAAAGCTTGCATCTTTAGTTACTACACATTGCACATTTTCATTCAATAAGTAGAAATTGTTCTAGCCTTAGATAATAAGACTGTTTGTTTTGTTCTTATTCGTAAATACTGTGGCTCAAAATTGTCTCAACTTATGAAGTATAAGAGCTAGATGTTATTCTTCATTTTTAAATAATCATACGTTTCTTTAAGAAATGAATTTATCATTGCACATTAATTTTGAAGATATTGCACATTGAATTTGAATACATGGCACATTAGTACAATGGCAACTAAAAAGGAGGAATTTGGGAAACTTGGTAGGTTCAATCGATGATAACAAAGTTGATGTAGATTCTCTCGGTAAATGTAATGATGATGATGCGGCAAAGAAGGATTTACAGGCGACAATGTTGAAAAGTGAGTTTGCAAGAACCAGATGGAAGGCAAATGGCGGCAATTGAAAGCACTACGACATGAGTAGGAGGCCAAAATCAAGCAAGAATTAAACGAAGAAAAGAAGACTGGGAAGAGGAACGATTGAAAAGTAGGCGGCAAGAACAAATCAACAAAGACAGAAAATCCGTGAAGATGGCCCCTGAATTGGTGGAAGACAACTTTAAGGGGCAAAGACTCATTTTCGTCTCGTTCCTAATATTTTACCCAATCATCAAATAAGTAATTAATGTTATATGGGTCCAAATAAGCATCCAACGTTATAAATTAGAGCCAATGTAACTTCTTTACGCATAAATGCACATTACTGGAGATGTGCTAATCTGACCTATTTTCGTAAACATTTAAGGTGTATTTGGACACAACAGATAATACTATGAGCTTATTTGAACACGATATATAACGTTTAGGACTCATTTGCACCCAAAGTAACATTAGGGGCTTATTTAACACTATAGTAAAACATTAAGAGCTCAAATATACATTTGCCCCAACTTTAAGGTGATGAAAGAATTCGAGATGCTATCTAGGGCTTCACATGCTTCTGACATTCAAGAATTTCTTTTGGAGGAAAGGTAAATGATTTATTCCACCAAGAATTCCGGCTCAAAAACCGGTAAAGATCAGACCACAAGGTGATGGTGTTTCTGTTCATAATACAACCCATGAGTGGGCACTAGGAATCTCCTCCCCAGAGGGCGAAAATTCGTAGTGAGAGAAACTCTCAAAACCCTAGGAGGGAAAGACACATTGGAATCCAAAATTTTCTATCTATTACAATCATCAGTACATTAGCCCCAAATTCTAATGGAGGTTCTTCCTTGTCTTCATCAGCTGAAAAATAGGTAAGTCTGCCCAAGTGTTGGGTAGCCATTCACACTCATCATAGGAAAAATATCAGGATCATGAGTACATGTAAAACTACTTTGGGTAAGTAGTCAACCATTACCGGATTTGATAAGCCTTTACCGGACACCGGTCAGCCGGGCTAGGATGACTTTCCCGTAGTCATCTACGTAGTGGTCTGTACCACCAACCCCCTTTTAAGCAAAGGGGCAGCTGTTACCGGGTTCTTGCCTTTACCACTTTCCGATAGAGGTGGGCTAGGGAGCCCTTACCGTGGACTCCAACGTAGTGGTTTGTACCACTATTTCCTTTTTTAGCAAAAGGACAGCTATTTCCGGAATTGATTTGCCTTTACCACCTACCGGTATAGGTGGGCTAGGTAGTTGCTTAACCGCCAACTACTGCGTTATTCCTGACATCCCCAGTTCGGGGTATAATTCATACATAATTCTACAAGTGTTAGTCTTGATAATCACAATAAGGGATTCCGGTCTAGTAGACACAGAATCAAAAATAAGACTATTCCTGCATTTCCAAACATGGTACACGGTTAGAGCAAATGCAATGAGAGATGCTTTAAACCGTTTCTTGTCCCTTCTAATCTCTTTCGTCACCCATTTCAGAGTACTTTGGATGGTTGTCATTCTTCTTGGAATACCTAACCATTGTCTAATTCTGCACCAAATATAGTTAGTAAAATCACAGGCAAAAAACAAATGCTGAATAGTCTCTTTTTCCTTACCACACAGAGAGCAATCTGTATTTATGTCCAAAAAGGATAAGTTATCACATGTAGACAACCTACCCTTGAAACATAGCCACAATATAACAGAATATTTTGGGGGAATAAAATTTTTCCAAATGTTCCCTGCCCAAAATGAAGCATTACCTTTATATCTCAACAAATCATAGATTTTACCAGTAAGAGAGTTTCCTGTTACAGACCATTGAGTTATAGTTCTAATACATGCATCAGTCCCCCCCAATTTCTGAACAAGTATATCCCTAATACTAGCCAAATTTTTGAACATAGGAGAATCATTCTTATTAGGATTCCATTCCCAAACTGATGTCCCTTTAAGATATGAACCATGAACCCATTTTATCCACAAACTATCCCTCTTCATGTGTATATCCCATAGATTCTTAAACATTAAAGCTTTATTCCAGAATGTCGGGTTCCTAATCCCCAAACCCCCTTCATTTTGTGGCAGACACACATTTTCCCACGCAACCAAATGTCGTCTCCCACCCCAAAAGAATTTCATACATTGGCTTTTAACTCTATCTAAGATACATGCGGGCACAGGTAAATTTTGAAGCCAAAAACATTCAACTCCTTGAATGACAGATCTAATCACTTCAAGCCTTCCTGCATATGACAAGGTCACTGTTTTCCAGGCATTAAAGATATTAGAAATTTTATTCAAGAGAGCATCATAATGTACAGTGTTCAACTTATGGGCCGCAAGTGGCAACCCCAAGTATCTTACAGGAAATGTAGCAATAGGAAATCTAGCAACATCAAGGCATCTCTGTAACTCCGTACCTGCCATTCCTGCAGTAAATATCTCTGACTTGTCCGGATTGAAAGCCAACCCAGACACCATTCTGAACTTATCCAAGCAATTCTTGAGGATAGATATCGATTGCTCATCCCCCCTTGCAAACAGAAGCAGGTCATCCGCAAAGGCCAAATGCGAGATCTTTGAGTTCCCACACCTCGGGTGATAGTTAAAGTCTTGCTCAACACTCTTTTTAATTATCCTTGAGAGATACTCCATGGCAATGGTAAAAAGCGCTGGCGACATAGGATCACCTTGTCTCAAGCCTCTCTTCCCTTTGAAGTAGCCATGTAGGTTTCCATTGACTGAAATCGAGAAAGAGGTAGTTGTGACACACTGAGAGACCCACTGTACAAACACATTCGGGAACCCAAGTACCCTTAGCATATTAAACAAAAAATCCCAGGACACAGTGTCATAAGCCTTTCGTATATCTATCTTCATCATGCACCTGGGTGAGATCCTTTTCCTTGTGTAGTTTCTTATAATCTTCTGCGCGAGATAAAAATTGTCTGACATATTCCTTTCCCCAACAAAGGCTGCCTGTGCTTCATCAATAATGTGGGGAAGTACTCTTTTCAACCTGCCTGCCAATATCTTGGTGATCACCTTGTACACTGTATTACAACAAGAAATGGGTCTGAAATCTGAAACACTAGGTGCATGAACCTTTTTTGGAATTAGAGCCACCACAGTATGGTTAATCTGTTTGAGCAACCTTCCATTCTGGAAAAACTCCATAACCGCCTCTTGCACCGTATTACCAACAATATCCCAATTCCTCTTGAAGAATCCTGCCGGGTAACCATCAGGCCCTGGAGCTTTATCATCATTAAGAGAGAAAGCAGCCTCTTTTATCTCTTGCAAGGTAATTTGTTCTGCCAACCTTATCTTGTCATCATTCAATACACATTTTCCAGCCCTAATCATGTCTTCATCAATGTCTTGCACACCATCCGCTTGGCCCAAGAGGTTTTGGAAGAATTTAACAAACTCCTCTCCCAATTCTTGCGGTGAGGAAGTTAACGTGCCATCTTCTTTCTCCACCACCACAATATTATTCTTCAGGTTATTCTTTTTGACCAACCCATGAAAATATTTGTTACATCTATCTGAAAGCTTCAAATGCATTGCTCTAGCTTTTTGTGCTAAAAATGATCTTTCGGCTTCCATTAGAAACTCTGCTCTCTTCCGAAGTTGGGCTTCTCTTACGACAGAATGATTGTCCGTCGGGTTACTGACCAACCTCTCTCTTGCAACTTCCAATTCCTCCACCGCACGTTTAGCCTTCTCTGAAATGTGGTGGAAATGCAACCTGTTCAAACCTTTCAGTGGAATCTTCAGCTGGCTTAATTTCCTGCAAAGAATAAACTGTTTACTACCTCTCTCCCACCTCTGCCAAACCCCTTGAATTAATTGCCGAAAATCAGAATGCTTCATCCACATATAGTAGAATTTGAAAGGTTTGTTGCCTTTAAAATCCCTCTGCAGTATAGAAGCAATAACAGGTGTATGGTCCGATAATGGCCCTTTTGCTCTGAAATCTGCGTGACAATGTAAGTTCATATCCTGCCATTCTTGATTGATTAGGAGACGATCCAACTTGATAAACACACCCCCCCTGGCCCAAGTGAAATATTCCCCAGTGGAGTTAGCATCTCTCAATCCTAGTTCTTGACAAACCTCCCTCAGATCTTTAAGATAGTAATCTGAGGGGACCACTCCCCCTTTCTTTTCCACCACTTCTTTGCAGCAATTAAAATCACCTAAAACCATCCAAGGAAGGTTTAGGTTATCTCCCAACCTCCTCAATTCATTCCATAGAAGTCTTCTTTCTACAACCGTATATAACCCATAAACAAAAGTACACATAAAATTTAATCTAGAAGATTTACAAAAAACCCTGCAGTGGATGGCCTGCTCCGAGGTATGAAGTACAACACATTCGACCATTTTGGGATCCCAAAAAATTACAATTCGACCCCCTTTGACAACATCAAAGTTATCATCAAAATTCCACCCAGGGCGATATCTATATGCAAAAGAACTCAGTCTATATGTTGATAATTTAGTCTCCAATATCCCACAGAGGGATATGTTATTACCTTCAATAAGCTTTGTTACCTCCCTCATTTTAAGGGGTTTATTTAAACCCCTTATGTTCCAAAAAGCAACTCTCATCTATGTAGAGGATGAGACGGAAGAGGCCGCCTCACGCTCCCTACTCTCCCCTTTCCTCCGACCTCGACTTCTACTTCTATCCTTCCTCCTTGACCTTTGACTGTGGCCATCATCCCCATCTATTTGGCTTCCATCACATGCCTCCATACAAGTATGTTTAGCGAGCGGCTCAAATTGATTCGTCCCTTTTGCCTCCTTTTGTAGCATAGCATTTTCTTGTGGTATCATTTCTTTCCCTCCTACATCCTTCTCCTTGTCTCCCTTCTTCTGTTGATGTTGGCCTCCCTTGTTTAGATGCTTTTGTTTCTGCATACCTTCCGTAAGGATAGAGACACTTGACGGCATAGGTGGTTTTTGTTTACCTCCTTTCTTCTTGACCTCCCATTTGTTCGGTCT
Organism: Leptodermis oblonga; assembly: GCA_016801395.1. Classification (NCBI taxonomy): domain Eukaryota; kingdom Viridiplantae; phylum Streptophyta; class Magnoliopsida; order Gentianales; family Rubiaceae; genus Leptodermis; species Leptodermis oblonga. The sequence goes on from CM028752.1 coordinate 10,268,349, forward strand.
AAGATTTAGTGGCTCAACAATACTTTCAGTTTGTAATCCTTTCCCATGATTTTGAGAAATGTCAAGGGTTTCCTTCAAGGTTGGAAAATCTTCCACACCTTTGTCCTTCCCTAAGGGAGCCACCCGCTCCTCCAATACGTCATCCACTTGATGGACTATGATAGCTTCCTCATCATTGATTTGCTGCTCCCTTTCTTCCTGAATCTCATCCGAATGCCTCTGATTTCCTCCCTCACCTATGACTTTTTCAATCATGGCATCAGGAGCCTTGATGGTTTTCAATTTGCAATCTCCTTCGTAGTGCCCAAATCTTTTGCAATAGCTACAGTACTTTGGCAATTCTTCGTATATCACTTGTTGCTCAAAAGTGGCTCCTTTAGGCAAGGTAATCACGAGAGATGCCGGGGGAGGCTTGGACACATCTATTTCAACTAACACCCTTGCATATGCCAACTTTCCATGGTTGAGAGTAACCCTGTCAGTGTTAATCGGTTTCCCAATCTTGGAACCAATCTTTCCCAAAGCTTTTGTCGTCCAGCACTCCAGTGGAAGCTTGGGCAGCTGAATCCACACAGGCACAATAGAGAAAACATAGGACTCAAATAAAAATTCCTCAGGAACCTCCTGCAGATGTAATCGCCTTCCATAAATGGAATGTGGCCCTGCCGATAGCACCTTATTCCTGTCCTCATTGGTATCAAATTTAAACATGGTCCACCCATTTTGGCACGGAACCGGGTGGCACTTTACACCCCATCTTGATATGATGTCCATCACAGCTTTCACTCCAGGAAATCTCCCCGTAAAACATCCAAGAAGAGCATTCTGCAACACTTCGTTTACATTCGCTACATCCTCCACCCCAAGGTGCAAAGGACCATCCTCCTGCGGGAAATACTGAACCCTGACATCTTCTGAAAATTTCCTGTTGTCCTTGAATAAGTTCACCCACGGAGTCTTGATCGATTCAGTTTTTTCTTTTTCATTGACTGGACCTTGTGGTGGGATTTCCCTTTCTTGCCGAGGTAGAGTGGCCATTTGTGACCGAATGCCACTCTGTATCCACACAAAGACAGCAAAAATAGCACACCAGAAACAGTACAAGCAGCAAAGAAAAGCCTAACAGGTATTAAAACAGCATGATAGCAGTTCAAGGAAACAGGGCAGCAGCAGCGAAATACAGAAAAAAGGCCTAACTTCAGCAGCCAAAACAGAAAAAAGGCCTAACACCAGCAGCCAGATACACAACTGAATGGCCTAACACCAGCAGCCAACTAATAATTGAACACTTTTCAAAAAAAAAAAAAAGGGTGCTAACGGGAAGCCCAGATTCGAACCCCGTCAACCCCTTAAATTTGCAGGGAAAGTCCCCTTAAGTTGTTGTCCGCCGGACTCGAACCCAGGACTTCCCGCTGCGGTAAATGGTACCTCACTTGTTTTTGCCAGTTAGGCTTACTTCTAGTATTCTTTGCTTTGATTTGCAAAGTTTAGGTATAATTTTGGATTGTGATTCGATGTACAAAACAAGTATTTCTTTCTTGATATGAATGCCAATAATTCTCTCTTATTTTGTTATAGTGGTCATTATTGGAGGATAAAGAAAAGAAAAAAAAAAGTGTGCACGGCTCGAGATCCGTCTCATAATGAATTCGTTTCACAAGAAACTTCCCGTGATTTCTAATTAAAATATTATTTTACGTTAGACCTAGGCTTTTAATCACACTTATTTTAATGATTAAATACACAAATAGATAATTGGACAGAAAACAAAATTTTCCAAAAAAAAAAAGGGGTTTTTTAATAGACTTAATCCACCCATCATCACTTCTTAGCTTGCTATAGAGATTTTCATTCTCCTCCTAATGACTTAATCACACAGAGCGACCACATATTAAGTTATTAACGCATCTCATGGCTTCTGATTGATTCAGACATAGGAGACAAAATATGAAGCAAGAAATACTACCATGTGATGAAGTGGACTACTATAGTCCCAGCTTTTGTCTACAAGAAAAATAATTTACAGAAAATATTAAAAATTAACACATGTTATGAGAGACTTATAATGGGAAACAATCCCCAGGCACATTTTTATCTACAAGAAAGATGGATCGCGGGGGTTCGAATATCAGCGCCATCAACTAGTTTTATTAATTAGTTTGGGGAAAATTTCTCAAAACTTCCCCATTTTGATCATTTCAGAATTAATATTTATTATCTAGGGGGAAAAAAAACCCATTTAAAAAAATAACGATAAAATAAAAACTAGCACCACTATAAAAAAACAAGAAATGGGCATTCGAGGGGGGAATAACACTTCTTGTTTAATGGCTTCTCCAATTCAATTTAGCAAGCCACACCATTATCTTCTTCTGACTTCTTCCTTTCCACTTTACCCGCACGGTTCTGGTGCCAGGTTTTCGATTCCAGCAAGCTCAATCTCCAAACCAAACCCCATAAAGCTCAGTTGTTCGTTCACCACCTTCTGATGAGAACCCATGTAAAGAAGACCGTCAGCAAAATGGTGAGTTGGTGTCTGAATCTTCAAATTCAACATCAGTGAAGAGGAAGACGAAGAAAAAAAGGGTCTTTTTCTTGGATGTTAATCCTCTTTGCTACAGAGGGAGCACTCCCAGTTTACAATCTTTTGCTCATTGGATTTCCCTTTTCTTCTCGCAAGTCAGCCATTCTGACCCTGTCATTGCGGTAATTTCTTGGAATCCTCTCTTGTTTTTGTCATTTAGGAAGGCCTGTTATTTGTGCTGGAAAAATCCCTTTCAATTGTTTTACATAGGATTGCTTAAGTTAATCAATTATAGTTACCCTGAAGATGCAAAACGATTGGAATGAAGAAATTCTAAGAGATTTGGAGCTGCTTTGATTCTCCATTTATTATCTTGGTTGAGATTTTTTTATTTTCTTTTCTTCCATATGATTGTCTACTATTTATTTTTACTGGGGAGAATTTAGATTTGTGGATTGTCAGTGTAGCATAAGCTGTGTTCCTTTTCCCTTGTTCACTTATCCTAAAGGAGAAAATTTGAAGGGAATGAATTTCATAGGCTCCATGTATGGTGAGAGTAATTGGAGCAAATAGACCAGCTTGTTAATCCTCATAATGGATATGGGTATACTTTGAAGACCTAGATGGATGATCTTTCAACTTAGTTATTAGACACCCTAGAATGATATTTCAACAACAATTAAACCTTTATCCCTTTATCCCACTATGTGGGGTCGGCTATATGATCATATCTCACCATCGTGCACGGTCGAGGGACATTGATTCATTTATATTTAAATATGACTTGTGTTTTAAAGTTGTTTTCTAGTTCTTTTTAGGCCTTCCTCTACCCCTTTTATTATTAACTAATTTGTCTTTGGTTTCTACCCCTATTAACCAATGCTTCTTTGTTTTATAGGCCTTATAATAATAAATAATACTTGTGTGTATGTATTATGAAAATGGTGTCTTCATGTGGAATAAAGGTACTACTAGTGAGCAACTTGCAAATTAGAAAAGAGAAAATGAAATGAAAATCGCACTCAACGTCAACTTCTCGGCAACTGGTTAGCTCAGAAAGACCAATGTGGCTGACATATGTGAATTTTAAATAAAGAATGCAGTATATTCCTACACAGAAAAATATTTACTAAACACTTTTAATGTTAAGAGAATATTTATATACTTTGAGAGGGTTGAAAGGGAGGGTATTTGTGTATGGGGAGAGATGGAGGTAAAGATTCTGTGACATGCCTTTGTAAATTCATATATCACCTTGCCCTATGAAATGACAATGGCTTCTTCTTCTGTTAATTATTTATTTTTCGTGTAAGTGAAACTTTTGCTGCAGTTTTTCCAAGACCTCTTATGCTCAAACAAATATTTCTGACAGGTTGTGGATGGAGAAAGAGGCAATGAATACCGCAGAAAAATCTTGCCATCATACAAAGCAAACAGAAGGAAATTTTCCATGCAATCTTCTGCTTTACAAAGATTTACAAGGACTAGTGTTGAGAGAACACATAAACTTGTCTTAGATGTTCTTCGTGATTGCAAAGTGCCTGTAAGCAGGATTTTTTTTTGGTTCTTATAAACAAATTTTAATTTTTAGTAGTATCCATTAACTTTTAAGTGAATCTTCTTATTCATTAACTTCCTTTGCTGGTTCAGTTTCTGGAAGTTGTATGGCATACCATCCATCAACTCAATTTTTTAATCTCTTATGTCTTCCATTCAACGAAGGACAGCTATTTTAAATATGAAATTAGCATCTTCTCTAGAAGCTTAAACTGTTTGGGAGAATAATTTATTTGTTTAAGATTCTAATAACTAAAGCATGACTAGCCATACTCCCTTCCTATTACATGATGATAACATTGTGTGTCATCTCATGTCAATTTTCATCTGGATATTGTTCATTCTTCCTGGAATCCATGTAATGGAGTGGATGACAATGCTCTCCTGAGTTATTTTACTTGGAGTTGGGTTAGCTAGCATCTTCTGTTCTCTGATCACTTTTGCTATTCAAAATTTTAAGCAGTCTATGTGTAGGCACATCCTCAAACCATGATAAATTACGTGACTGTTAAATGAGCACATATTTGGTCAAGCGTAATAATATTGGCACATTTGTATAGGTACTCCTCTGTCACGAAAGGCACATGTTTTTGTTACTAAATGTCCTTTTAACTACAGATAAGAGTACGGATGACAGAAAGTGGAGTGCCAATATTGCAACCATTTAGTCTAATATATTATTGCTTCACATTTGTTTAGGTACTGCTCTGTTACAAAAGGCACACGTTTTTGTCACTAATTGTCCTTTTAACAACAGATAAGAGTATCGATGACAGAAAGTAGAGTGCCAATATTGCGACCATTTACTCATAGAAATCACCAATATAGGCCATGACATGCACTCTTTACTATTATATTTGCTGGTTAGAAACTGGAATCATTAAGTTCGTGATTTAATATCAAGACTGGTTATAATCATGATTTTTTGATATCTGCGTTTGAAATTTTCTCTTGGCACATGTTTGTGTAGATAATTTTTCACGATGTGTGCACCGTTGAAAAACTGCTCCTTGTAGCTAATGAATATCTTCCATTTTCCACGATGATGACTAAGTGCCATAATTGGCCCTTCAGGGCATGTCAGTTCCATTCAATCAAATTTAGAGCAAAATCAAAATTGGATGGTGGCACATTCTGTGAATATCTTAATTTGATTGCAGATGATATGCAGGTGGTGAAAATTGAGACACAAGAAGCTGATGATGTTGTAGCCACACTTGTCGGCCAAGTACTATCTCGAGGATATCAAGCAGTCATTGCATCTCCTGACAAAGATTTTAAGCAATTGATTTCTGAAGATGTTCAAATTGTGTTGCCTATTCAGGAGCTTGATAGGTGGTCATTTTACTCCCTAAACCACTACATAGCTCAGTATGGTTGTGACCCAGAATCTGATTTGAGTATGAGTGAGTATTTGATTCTCTCTATTGAATGGAAGTGATTTGATGATAACATGATATACAATCATTCACTTTCCACAAGGAATATTTGATGCTTTAGTTTGTTTGTTTGCTTTCTGATGTTTCCCTTGGGTGGGAAACTAAAAAGTTTATGTGGTAGGCAATGGAAACGGCTTTAAAGTTGTAGTGATAACATTATTTGAGGAATCAATCTACTTCCAGTGCATGTTCTATTATCCATTCAAACTGATTTTTGTAGTCTCTAAATCTGACTTACTGGTAGCTCTGATACATTCAAATCCTTTTTGTAGTGTTTGATATGTGCTATGCTCATAAATGATCAACAGGTTAAAAGCATTGCAAATGCATACTTATAACTGTTCTTTAAAATGAGGGCCAATAACCTTAGAGGCTACTAAACTATTTGGATTGTATACTTTTAGCACTCAACTTCTTTCTTCTAACAACTTGACCACTCAACTATTGTCATTCAATGAATTCTAACCATTCCGTATGTGGACTTTGGGTGGGATCATACCTCTTGATCCAATGGTTGAAATTCATCGAGTGGCTATAAGTGACCATTTTAAATAGTTGAGTGGTCAAATTGTCATAAAAAAGTTGAATGACCAAAAGTATACTATTTGAATAGTTTAGTGACCACGTAGGTAATTTTCCCTTGAAGTTATTTGGGAAAAATCCATAATTCTTTCATTTGATTGCTGATGATAATAATTTACTCAATGTTATTTTCTCATTGTTTTCCTCCTGGTATTTTCTTCATTCAGTAACACGACTAAGGCAAATGATAAATCTCTCAAAGTTGTGGCTTTACTCTTTTTAAGAACACGCTTGGAAATTCCACACATTGTACAAAATAGCTGACTCCAATTGTGTTAATAGAAAAATAAATGTTATGAAAGGTAGAATGAGAAGTTTACATGTGTGGTTCTTGGGAAGAATTTCTCTCAACTGTAGAAATACTTCTCTTCCAGTGTTTTTGGTAGGTTTAAATATAATTTTTGTGGTCTTGCATCCTCTGCCTTTTAATTGCTGCATAAAGTGCTCGACTATAGATGTCCCTTTTAAGCTGTACTTCAAGATACTTGAATTTCTTGTCAAATAAATTTTGTCTTGGCAGAATTGTTAGTATGACAGGCATGGGAGGGTTTTTGCTCTGTGAAGCAGTGTCTCCTTCATCTTTATTTTTTAAATATTTTTTTTCTTTCTCCTGAAACAAGAAGAGTGTTACTTTACAGGATGCTTCTTGGGTGATGAAGTTGATGGTGTTCCTGGAATTCAAAAGTTTGTTCCCGCTTTTGGTCGAAAGAGTGTGTTAAAGCTCTTGAAGAAGCATGGCTCTCTAGAAAATTTACTGAATGCTGCAGCTGTAAGAACTGTTGGGAAACCGTATGCTCAAGATGCCCTTACAAAGTATGCTGATCATCTGAGAAGGAACTATGAAGTCCTTTCTCTAAAAAGGTAGCTTGTGGTTTCCATACCTCCTTTATTGATGACTTAACATCTTCCCTTGCCAGCCTTATGTCTTAACAGTTTATGGGTCTCAATTTTGAGTGGTAATACCCCTCAGTTGCATTATCACAGGAATGTCAATGTACGAATTGAAGAGCAGTGGCTGTCTGAGAGAGATTCTTGCAATGACCCGGTTATATTATCCAACTTTATCAACTTGCTGAGAGAAAATGGGAGCTTTAACTTGCAAAGAAATTCTTGTTTGAAGGTTTAACCTTCCAAGTGGCCTTTAAAGTCTGCATAAGGTTGAAGCAGTTTTCTACTTTTTCTTTTCATTTACTTTCTTCTTGTATGCTAATCCACTATTTCATTATTCTATTCTTTCCCTAGGAAATGAAATTTGTTGAAAGATGTAGAAAACCTTCTAGAACTCTAGAATAGTATATGGCAGAACAGGAAGAAGAATAGGTTAAGGAGAGTGACTTGAATTGATTCTTGTAACTAAGGAAATACAAGTAGAATGGGAAATGAGTCCTAAGTTATTGTGTTTCTGACTTGACGTGACAGATTAGCAGGATTCCTTATTTAGGGTATCAAACACTTCATATATTCTGTAAGAGTCAATTGAATAATTTACAGAGCTTCCTCCTTTTCTGAATTTCTTCAAAATTCATAGCATGTATAAGAATCTTTTTTATAATTTTCTTGTCTTTACTGTTTTAAGAACCCTAATGCTGCTACAATGTAGCAAATTTCATTGCATTTGGTTATCTAGAAAGAATTTTACTGATTACACATGAGGTGAATCTGGTGAAGAGTAGACTAAACTAATATGATGGATACATAATTGTAAGTATGTCTTTCTGAGAGCATCATAGAATGAATTAAGCAAGACCATTATATATCTGGTCCTTATCCATTATTTCACATAAGTTGTAGGCCTAATGATGCATACTTCATATCTGTCTGGACCAAAAAAAGGATAAGAAATCAGGTTTTGCATCTTTCTTCACATATGGTTATTACTACTCCTGGATGGAAATCTATAATCAGCTGCTGATGTTAAGAAAAACTAGCTAATAGTATAACAGGCATTGAATTGTGAGGAAAGAGTGTGTTATTATGCTGTAGTTTAACTAGTTTAAATTCAAGCTCAAAACAACTTCATTGAACGCTGGTAGGATTCAGTTGCCTTAATGGTCTTGAATGAGAGAAATAGATTATAAGCATGCATATACATTTCTAAACTTCATATGTTCACTGCCTAATCTCTTTAAATTATATTGTAATAATAATTTTCATGTTTGCCAATTGTCTATGCTTCTCATAAAAGTAGAATATGGCATTATCAGCTCAGCTTATGCATGTTCTGAAAGTATGATTGTTAGACTGGGATAAACTTGTGTTCTACAACATGAAAGAGTTATACCTTAATGATCCTTCCGCATGCATGGTACCAAGGTTATTTTATTTTTGTTTCTGATGTTAGGTTGAGGTTTTGATGTTGAAAGATAATTAGAGGTGTCAATAAGCAATATATGAATTTGGTTGGAGGTTTCATAACCAACTAAATTTAATGAATGTGGTTTGGTGCTATGGAATTTTTTTTTTTTGGGTGTTTTTTAAGGGCATGCCAATTACTTTCTCTATGTTCATCTCCATGGAGACATTCAATTGTACATTCATTTATATGCAGGAAAAGCTGTGATATTCAATCCTCTGGTTGCCAAAATAGATATGGATACAATGTAAGCTTATTGTCTTCTGGCAATTTGAATACTTATAACGCAATATCTGTATTGAACGACATATAGATGGAGATATCAATCATCTCATGGAAGGAAATTCTTGCTTGGAAGGATTATGCTCAGGAAGATTGAAAACTATTTTTAATCATGTTAAGTGGTTTAGGAAGAATTGCATGTTATAAAGTATGATGGCATGTGCAAATCTTATCCTTGAAAATATGTCCTCTTTAGTGAATCATGTTCATTTACTACCTAAAAGATGGTTCCTATTCAATATTCATTCGGATGGTAAAAAGGAAAAATAAACCCTGCAATTGCATAATTCTCACCTTTTACATAAACCAACTGCAATGGCATATTTGTTCTTGTACCAAGGATCTGTTTCATGACATTTAATTTTGCCCTCGATCCTCTTAAACCACTGCTCAGCCCTGTTATCTTCATGTAGAATGGTGTAGAACTCTTTTGTTTGTCGTAGTATTATATAACAGAATGAATTACAATTAAAATGGGCATTGATAGGTTGATGCTTGAAACACTTGGCGCAGGATTGCATTTAAATGACTTTTGTTTCATTGTAGATTAATGAAATGCTTTTTTGCAGTAATGCCTTACTGACATTTATAGTTGAAAATGACTGTGTTTAAGTGTTTTATTAATAGGACCAGCTCGAGAACAGTACAATACCTAAGGATGACCTCGTTGACGATGTTGAGCGCCCCTCACGATGAACTTTATATGCATTATGCACTGTAAATTGCTCAAGTTTTAGCTTTGTGCAAATCTGCTTGAATCCATGGCATACTGAGGTAGCGAATGTAATCCTTTTCTAGTAATGGGATGGAGATATTCCTTACAAGGTATACTTTTTGAGAACTTGCTTGATGGTTGTTATGGAAGAGTGGTTTTGAAGAAGAACTGCACTATAATGTTGTAATCTACATCTTCTACAAGAATGTTAACTGGTTTTGAGTATTCCATGAACAAATTGCTTATGTCAAATAGGAACTGTTGTAATAGTGGTGTTTATGGCGTACATTTTAGATGAACTTCATCACATCAAATTTTCAGGATAATGAATGCCTATATGAACTTTATTAGTGAGTTTGATCTTCTACTCTTCTATCTCTTGACTTAAATATGAATTTTTGAAGGATATATGATTTTTTTTTTTTTTTAAACTTCTACAACCCTATATTTGGAAAGGTTTATAAAAGCAACAACATTTTGGAATGGAAACACAATTTACTTATTTTTAAAATTTAATTTCTCATCTCATGAAGACTTCTTTACTGTTTCCCTACGTGTTATAAGAGTATTATATCCTGCAATTAAATTTTCAAAATACGTTTTTGGCCTTTTGAGGATTATAGTTGTTCATCCATGAGTTGATAATTTGACACTGTTATTTTTACTTTTTCATGAATTGACATTATTGTATTTGTTTTTGTGTTGATATCCGCAACTCTTCATAAGGGTGGCAATTGAGCGGGTTGAGCGGGTTATGGGTTGGGTCAAGATTGACCTGTACCTAACAGGTCATGACCCAAGCCGACTCATTGACTTACGGGTTAAGTATGAATTGGGTCATGACCGGGTTGGGTTATAACCCACTCAACCCGTGGGTTAAATTGGTTGACCTAACGGGTTGAATTTGCTTGACCCGACGGGTTATAACCCGTTCAACCCGTAATTTGAGCTGCAAATAATTTTTGTGAACAAACCTTTCTTTTTAATATTTTAAAATTACTTCCCTCCCTGATCCCTTTCTCTCTCCCACCCACCACCAGCCCGCCCTCACTCATCAATTTCTTTGTCCCACACACACACACTCTCCATCTCTGCCTTCCCCCCCCTCCTTTTTCCTTTTCTTTGTGTTTAAGTACTCTTTTTTCTTTTTTTTTTAAAAAAAAGCTTTTTCAAACGTTGTTAAAGCACTTTGTTTAGTTTCTTTTCTTACAAAAGTGTCAATATACATTAAATGCCAGTGACATTTTTTTTACCCTTAAGATTCACGTAATTTTTATTTTTAATTGATCTCCTAAATTAATCTATATGTAATACATATTAATATATATATATATATCTATATATATCTATATTACATCTATTACATATAGATTTATATATATTATTTGATAAAATTATGGTCAAACATATTTTAAAATAACATTATTATAAATGATTTGTGTCTTACTTTTTTTATTTCTGAGTCATGACCTATTAATTATACATATAATTGTTGTTCTTATTTCTTGTTTAAAATATTATAAAAAAATAATATGATTTTGATTTTTAAATATATTCGGAATTAATTTTATATAAGTGATCTGGATAATTTTGTGGGTCATTAGATCATGACCTATTTGACCCGACTTATTGATTCATTTTACTCGTAAATTTACATAGTTTTTAACAATAAATATTTAAAATTATTACTTGCAACTACTGTTCTTTTATTTTAAATATATTTTAAATTAATTTTATTCAAAAAAAAATTACTACAACATGTGATAAGTAGGTAAATAAATTAAGAAATTAAACAATATAAAACGTAAAATGTATGATCACATTTATTATAAATATATCATAATATATATTTATCTAAAAATAAAAATAAAATTTATATATAGACACACATTGATACACACGGTAGGGGTGTTCATTTGGATTTATTTGGCTTATTTGGATTGGCTAATTCGGGTTTTTCAAAAAAAAATCAGCATCTAAACACCAAACCGTTTAAGTAAAAACCAAACCAATCCAAACCATTTAAGCCATGGCTTATTTGGTTTGGAGCCCGAATAAGCCAAATAAAAAGAAGAAAAAATCTTATAAAAATACTTCAAAAGCATAGTCATCCCATAATCAGAATCTTACAATAATAAAATAGTTAAACCCAAAAGATTAATGTTTCTTCCAAAATAAGTTTAAAATTAAAATAACAGTCATTAATAACATTAGAAAATAACAAAATAATAGAAATGGCATTGATATTCTTCTTCAGATTTAGCCCTCAACAATCAGCATTCTTCTTCAATCTTCACCATCCTCCTCAAATACTTAATTAAAAACTTAATTAAATAACTATTAAATAAATTTAATAAATATTATATTATATTAATTCTTATTTGGCTTATTCGGTTCCTTATTTGGATTGAGATTCAAATCCAATTCCAAACCATTTAACCGTTTAAGAATTCGGTTTGGGCCATTCACCCAATCCGAAAACCAAATAAGCCAATCCATTTACCATACATGGATTGGATTGGCCGGCTAATTTGGATTGGACATTTTTTGAACACTCCTATGTAACACACCCACCTCACTCTCTCTCTCACACAGACACATACACACACACCTCACTGACACACATGCACACACCCCCCTCACACACACTCAGTACAAACACACAGAAACACACACGCAGCACTCACAAATCACATGCAAACTATATGTGTGACCTGCCGGGTCAGTTTTGCTTTAGATGCAATCTGACCCATGTGGGTCAGCTATTAAGAAAAACTAAACGGGTTGGATGGGTTGAAAAAAAAATGCAATCCGTGGGTTGACCCCAACCCGACCCAACCCAAACCGTTAAATACGGGTCCAGTTTTGACCCGTGATCCGTTCGACCCAACTCGACGGGTTAAAAAGATGTCGGGTTGGGTCGGGTTGACGGGTCATGGGTCAATTTGCCAGGCCTAACTCTTCATAAGGACATCTCGGTTCTTTTCCATTCCATTCCATAAAATTTATCACTTTTTTTCTCAAAAATTTTACACAAAGAAACATCATTTTTTACTAACTTCAAAATTCAGATTTTAAAATTCTCTCTAATTTTTCACTCACATAAATTCAAAAAATAACATAATCATTACATTTTTTCTTCTCTTTCCTACACAAATCCTCAGAAGAATGTTCCTCCAAAAAAATATTCTTTCCCTAAACTAAAAATTTCCCCTTTGAGTCATTAAAAGAACAGTTATGAAAGTGAAGAGTAAAAAATGTGTTTTAAAAATTGAATAGGCAAAATGTACTCTATAGTCTTTTATTATAGGGCAAATGACATCAGTTATCACTCAACTATTCGCAATATTTAGTTTTGGTCACTAATCTTTTTTTTGTGCGTGTTTGCCCACTTAACTATTCGCATCGTTCAGTTTTGGCCAGTAATCTATTTTTCGTGCGCGTTTGCCCACACAACTTTCTCAAGTGTTACTTTTAACCCATTATGTGAGAATTGAGAGTCAAATTAGACAAATTCCTTCCACCTATTCGGGAAACACATAATGAGTTAAAAGTAGTACTTCAAAAGTTGAGTGGGGCGTACGAAAAATAGATTAGCGGCCAAAATTGAACATTGCGAATAGTTGAGTGGGCAAACACGCACAAAAAAATATTTGTGGCCAAAACTAAATATTGCGAATAGTTGAGTGACCACTGGTGCCATTTGACCTTTTATTATAATAAGAGGTAAAAGTAATTAAGCCTTTTATATATTCTCTTTTTATATTTTCAATGATTTCTTTCCTGTTATATCTTATATGTTTCAATAATACAACTGTATGCATTTCAAAACCAAATCCGACTTCAAAAAAAAAAAAAAAAAAAAAAAAAAAGAAGTCAAATCTTATGCAAGTTCCCAATTAACCTCTTTCATGATTTAACCAATGGTGCAAATTCCCAATTAATCTAGATTTTTAAACTGTTTTGTTTTTGTTTTCACGACTAGTTTACTCATCTTGCCCTGGTTAACATTTAGCCATCATTTTTTTTTTCTTTTTTCTTTTTTTTTACATTGGTCACTCAACTCTGAAAAATAACTGTTGAAACTCTGAGTTTCATGGGAGTCTTGGTGCAAAACTAATAGATAAAAATTACTTAGTTAATAATTTTGTTATTTTGAAACTAGAGATAATAACTCGTTGGTCCTCAAACTAGGCATCATGTTATACTTTTGTCCTCAAGTTTGAAAATGTTTCTCCTCAGTCCCCAAACTTGGATTTTCTATCCCTATGTAACTCATTGACCAAAATCAGACCAACACAATTGAGTTTGTATAGTAGTTTAATTCAGCATCATGCACGGTATATTTTTAATTCTAATAAATAATGAACTCATGAATACAATTGATTTGTATACAATGAATGTCTAAATTTACAAGGAATTTAATTCCATGAACTCATAAATACAAGTTATACAACTAATTTGTACACATTGAATTAATCAAAATTTATGTATACAAAATCCAAAAACAACATTTAAATTAACAAATTATTAATTTTATCGATTAAATATTATCTTGATCTCTAATTTAGAAAAACTTCATGATCCCAAAACTTTAAGTTATATAGGTTTGACTGTACTTTTTTTTTCTTTTTCTTTTTTGAGTCTTAAAAATAATCTCATATGTTATTCACATTTTTCACTTAATAATGAAATTCTTCATAAATTACAAAAGTAAGGACTTTTTATATATGACTTCCAAAATTAACAAAGAAAAGATGCTACTTTCGCTTTATGTGAAAATCTCCAAAACACTATTATGTAGATTTTAAAATTTGTTTGAGCAATTTTTTTGATATGGTAAGCGAAGATGCTACTTTTGTTTTTTTTGAAATTGTCAGAAACAATGTTTTGTATAGAAAGCGTGGTAGAAACTCACTACTACAAAAAGTACTTTCAACGGCGGTATTTTAACGGTGGAAAAGACCAAAATCGCGATTAAAAAGAAAAACGTAAACTGCCGTAGAAAGTCATTAGCTAAGGCGGTTTATATAGAACCGCCGTAGAAAGTCATTATCTACAACGGTTCTATATAAACCACCATAGTAAGTGATACTTTCTATGGCGGTTATTAAGAAACCGCAATAGAAAGTATTTCTAAGGCGGTTTCTTAATAACCGCCATAGAAAGATCTTTTCTATGGCTGTTTCTCAATAACCACCATAGAAAGATCTTTTCCATGGCGGTTCTCAAATAACCGCCATGGAAAATTGCTTTCTATGGCGGGGTTTTTATAACCGCCATTGAATATACGCATAGGGTTTAGGGTTTATAACCGCTAGTAAAATTAAATTTCTTTTTGTTTAGAGTTGTTTAAAACTCCAATAATGTTGATGTTTGTAATATTCAAATTTAAACATATTGTCTACATCATCTGAATTTTGTATACAGGGGTAAGGCGTATTACGCACGTCCACCTCTTTATATTTTTCTGACTCTTAATTCTAATAAAAGAAGGTATATATATATATATATATATATATAGATGCAAAGGAAGATCTAACTAGCCTATATATGATAGATACAGAAACGATCGACAATTAATTAAGACTTTACATGGATACGACATTGATTTATTCTTGTAACCAATTGTGAAGAGTATTAAGTGCCGCTATGAATTTTTATTTTCACATAATTGAATTTCTTGATTTACTTTATTTAAATAGCGATAAGTAGATAGGAATTCAGAAGTAAAAATCTTATTAGTAAGGGTGAAGTGCATTTTTGGTCACGAAACTTTGCCAATGTGCAAAAATGATCACGCAACTTTTAAAAGCTGATTTTTGGTCACGCAACTTTAAAAATGTGCAAAAATGGCCATTCCGTTAACCCCCACCGTGAAGTCCCTAACTTTTTACAGTCACTAAGTAGTTATAATAGGTGAAGATGGAGAATAATACATAGTGTGAGGAAGTGATTGAACTCAGTTATAAGCAAGAAAAGAAGAAACAGACCAAACAGGAAGGAAGAAAAGAAGGCTCTCAGACAGAGAAAGAAAAACAGGGTAAGAAGAAAAAAAAAATGCAGAAATGATCACATAAACAACACACAAAGTAACGTTACTTTGCGTTATTCGGTTTAGCTGCAACATTAGTAATTCAATGAAAATTGTTATTCGTGACCAAAAATGCACTTCACCCTATTAGTAATTCAATGAAAATTGCTATTTTTGAAGTTTTCTTAGAATTATTATGTAACAATACTTCAAAAATTTTTGAGGGCCTAACATAACGGATTGGTCAAATAAAAATTTGAAATTTATTTATTGTTTATCATAACATAAAGGCTAGAGTTCGTATATAATTAATAAATATGATGAATTTTACTATAAAAATTGATAAATAGTAAATTCATATTTATTATTAAATTTTAAAAAAATTTGGGGTTAATTTACAAAAAATAAAAATTACAAATTAATAGGAATAGAGGCATGCGCGGGAATCTAAATTTTTTTCCGACACTTTCTGACGCGGTTTAAGATAAACCGCCGTAGAAAACCCAATATTTTACGGGCTTTCTACGGCGGTTTAAATTGAAACCGCTGTAGAAAGTAGTTTAAATTGAAACCGCCGTAGAAAACAACTTTCTACGGCGGTTTCAATTTAAACCGCCATAGAAAGTTGTTTTCTACGGTAGTTTCAATTTAAACTGCCATAGAAACACGGGTCAGGTATACTTAATACAATTCAAAGGAGGCTTTTTTGAATTTAGATGCCAAACCTTTGTTGCCTTCCCCTGTTTCCCTCTCCACTTTCCCATCGCATTTTATCATCTTCTTCGAGGGGAACCCGTCGCCGGCACCTCTGATCGCTGCCGACTTTCCATCTTCACTTCCCAAAGTTGTTCGGCATTGACAGCTAGCCCCGACATCACCCAACTCCGGCTTTAGCGTCTTAAACGGCCATCATCCACCCATTGGATATCTTTTCCCCAAACAGAATTTCAGCTAATCGGTCACTTAGTAGTAGGATTCAAATCCTAAAAAAGGTTTACCCAAGTTTAGTTAAGCTTTATAAATTTTATTGTTATTTGTTTACTTGTGATTCGCCTAGGGTTTTTTGTTAATGTTGCATTCAGGTTTGTTGAAATGATGAATGCTTGGATTGTTTTGGTTTGGATTGATTGGTGGTTGAATTCGGGTTTGGTTGTTGAATTCAAGTTTGGTTTTGATGGATTGGTAACTGAATTCATGTTTGGTTTTGATCGATTGGGGTGTTGAATATCGGGTTTACTTGATTATTTTGATCGATTGGTGTTTGAAT
Source organism: Leptodermis oblonga (assembly GCA_016801395.1). Lineage (NCBI taxonomy): Eukaryota > Viridiplantae > Streptophyta > Magnoliopsida > Gentianales > Rubiaceae > Leptodermis > Leptodermis oblonga. The sequence goes on from CM028752.1 coordinate 10,285,102, forward strand.
TCGGGTTTTGATCGATTGGGGTGTTTGTGCATTTTTTTTTTTGTTGCTATAACTGGATTTTCTCCTTTGCACTTTCATTTTACACCATTGCTTCTATATGGTGGTTTTAATTCACTTGGTTATAGGTCCCTCTGTTTCTTATGGTATACATCTCTAAATCACAGTGTTTACATGCCTCTACTTTTACCCTTTTGATGGTTGAGGGAGGGGGGAGGGTTGATAATGAGTGAAATGCTTGTTGCTCATGAGTTGAAGGTGTGAAATTTCACTTGCCTTTTGAATTTTAACCTTGCTTAGGCTCTTTTTTTTGGCTCCGTTGGTTTAAGGTGTTTAATGGCGCTTATCTTTTGAAATTAAAGCTTACTTTGCCTCGTTTTCCGGTATCTTTTTTAGAAACGATGCAAGCATCTTTTGTGTGTCGCTTTTCTTATTTTAGGCATGAAGAGTGTAAAATGAGTGAACTTCTCCTCAAACCTTTTACATTTCTTACTCTATTTTGTGTGCCTCCTTTATTGCTAATGAGTGAAATGCTTGTTATCATGAGGTGAAGGTGTGAAATGTCACTTGCCTTTTCATTTTAACCTTGCTTAGGCTCCTTTTTTTGGCTCCGTTGGTTTAAGGTGTTTAATGGCGCTTATCTTTTGAAATTAAAGCTTTCTTTGCCTCATTTTCCGGTATCTTTTTCAGAAACGATGCAAGCATCTTTTGTGTATCACTTTTCTTGTTTTAGGCATGGAGAGTGTAAAATGAGTGAACTTTTCCTCAAACCTTTTACATTTCTTACTCTATTTTGTGTGCCTCCTTTATTGCTAATGAGTGAAATGTTTGTTCTCATGCGGTGAAGGTGTGAAATGTCACTTGCCTTTTCAATTTTAACCTTGCTTAGGCTCTTTTATGTGGCTCCGTTGGTTTAAAGTGAAATGCTTGCTCTAATGGCAGGTATGGAAAACGCCTTAGAAAGTTTAGGACTTTCTATGGCGGTTTAGCAATAGAACTGAGTACTTTCTACTGCGAATTCATTTTGCAATAGAAAGTGGGACTTTCTACTGCGGTTCCAAACGAAACCGCCGTAGAAAGTTAAGGACTTTCTATGGCGGTTTCGAGCAAAACCGCCATAGAAAGTCCTTAACTTTCTTCGGCGGTTCGGTTAAAATCGATGTTGTATTGTGGACTTTCTACGGCGGTTGGAAACCGCTGTAGAAAGTCCTGAACTTTCTATGGCGGTTCCCAACCACCGTAGAAAGTCCGTAACTTTTCTACGGCTGCCGGATAGATGGCGGTTTCAAATGCCTAATAACCACCGTTAAATGTAGGAAAAAACCGCCATTAAAATTCCTTTTTGTAGTAGTGACTTTACTTTTTTGTAAGACTAAAACCTGAAAGGCAAAATAATTTCTGTAGGTGGAAAAAAATTGAAAGATAATTTACAAAACCTTTGCGAAGAGTACTTTATGGCTCCAAAATTCCCAATTTAGAAGTTTGTTTTTTTCTTTTTAGTTTCCTTTGTATTAAAAACGATAATGACATTTCATTTTTCAAGAAAATCGACAATGGTATTAATGTTTTCAAGAAAATCATTCCCTAATTATATTTTAAAACAAATGAAACTTTTAAATAAAGTTCATTAGAAAAGATGTAGACTCTACATGCTGAAGACATATGCATCATGAGACATGTAGACCCCAGGTCGACTCTACATGCCCAGAGTCATGTTGAACTACAAAGCACAATTGAGCTAAGGGTTTTGTTAACATGTCGACACTGTGGTGACTTGACACCCAAGTCGACAAGTTCACAAAAGATCCGTAAGAAGTAGCCGCTAGCAGCCCTGGTCCTTAAACTTGAAAGATCCGGGGCAAAATTATAAAAATGGGATCTAATTTATTTTGCTCATGTAAAATATCATCTATAAATTATAGTGGTATTTTAAACATTTTCATAAGAAAAATTCTATAATAGCATTAGTTTCAATAATTGTTATAATATTCTTTTGGCTTGATCAAATTTTGAGAAATATAAAAGTAAAACAAACAAATAAAAGAAAAAAAAATAGTATTACTATTAAGTAGAAAATGGAAAAAAGTATAAGAGAAATAATTACTAAAACAAAAGAAAAATGCAAGTCTAAAAAGAAAAAAGAAAAGGAGAAAATGACAAATTAATTAATGTAATATAATAAAAGTAAAATAGAAATAAAAGATGGGAAAATAATAATATTAATAAAAATAAAAAGGAAATATCTAAAATAAAAAGAGAAGTTAAACTTCTAAAAATAAGTAGAAAAATGATAAGAAACTAATGAGAAAAAAAAAAAAACATACACATATTTTTGAAACTTAAACATTAAGTAAATTTTAAGCAAATTTGATAATAAAAAAAGTATGCTAAGGTTTTAGACATAAGATGTGGGGTCTCAATTCAAAATTATTCATGCATTGTTAGTCCAAACACAATCAATATGAGTACTGAACTGAATATTATTAGAAAAATTACAATACAAATGCTAGTATATGGGTCTTGAGTTGAAAATTATTGTGAAAACTATAATTTTATTGCTTTCAAAGAAAAACAAATTTACCATTATATTATAATAAACTAATATAAAATTTGGTCCTTATAAATTATGAGCCCTATTTACAAATTTATTATTATATTGTTAGCCCAAATACAATTAATATGAAAAACTATTGCAAAACAATTATAGTTCAAACACAAATAACATGGACCTGAAACTAAAAATTATTTTTTAATATATTAATTTATTTTTAAATACACCTGTATAAATTTTTTTTTTTTTTCACAAAATGATAGGCCTCTGCCTAGAGGAAGATGGGCCTTGGGCAGTACCCAGGTTGGCCCTGCCACAGGGCCGGGCCAAGCCGTTAGACACAAACGAAACAAAAAAGGCACCATGTCATGAACTAGACATGCCTGGAGGCATGTTGAGTTTTCAGTGAAAAAAAAGGAGAACCGTTGGAATAAACTTGCAACTCAACTATAAATACAACCAAATAAATGCGTAACAATTGAGCTTGTTTTACACATTAGATAAACATATTTGTACATGTTTGTGAGTACTGGGCGGAAACATAAGTCACGATCAGGTTCCTTAAGAAAATGTTAATGTCATCGTCGATTTTTCAAAAAAATTGAAATGCTATTAGTGTTTTTAATACAATTGTAACTAAGAAAAAAAAGTTATATTTTCAGAATTTTGAGGCCAACACTGATTTTTTAGGGGGAAAACCCCATATAATATACTCTTCCCAAATCTTTTGTAATTTGTCTCTTTCATTTTTTTAAACCTACACAAAGTAGATTCAATGTTTTAGGTTTTAGGCTCTGTTCTCTTGTGACTTGTGTAAGGGAAATTATGTTGGAGGAAAGTTTTTTGTTGGAAATTTTTTGAGGGAAGTTTTTTTTGGGAAATTGTGTAGGTGAGAGATAAAAATGTGTAATGATTGTGTTATTTTTTGAATTTATGTGAGTAGGTATTTAGAGGGAATTTTAAAATTTTAATTTTGAATTGTTGAAAAAGTGAAGTTGTTTCTTTGTCTAAAATTTTAGAAAAAAAAAAGTGATAATTCTTGAGAAATTGACACAAGAGAACAGAGCCTAGTGTTACAAAAAGCGCACTTCCCCTTTTGTACAAAAAAGTATTTTGGACAATTTTCAAAAAAAAAGCGAAAGTAGCATTTTTGCTTTCCATACATAACAATTATTTGGGCAACTTTCAAGGAAAGAGAAATTATACAAATCACTGTTTCAAAAAAATTTCACACAAAGTGAAGGTAGTATATTCGCTTTTGTTAGTTTCGAAAGTGAAATAAAAGGTCTATTTTTGTAATTTTCATTTTTAATAATGAGAAACAACACACAATAAATGAAAATTGAAAAAAGAAAAAAGAAAAATGAAAGCTCAACATTGTCACGTAAATAAAATAATTTAAACGGAAATGGAGAAGAAAAAAAAAAAAAAAAACCTGGCTTAGAAGAAATGGCAAAATTGAAATTAACCGGACATTGAAACAATTGAAGGAAGGCGGCAAGGAGCCGTTGGCAACGGAACCTTTCCCAAATCGCAAATCTTATTTCCCACCGGAGTCCGATTTCGGGGAACATTCTTTCCACAGATGAGGAAACTCAGTGTGTGTATATATATGTTCTCCGCGCGAAAACAAACCCACATTCAATTTTTCTCTTCTGCTTTACTTTTGTTGGTTCTTGCTATTCCAGTTTGCGCCAAATAACGCTCTTCTTCGTCACTGTCTCATCCTTCAGAAGGGTTTTAACATTCTCGATTTGTTGTTCATTCATTGTCATCTTCAGTTAAGGGTTTTGTTTGTATGTTCAAGAAACAGAGATCTAATCAAGAAAGAGGGAATGAAGGGAAAGGAGGATGATTGGACTCGGTTTAATGTTCTACTGGAAGTGGCTGAGGAAGAACGAATTAAGTTCGAGGAAGAGAAAGCAGAGTCAAAGGAGAAAGAAAGACTCTTGAAGAGCAATCTCAACGTTATCTCCAAATTTCTGCTTAAAATAGGGGAAGAGAACTCCAATGAATCCAAAACCAAAAGGGCTGCTCAAAGTTGCGATCTTTCTACCTATCAGAAAGGAAAAGGTCAGCGAGGCAGAAGACAAGCTCCACCGATACACTCAATCAACTGTTTAAATTCCCAATTTCATCAAAGAAATTTAGTGATTCAATCCCCTGTTTAAAGAAGGCTAAGGCACCGATAATGGCAATTCCTGAGTCCATCTACTTTGAAGGGCACATTTTGAAGCATCCATTGAAGAGGTTAAGAGACGAGGGTGAATCGGAGATGACTGGGACAAAGAAGGCAAAGAAATTATTTCACAACGAGGAATCAGCACCGCCCCTGCCTGAAAGTTTCAGAAACAAGATCAGGGCTTTGGGAGGGTCCGAATCAACAGTAACTTTAGTGTTTCAGAAAGTCCTAACGGCAACTGATGTGAGCTTTCACCAGAGTAGATTTCTAATGCCATTCAAGCAAGTGAAGAATCACTCTTTTCTGACCCAAAAAGAGAGGGATCTCCTGGAAAAGAGGTACTTGGCTACTGATCAGGGGATCAAGAATGAAAGCGTGAAAATTCCAGTGATTTTGATAGATCCCGAATGCGATGAACACCAATTGAACCTGACCAGATGGGACATGGGAAAGGGTGTCAACAACATGAGTTCGAATTATTCGTTGTTGACACGTTGGACTGATGTGGTGAAGAAAAATCATGTCAAGGCTGGGGATGTGGTGCAGCTTTGGGGATTTAGGAAAGGTTCAGACTTGGGATTGGCTTTAGTTGTTTTGTAGTTAAGTTTTTGGATTTGAAGATAGGTTTCAGAATATATTCTTTCACTCTTTAGTTGGCTTCTCTTGAGCCTCTCTTTCTTAGTTTTTATATTTTCATTTTCCAATTAATGATGTACAGTTTGTGTTATCCAATTCTTAGTGAATTTTGAGGTGCTTTAGTTGTTCTGTTTGTTATTCTTTGTTAAGAGATACTTCAGTTGTAATAGACCGCATCTTTGCTTTTAAATAGACACCTTGATGATTAACTTTTCTGCTCAAATAAATATAGTTTAGCTTGTTCTCTTGTGTTAGCTTGCTGGGTGTATGTGTCAACTTCCCCTGCGTCCTTGAATTTTCTTTTGGAGGTAAAAATGCATTCTTGTAACTGGTTTTCAAAATTATAAGGGGGACATCCATAATCTTTCATTTGATTGCAGATGAGAATAATTTACTCACTGCTATATGCTTATTGTATTCCTCCTGGAATTTCTGGATTCAGTAAGAGTACTTTTGTTTTGTTATTGATTCAGGGTAAGGTGCTCACTTTTCCATATTTCCGGTAGAAAATTTGCAAATGAAGATCTATTTGTAATTCAGACTCTTCCAGATAAAGTGCTCGTATGTAGATGTCCTCTTTTAGCAGTACATTGAGACACTATAAATTATTGTCAACTGTGTGTTTTTCTTGTCTTGGCAGAATTGTTAATATGACAGGCATGGTAAGGTTTCCTCCCTATGTAGCAATATCTCCTTCATTTTTAAGAAGTGTGTTAGTTTACAGGATGCTGCTCGGGTGATGAAGTTGATGGATTTCCTGGAATTGAAACGTTTGTTCCTACTTTTAGTCGAAAGACTGCATTGAAGCTCTTGAAGAAACATGGTTCTCTGGAAAACATACTGAATGCTGCAGCTACAAGAACTGTTGGCAAACAGTATCCCCAAGCAGTGGCGGATTTACAATGGAGGCACCGGGGGACCGTGCCCCCAGCGGATTTAGTAGAATTTTTTTTTTTTTTGAATTTGTTAAATTAATATACTTTGCCCCCACTATTTTTAACTATAAATTTAAACATATATAATTCAAAATATATAGCTAAATTGTATTAACATTATGATTATTGTTTTCTTGAGTATTAGTAAGATTCACAACACATTGCCAAATTGTATTAAGGTTATGATTATTTTTTCAGAGGGCAAAGGAGCAAAAATATCCCTAACGTTTTCTCCAGGGTGCAAATATACCCTCAAACTTTATGGAGGAGCAAAACTACCCCTGACGTTATATAAAGGGTGCATCCGTAACCCCCCCCCCCCCCCCCCCCCACACAAACAGACTTGCCACATCATCATCTTTGACATTTGATATCGTTTATGCACACAAGGATCTGACGGTTTGAACTCAAAACTCAACGAACATGTACAAGCCTCTCGCGAGATTGCTTGTCACGCAGCTTCGGCCATAGCATCTGATAGCAGTGAAGGAAGAAATCACAACTCATTGCCGTCATGGTAGTCCTAGTTGCAGATGATATGAGTGTCCATTTACTGCCTGAGTTTATGTACTATAATATTTAAACAGAATGTATCAAATAAACTTGTGCTATTTATTGTCGATAAGTGGTTACATCAGTGAAGACCAGAGTAGGACAAGATAATTGTAACATTTTCCATCAACACTTAGTTGTCTCAAAAATATGCAAAAATATGCAGTGGGATCGTTCGAACAATCGTTCTGGCCGCAACCAGTTGTCGCAAAAGTATTGCAAGTACTCATTATCAAGATTACTTTGGAGAAACAACTCACTATCTCAAAATTCAGGCTAATGGTTTCCAAGTATACAGAGATTATATAAATGAAGAGTAGACATAAACAATTCTTCAAATAACTTTACCCTCTTCTAAATTCATGCTTCAATAAATTGCTTCAGGTTCTTGAGCCACACAAAGGGGCCGCTTGGTTCGTAGAGGGGAATGGGAATGGGAATGGGAATGATAATAGTGGGGAATGATAGTAGAGGGAATGATAGATGGTGTTTGGTTCACAAATAAACTTTTTAGGATTAAAATTTATTTTTATTTTTTTTACATTTAAATTTTGATATATTATAAACTATTTGTGTTAAAATATATTATAATGATGAATTTTAGCACTTAAAATTTTTAAAAAATAAAAAATACACACAAAAGGAGGAAATCAAACCCATACCCCCCAATATGCTAGGATATGGAGGATTCCCTCAAAGGAGGGAATCAAACCCATACCCCAATCTAACCAAACAACAACTTTCATTTCCATACCCATTCCATTCCCATTCCATAGTCCCAAAACCCCAAACCAAGCAGCCCCAAAGTATTCTCTGCCATCTTTGTTGATCATGTACTCATGCAAAAAGTTTGTTGTACTGGGCTTGATTCCCCTAATCTCCAGATAATTGTGGAAAGCCTTCTGCAAATTAATTCTCATCCAAGTCACTGCACCAAATCATAAGAGTTAGAGAAAAGAAGAAGAGCCAATGGAAGATTGTTCAGCTGATAATGCTGCAGTAAATAGAAGATGAACTCCATTTATGCAAGGCTTTGCCCGTTGCCGCTGGAGAAGAAAAAATTTAAGTATTAATAAAGCACAAGTTATGGGCCCATTAGATGCCAACTCAGCCACTTAATTACGGCATTAGTTGATGAGGAGGAGTACGGATGCACCCTTTATATAACGTCTTGGGTAATTTTGCTCCTCCATAAAGTTCGAGGGTATATTTGCGACCTGGAGAAAACGTTAGGGGTATTTTTGCCCCTTTGCCCTTTTTTTCATAAGTATTCGTAAAATTCACATTGATTAGAACTAAAATTGCATTCAAAGCGAAAAACGTAAAGAATTACAAAATAAATTTCTTTTTCTTTCTCTTTTATTATTTTTGTATTTTTCTTTTCTCATTGACCCCTATCATAAAATATTTATTTTTTTGTCATAGAATATATACTGAATATTGTACCCCATTAAAATAAATTTATAACTCCGCCATTGTCCCCAAGATGCCGCTTCAAAGTATGCTGATCATTTGAGAAGGAACTATGAAATCATTTCTTTAAAAAGATAGCTTTTGTGCTTTCTATGCCTTATTTATTGATCACTTCTTTCATGAGAGGCCTTTCTTCACATATGGTTATTACCGCACCAAGCTAGCGCTAGCAGCTAGCTAGTAGCATAACAGCATTAAGTGAGGGAAAAGAGTCAAGATTGTGTTGTTATGCTATAGTGTTGCCAGTTTAAATTGAAGATTAAAAAATTTCATTGAACTCTTCTGGTAGTATTCAATTGCCTTGCTAGTATTGAATGTGAGAAATAGATTATAAGAAGCCATATGCATTCCTATGGAGTATGACGAAACTTTCAGTATCATGGTCTTACAAGCTTCAAGCTGAAGGTTTGAATTTAATTTGGTCATGTCTACCAAGAGGAACAGAGATAAAATGATAACTGACTTCTCTTGATAAATTATATAGTCCTAACCTTGATGAAATAATTGATTGATTTGTTACTCCTACAACTAGTTTTGGTGCCAATTTCATCAAGACTTAAAGAAGGTCATTTGTTCTTTGTGGTCGTCTCTTCCTTTGCAATTCTCACTCTTCTTCCCCCAATTTAAAAGTAAGGAGCTTCCCCATCCCTCATTATGAGGTGTAGACGAGTTACTTGTGTTTTTCAGACGAGACAATAATGTTTCCACATGTTGTTGGTGGTGTAGATCAGCAGAAAAAGGTGGTGCCAAAATATTTCTCTGCTGCCATGTTTGTTTCAGGGGCTGTGATGGGTATAAAGCACAAGAGACACCACGAATAGGAAATGAGTCATGGCAGTATCATGGACTCTAACCTAGGTATGTAAACGAGCTGAGTTGAGTCTAGTCTAATCAAGTTGGCTTGAAAAAGAAGAGTCAGGCTTGAGCTCGACTCGAGCTCGATGTTCAAGTTCTGCTCGTCAAAGTTATAATAGGCTTGAGCTCGGACTACAGCAAACTTTTGAGCTGGAGATCGAGCTCGAATTAATTTTTTTTATTTGTACTAAAAATTATTCTAGATATAAAAAAAAATATTATAAAATTATAGCTTGGCTCAATTGGCTTGACGAGCCATGGAGCCAGTAATAATTGAACTCGAGCTCGGCTCGACTATTAAACGAGCCGGATTGAGCTAGCCTCGAGCTTGATTTTTATTTAGGTTTTGACCGACCTAGCGGCTCGACTCATTTACAACCAAAGCCTTACAGCACCATGGCTAAGTGATTCCTAGTTTGCTATTTAATTTATTTATTTTTTGGTTTAAAAATAGACTTTTTTTTTTTTTTTTTGGTAGCACTACTTATACTCTTAAAATGAGCAAATCTCCGTCAAAACTCCACTATGTACATAGTAGTAGCACCATCGGATAAGGAAGAGGCCATGGATGACGATGACGATGCTAAGGAGGAGGTACAGGAAACAATACCCTGGTGTGAGGAGGAGGTACAGGAAACAATACCCTGGTGAAAAAAATGGGATAACTGAAGAGATGAGGTTCGTTGCAATGAAGCTACGGAACAGCGGTAAACCAAAGAAGAGTAGAAAGGGAGCTACAGATTCCGGTGGTGGCAAGGAAGAATTTGAAACTGAGAGTCCTGATTCTAGTGGCGATGAAGTTGGTGGGCCAGTTTCAGACGAAGAAGAGGAAAAGGATAAAAGCGGAAAGGAAGAGACTTGGGAGCCTAGTATTGAAGGGTTTGTTAAGTACCTTGTTGACAGTAAGCTTGTATTTAGTACTATCGAGCGCATTGTCGACGAGTCCAATGATGTTTCTTATGCCTACTTCAGAAAGACTGGGCTGGAACGATCAGATTGTTTGTCGAGAGATCTACTATGGTTCAGCGAAAGGGGAAATGCGATCCCAGAACCCAGTACTCCAGGAGTTACTCATGCAAAGTATCTTGAGGAACTAGCTTAAAAGATTCCTTTGTTTCTGTGCCATTTCTACAACATATATTTCTCACATATTGCTGGAAGACAAGTTATAGGCAAAAAGGTGTCCGAGAGGTTATTTGAAGGTAGGCAGCTGGAGTTCTATCCATGGGAGGGGCAAGACGAAGAGTTGTTAAAAGGGGTTAGAGAGAACCTCAACACGGTTGGTGAGCACTGGTCTAGAGACGAGAAAAATAGATGTTTAAGAGAAACGATAAAGGCATTCCGATTCTTGGGTCAGATAATAAGGTTGATCATTAGTAACATCGATGATCTTAAAATGTAATTTCAGTTAGAAAGGTTCTATAAACAATTTTTAGAGTAGAAAGAAAAAAGATTGCTAGCACAATTTCAAAATTTGATATACCTTAGTTTAAGCTGAAACAGTATCGTTTTAAAATCAGCATTCTTGTGGGACAAAACCTATTGATGCTAATATCAGGAGTAAATTCTTTTCCAATCAAATAAAGTATAAACAGATTTTGAAAGGTTCTATAACAGGTCTTATTCTTGCAGTGTCAGACCATACCGTTATGCAACATTTTCAGAAGTCATTCCCACAGGCAGAAGACAGTCGCAAGTTTCTGAAAGATGTATAAGGATAATCATTAATTCCACCTGAGAAATTTCCGTATGGTATGCATTTTGAAAGGTGTTTTGGATTTTAAAATTATTAAATTTATATTGGAAATGTAAAAAGGTGTTTGAAAAATGTAAAAAGGTATATTGAAATTGATGAAAAATTATTATAAAATAAAAGTGAAAATGGAATGAGATGGAAAATTTTGTTGTCATACGGGGCCTAAACTTTTACTTAGTCATAGGAAACTCGAAAAAGGAAAGAGGTACAACTACAGCAATCATCAGACTGACGCATTCTGAGTTAATAAACCTAACTGCAATCAATTGTTCTTCAATAGTAGTTCAGGCAGAGTTCAACCATTTCTCCAAAAAACCTGCTCAAGCTTTGTTTCCTATGCTATTGTTCTGCTAATAACTTTTATCACTTTTTCTACTCAAGTTCATTTGAATTTTCATTCCTTCCAACAATTAGTCTTCTACCTATCATCTTCAAAGTTCTATCTGCAATTGCTTGAAAACCCTGGTCATATATTATGATCTATAATCAGAGTACCCAAAAACAAAAGAGGGGTGGGGGGACCCCTAATGGACAGACCTAAATTAATATTCAACCTCATAAAACATATAGGTCCTATACTTGGTGATAAACCCGTCATAGGACTATCAAATGCAGTAAGAATACTGTTAAAAACCTGCACCAATTTAGCTAAATAAAATGTAGCACAGCAGAGTACAGGGTCGATCCCCAGAGACGGCAAATTCAACACAATTTCCAAATTAATATGTAGTTTAACCAAACTTGACTAGCAGTCACATTTTGTGTCTCCTAGAGACCTTGAATTTGTAGAAATGTGAAATAAGCAAAACCAAATATGCAAAATAGATTAAGAATCAATTAAGAAGAATATCCTAGCATTATGCAATCCACCTTGACCGTAGGCATGTAATCATAAACCCTTTTTACTGTCTAATTATCCTATGTCGTTTCAGTTATAGATTACCGCAAGTCCCCGCAATCATAATCCAATTCTCCCTTAATGAATCGATAACCCCCGTGAGTCCTCACAGTCAAGGTTATTTCCCTATTTAGTTTAATTAACAGGCCGCGAGTTCCCGCAATCACCGTATTAACTAAGCTAGAAGCATTAAGAATAAGAAGAACCCAAAACCAGTAATCCCCCTCGACGATACTCAAGAGATTACTACCCAATTAAACCTGTACTACTCGGGTGGTAGTCGTGCCACTCACTGGCCCTACCAGATCTATATTAAGGTGATCAAACTTAATACGACCTTAGTTTTTAGACATATAAACACAGGCAATTATGGAACTAGTTAATTAGACTGGAATTCATGCTTTGGTTTCATACATGCAATGATTAAGGTTTCTCACATAATACTAGAATAAGAGAATTTAGCTACTCATAGAATTAAACATCTCACGAAATAAGATTAAAGCAGCCATGAAATGAAGGCAAGGATGGAATATGAAAAAGAGATACTTTACTGAATATTGCTACTGGAGACTCTTCCCGTTTGGGCAATGGGTAGCCTGCCGGAAGGAACTCTCAAATAAAATAGAACTACTGCTAGAATAATGTATCGTGAAATTCTAACTCTATCAGAACTAAAGAAAGAACTCTATGTGAATAAAAAATGAGAAACTAAAATGAATACTGAGTGTAAATCTCCATGACTTCTACCTAGAGAGCACCCCTATTTATAGAGAGGAAAACAATCATCTCTCAGTAAAAATCCCATCACTTAAGGAGTAGAGCAATCTTTGACAAAGTCAGCACATCACTCAGATGAAGGAAACAACCGATTGATTTTCTGGAGATTCTTCTAGAGCTTCTGCTTTTAACTTTCACTGCAGTAATTTCTGGATCCTTCTAGAACTTTAGCTTTTACTTCTACTGCAGTAATTTTTGGATCCTTCTAGAACTTCAGCTGCTCTACTGGGCTTCAATTTTCTCCTTATTTTTGGAACACAACCCGTGTGACATTCTGCCCGAACATCTCTTGCTCCAAAATCCCTGTTTTAGCGTCTTTCCTCCTTATTTGGGCTGTTCTCCAAACCTGCCGTAAAACACTAAAAACTTGGGCAAAAGCCCGTGAGAACTGCCTTCAAAGATGCTAACATAATAGTCCAAAATTGGTCAGATCACTTGGCTTTTATTCATTTTAGGATCTTATTATGCTAGTTTGTATGTCATACATATGATGCATAAATTTGTCCTAGTTAACGTGGTAAATTTTGCTTATTGCATATACTTGGCAAAAATGTTGTATTTCGTGTTGATAAGTAATTATTCTTGAGGAGTATAGATAAATTCATGAGATTTTAGATGTTTCTTGATAGTTTCTTGCAAGCAACTAAAAGGTTCTTGAGAGGTTTTTGAAGAATTAAGAATGATTTTCAGTGTCCTTTAAAGCAGTGTCTGGTAAGTATGACCTATGTTCATGTGATAATAGTACTGACTTGTTCTATCTGTGTTTGCAGCAATTTGGATTCGAGGATGAATCATTTCCAACCGGAAGGGAATGATGAGGAAATCCAAGGCTAAAACAACACAAGTTATGAGTCAAAATCCACGAAGACCTTAATGAGAAGGAAATGAACCCTACTCGCCATCAAAATGGAAATGGTGAATACTAATCATCCCAGTTAAGGAAATGGTAGAAATGGTAGTTCCAAGTTGTGGAAATGGTGGAAATGGTATTTACAAGTTACAGAAATGGTGGAAATGGTAACTACTAGTCTTTCCAGTGAAGAAATAGAGATTTCATAAAGTTTGAAGAATTTTAGAAGTGAAATGTTTTTTGAGTTTCTGAAATGATTCCGGAAGCTTCCAGAAGCTTCCTACATCTACATCATCATGCTACATCAATTGGGCCGAATCCATCAAGCCCACTCCATGAACCCATATTCAGCCAAGCCCAAGCCCAAGGAGAAGCAATTCGCAATTAGGGTTAGGGTTAGGAGGAGAATTAAGATTTTGTACATGTTACCTAATTCTCTTCATAGTTTCCTCTTTTCTTTTCTCCTTTATTTTTCGGTTTTCCCTTTTCTTTAAAGGTAAAATCTGAATTTTTCCTTCCTTTTTCTTGTGAGAATTTCGTGCATTGCTTACCTTAAAGCAACCAAAATTCTTCCTTTTTTTCTTTTACTTTTTCAGCAAGTAAGTTCTTTTTTCTTACTGATTTTTGTGAGTTCTTTTTTCTTACTGATTTTTGTGAGTTACTTTATTATTCACTCTTCTTTATTTTGGCTTAAGTAATTTCCATGCTTGTTAATTGTTAAAGTAGAGGAACTATAAGCTAATTAGATAATTGCTCTATCTAATTGCATGCTTTGTTTCACCTCTAAAATTCATCACTTGGTTCGAATTGCGTGTTTAATTTAACTTGTTAAATTAGTATTCTGCCGAATCCAAGGATAAGGATTCTAGAGTTTTGAGAGTTGCGTCTTGCATACAAACTTTCCTTGGCAATTTTTCGCATTGAGTTCTTGTTTTCACAAGTTGAAATCACAGGTTCACATCATATATTATGATCTATAATCAGAGTACCCAAAAACAAAAGAGGGGTGGGTGGGGGGGGGGGGGGACCCCTAATGGACAGACCTAAATTAATATTCAACCTCATAAAACAATAAAACTCATTTTCCATGTTGTTACACTAAATTCATGTTCAACCATAGCAATTATGTTCATCATTATCAATTATCAATGGAGACTGTAAAGGAAACATAGTTATACCTCAGATAACATCTCACATTTCAATTAATGAAATATCCCACACAATCTTAATGGCACAATTTAATGAAAAATCACTACTACAAAACGGAGCTTTAACGGCTGCGAATTAACGGCGGAAAATAGAAAACCGCAGTAATAAAGGGAATGCGGACTTTCTACGGCGGTCTAAAAATGAACCGCCATAGAACAGGACTTTCTACGGCGGTTTAAAAATGAACCGCCGTAGAAACGGACTTTCTACGGCGGTTGGGACAAACCGCCGTAGAAAGAGGACTTTCTACGGCGGTTGGGACAAACCGCCGTAGAAAGGGGACTTTCTACGGCGGTTGGAGGGCAACCGCCGTGGAAAGTGGACTTTCCACGGCGGTTGGAAGGCAACCGCCGTGGAAATTCTACACTTTCCACGGCGGTTACCTTCCAACCGCCGTGGAAAGTCCACCTTCCACGGCGGTTTAATGTTCTCCGCAGTAGTATTGACGTATATATATATTAAAACCTAAATAACACCGTGTATTCCCATATCGCGCCCGAGAGTGTCTGTCTCCAAATTTCTACTACGGTTTTGCACGTTGAACCTAAAGAATCGTCATTTGGAGCTAAAATTTACCACCTAAAGGTTAGAAACTTGTAAAATTTTCCAGTAATTGCTTATGCTTGTACTTTAGCTAGATATGTCATCCTATAGCATTTATTTTTATTTATCGTAGCTGCATGGCTGAAAATTAAAGTTGCATATATTCCATGTATGTGGCGAACCTTAGTAGTGTGGAACCCTATTTAGTTATATACTATGTAGTTTTCGGCGATGTAATTTGATTTATAGTGTTTGATTTTTGATGGATGATGTTCATATAATTAGTCCTACTTAGAGTGTGTATTATTTTTTTATGCATTTTATGTGTTTGATGAAATGCATGAATGAAAAACTTTTCTTCTTCATTCGATTATGTCTATTGCACATGTGTTGTCATTGCATTATTTTTTTCATTGAGGTATTATAGTAGTTTTGCACATATATGACTAACATAAGTATTATGACATGTGCTAAGACAAGCATGCAACTTGATACTTTGTACATTGTTTGTTGAATTATTATTTGGTATTTTTAATTATTTCAAGGTCTTAGTTACACATGGATCGAAATATCTTGTTCTGTGGTGATCGGACCTCCGATTCTTATGCGAGAGAAGTTGAGAATTTCATTCAATTCGCTTATAAGAATACAAAGTACGTTCATTGTCCGTGCAAATCTTGTAAAAATGGGGCGCGGTTTGATAACTCAGATACAATAAGATTCCATTTATATCGGCACGGGTTTGATCCTTCTTATAAACTGTGGATTTGGCATGGTGAAAGTATTGATGGTTTACCTGAGCAAAGAAAATCTCATGCAAAAGGAGATGATGCGATTACTAGAGATCGATTAGATGCCATGATTGAGGATGTGGCCGAGGATTTTGCTGATCAACCGGAAGTTCTTGCTTCGATTTTGGGTGACAATGAGAAGCCTCTATACAAGGGTTGCAGTAAATATACACGATTGTCTAGTGTTTTGAAGTTGTTTAGTTTGAAAGCGGCAAATGGGTGGTCAGATACTAGTTTTACAGCCTTATTGAGGGTGTTGAAAGATATGCTCCCAGAAGATAATGAACTTCCAGATCGAATTTACGAGGCGAAAAAAATGTTGTGTCCAATGGGTATGGAGTATAAGAAGATCCACGCTTGCCCAAATGATTGCGTCCTCTACAGGAATGAGTATAAGGATTTATTGCGGTGTCCTAAGTGTAACACTCCCCGATACAAAAACAAGCAGCTGTGTGATGCTGTTGAAGACAGTTCTGATGCGCAAAAGAAGGGGTCGCCGGCTAAGGTTCTGTGGTATCTTCCTATAATACCGAGATTTAAACGGTTGTTCTCTAATGAAAAAGATGCAAAACTATTGACATGGCATTCAGATCGGTGTATTCCCAGTGATGATGACAAGGTGATAATGCATACATCAGACTCAGATCAGTGGAAAAAGATTGATTCAATGTATCCTTCTTTCGGGGGAGAAGCCAGAAATTTGAGGCTTGGTCTGTGTACTGATGGAATGAACCCGTTTGGCAGTCTGAGTAGCAGACATAGCTCATGGCCGGTGATGTTGGTTATTTACAATTTGCCGCCTTACTTGTGTATGAAGCGCAAGTACATACTTATGTCTCTAATGATTTCAGGCCCACGGCAACCAGGAAATGACATCGATGTGTATCTTGCTCCTCTTATTGAAGACTTGAAAAAGTTATGGGATGAAGGCGCACCTGTGTTTGATGCCTACCGTGAAGAAATGTTCACATTACGTGCCATGTTGTTCTGTACCATTAATGATTTTCCTGCTTATGGAAACTTGTCTGGGTACTCTGTTAAAGGGCATAAAGCATGTCCAATATGTGAGGAGAGTACAGATTTTTGTCAGCTTGAACATGGGAGGAAGACAGTATACCTTGGGCATCGCAGATTTCTTCCCGAGACTCATCCGTATCGCCGTATGAAAAGAGCATTCAATGGATTCCAAGAGTTCAGAAAAGCACCAGAACCCTTGAGCGGGCCAGAGGTGAAAGCTCGTGTGACGGACATTAATGTTGAGTTTGGTAAAACTTCGGAGTCCAGCAACAATGATACAGGTTGTTGGAAGAAAAAATCCATATTTTTTGAACTTCCATACTGGGAGAACTTGGATGTCAGACATTGTCTCGATGTTATGCATATTGAAAAAATATTTGCGAAAGCCTCTTAGGTACGCTCTTGAACATCCCTGGTAAAACTAAGGATGGTTATAACGCGAGACTTGATATGGTTGATATGAACATAAGAGCAAATTTAGCACCGGTAGCTCGAGGACAACGCACATATCTACCCCCTGCCTGTCACACTTTGTCCAGAAAGGAGAAAAAACAACTGTGTTCAAGTTTGCGTAGCATCAAAGTTCCATCTGGATATTCTTCAAATGTAAGCAGACTTGTTTCCTTGAAAGATTTAAAACTGGTTGGTTTGAAGTCTCATGATTGCCATGCCTTAATGCAGCAATTGTTGCCTGTAGCTATTCGCTCGATATTGCCCAAGCATGTTAAGTCCAGTATAACAAGACTTTGTTTCTTCTTCAATGCTATATGTAGCAAGGTTATCGCGCGCGAAAGACTTGATCAGCTACAAGATGAAATAACTGTTGTCCTCTGTCAATTAGAAATGTATTTTCCACCCGCCTTCTTTGATATTATGGTGCATTTGGTGATTCATTTGGTCAGAGAGATAAAAATCTGCGGGCCTGTTCATTTGCGATGGATGTACCCATTCGAGCGATATATGAAAGTATATAAGGGGTATGTGAAGAATCGTTGTCGTCCTGATGCTAGTATTGTTGAAGGTTATATAGCTGAGGAGGTAATTGAGTTTTGCACTGAGTACTTGGCCGAGAACGCATCCATTGGAATATCTAAGAATCGGCACGATGGGAGGATTACAGGTATGGGCAGAAGGGGAGGAAAAAATTTTTTGCCGTCTAATGTTGAATTGATGAAGGCGCATCTCTACATTCTGCGCAATTCTGAAGAAGTTGCGCCCTATGTGACAGACCACATACAGTCAATAAGAACGTCTTATCCTGCTTGGACGGATCAACGTGTGCTCAATGAACATATTCGGACATTTGTCTATTGGTTTGGTAATGCTGTCCTGGGCAAAGACGTTTCGGAGACATTGAAATGGTTGGCATTTAGGCCCAGCCCTGCGGTACGATCATTTTCATGCTATGACATAAATGGATATTCATTTGCTACTAAGAGACAAGATGAGAAGAGTACGGCACAAAACAGTGGTGTTACATTAATCTCAGAGGCTTTACATGTTTCTAGCAGGAAGGATAAAAATCCATTGTATGCAAGCATGGCTTATTACGGGGAGATCGAAGATATTTGGGAGATTGACTATGTCTGTTTCAAAGTAGTTGTATTTCGCTGCAAATGGGTTGATAACAATAGTGGGGTTCGAACTGATGATCCATTGGGTTTTACCTTGGTCAACCTCAATCGGGAGGGTTTCAAGGGGGAACCATTTATACTTGCATCGCAGGCGAAACAAGTTTTTTATATCACCGATCCTTGCGACGAACATTGGTCTGTTGTTCTTCATGGTAAACAACATCACGGTGTGGAAGGGATAGATACAGAAGAAGGGCTTCATGAGGCTGGCCCTTTCTCTAGTGGGTTACCTGAACCGAGAGCAGATGAGGAAGATAGGGAACTTGATAAATACATACTTCGTGATGACCACAGCGAAGGATTATGGTTCGAGGATCAAGTGTCCCACAAGAGAAAGAGAATAAGTTAAGAATCATTTTCAGGTATATTGTTTGTTTTTATTAAACTTCAATTCCCGTGGGTGTGTATGTGTGTTTGTGTATTTGTATATGTTTCTTTGATTTTAATGAAGAGAGGATTCAATAAATTTTTAACAACATTTATTCTTATCCTTCGTACTGTGGGATTGAAACAGGTCACACCTCGGATGAAGCCGCGCAATCAAGGGACAAAATTTCCAGGGAATTCATATGCGGAACTGTTTATAAATGAATATGTTATTTTTTGAAATTGTGTGAAGCTTATGTGCTGATCTTAAATTGCACTTGTGTTTTGGTAAAAAACAAGCAGAGGAGATTCTGTCTGAAGTGATTTGAAACTGAATTCCGTATTATTCGAAATAGTTGGAATTTTATTGAAGTATTGAAGTATATGTGCATCGAATTTACAGGGAGTACGTTACATTTATAGGGGAGACTTTGTCAAATTTTTCGGAAAATAGATTTTCTTGTTTTTCATTTATGAATAAATGTTTCTTGTATTATTATTATTATTTTCTTCCAAGGAGTAGTACTTTGGTAAAATTTCCAGGGAATCTATACGTAGTGCATTTTGTTTTTATTTTATATTTAACTCTTTATCAATTACTTGTCAGCGGGTTCGGGAAACAGGGGAAATGCAGGGGAAAAAATGGGAGTGGAGAGGAAGAGAATGAGGGAGGAAGAACGTTCAAAAATTTTGAACTTTAATTAACCGTATATTCAACGGCGGTTCAACATTGAACCGCCGTTGAAAGTTAAACTTCAACGGCGGTTCAATGGTGAACCGCCGTTGAAAGTGTATCTTCAACGGCGGTTCAATGTTTAACCGCCGCTGAAAGGTCTCCTCGTAGAAAATTGGAGCCAATTCCCGCCCGGGCATATTTTAATATTAATTTATTTTTTCCATTTTTCAAATAACTAATCTCACAAATTCGTAAGTATAATAATACATACCCTGATTGTGTATATTTATTAATTATAGGTCAAATATAGAAATTAATAAATTTCGTAAATTTAACACATGTAAGAGACGATAAAATAATAAGCTTCATTATGTTCCGTTAAATATCTACTTTTTCCACAAATGCATTAATAGGTACGTATAGTAATATAAAAATTAATTAATTTAGTTATGTGGCCGAAAAAAATAAAATAAACACTGGATTTCATTAATTTACAAACATATATATATACATATATGTTATATACATATATATATATATATATATATATATATATATATATATATATATATACATCTTTCGCTTTTCTCCTTTCCCCTCTTGATGCACATCATATATATCCAACTCTCTCGATCCTCTATGCTCTCGATATCTTGTAAATTTCCACTACATAAATAAAATATTTTCATTTGAATAATTGAATACTTTAAGACAACTTTTATAATTATTTCATATATATATATATATAATGTATTTTGAATTTGGTACAAAAAAATAGAAAATCCATGCGTACGTACGTAGCGCGGGAATTGGCTCCAAAAACTAGATTTCTACGGTGGTTCAAGGTTGAACCGCCGTAGAAATGAAACTTTCTACGGCGGTTCAAACATGAACCGCCGTAGAAAGTATGGTTCTCGGTTGAACCGCCGTAGAAAATTAGTTTTTGGAGGCAATTCCCGCGCTACTCATGAATTTTCTATTTTCATATCATTTCCTAAACCCTAAACCCTAAACCCTCAACCCTCAACCCTAAACCCTAAACCCTACTCTCTATTAAGTTTTTTTTTCCCGATTTTCATAAATTAACCGCGGTGACTCTTAAGATGGAAATAGATATATAGTGAAGCGCCACCGTTTTCCTGGATTTTCGCTTTGACATTCGAAGGAATGAAACATTTCAAATTATGCATATGTGCAAAGTCAACCTATCGGTCAACGTTTTTCAAGCTTAATTATATTAAGCTTTGAATTTTGAAAGTTGCTAAATTCAAGTTTCTATCAAGCATTTTATATATCATCCAAGCACCTTCAAAGGCTCAAGTAGTTATGCATAAAGATTCAAACAATCCAAAGCATTCATATTTTCAAAGTCAACTACTTGGTCAAGTTTTTTCAATTTTAAGCATACAAAGCATACAATCATTGAAGCTTGCCATTTTGAAGCATATATCCTTAATTTTCTCGTGTCAGTAACTTCAAATTATCAATAAGTTAATTCTTAAACTCTCAAATAAGCTAAAGCATGTATATTTAAAAAGTCAACAACTTGGTCAACCATTTTTATGTAATCCAAACATGCTTAATTCTTGCTACCTATCTTCAAATGAAAATTTTCAACCGTTTTAACATGCAAGAATTTCAAGATACCAAAGATGACATAGATCCTAATGCATCATTTTAACTATAAACATGGCATTCTAGGATTATATCACTCAAAGACTCATCAATCAAATGCAAATTTCAAATTTTCTCAAATTTTTCTCTATTTTGCCTAACTCATCTTTGCTTGAGTATTTTAACTTCAAAATTGGTCTTAGCATATTTAAAATATCATTCTAATTTCATTTGACCAATTTTCATCTTCTAAGTATTTAAAAGTCTAAAAGTCAAACTTCTAGCTAATTTCAAATAATGCTCATAAAGTCTTAATGACTTTCAGCAAAAAAAAATTTCGGCCACTTAAATTTTATTAATTAATTTTTATATTACAATACGTACCTAATGCATTATGGATTTGATTTTTTTATCCCGTTCGCCAAGTCGAGAAAGTAGGAATTTTAGGGAACATAATGAAGCTTATTACTTTCTTTGCTCTTATATGTATTAAATTTACGGAAATTATTACTTTTTATGTTTGACCTATAATTATTGTACGTGTAGTAGCACGCGCGGGAATTGTAAATGCAAATATGTGGTTCAATTAAAAATTTGAAATTTAATTATGAAATGGTTAATAAAAGTCGAGATTGTGTACATAATTAATAAATATACAAAATCTAGGTATGTATTATTATATTTACCAAATTGTGGGAATAGTTTTTTGAAAATGAAAAATAAAAAAATTTAATATTAAAATATGACCGCGCGGGAACTCGCTCCAATTTTTTCCTCCACTCAAATCGAGAAAAAGTGCGGACTTTCAACCGCGGTTCAACCGCGAACCGCGGTTGAAAGTTCACTTTCAACTGCGGTTCAAACTAGAACCGTAGTTGAAAGTACACTTTCAACGGCGGTTCAACACTGAACCGCCGTTGAAAGTGTACTTTCAACCGCGGTTCGCGGTTCATGGTTGAACCGCGGTTGAAGGTATACTTTCAACTGCGGTTCAACCTTGAACCGCAGTTGAAAGTTTGAACCGAGACCGGTTATTAATTATAATTCAAATTTTTACCTTTTTCATTTCCTCCCTCATTCTCTTCCTTTCTTCTTCCTTCTTTTCCCCTTCACTTCCCCTGTTTCCCGAATCTTCATCCCGCGCCCGTTCGTCTTCTCCGCTGCTTCTCCATCGCCGGCGACCTCCTCCACCTTCCGATCATCCGTCGGCTGCCCAAGCTTTCACCGTCGGTCAGCTCTCCATTTCCACCCTCCCATTCACCGTCGGTCGGCATTCCCCCAAAAGGTTCCACCTTCTATGCTTTCATTTTAAACTTTTGTGTATTTAGGCTTACATTTTGCAAATGCTTACCATTGCACTAGGATTTTGTTGGTTGATATTTATGGTTGATTTCGGTTTTAGGCATTGTGATGAAAGTTTGGAAAGTTTTTGGATTTATTGATTGTTTGTTGTGAAATGTAGCATTTGGTTTGGTTGTTGAATTGAGTGTTTTGTCCTACATAAGTTGAGAACCTAGGGTTTGATTAATGTTCCATTAGGTACCCTTTGAAATTCGGGTTTTTTTTTTTTAAATGAGAAACTCAAATGATTATTTCGGTTTTGCTTGATTAATTTTAGAACATTGGTGTTTGATTTCGGTTTTTATTCGATTTAGTGTTCCTCCTTTAGTGATAATGAGGAAAATGCTTTGTTGTTGATTCCACTTTGTGAAATGTTATTCCTTTAGTTGAAATGAATGAATGTTCTCATTAGTTGTTGGTTGTGAAATGTGAAGTACTTTATCAATGGTACCCTTGAGATATCCACTTTTTTTTGCCCTCATTTGGTTTAATTTGGATAATGGTAATTGTGGATTTTTAGGAGTGAATTTTGCGAATGTACATTGCCTTTTTTCCACATTAGTTGTTGGTTGTGAAATGTGAATTACTTTATCAATGGTCCCCTTTATAAACGGACTTTTTTTTGGCCCTCATTTGGTTTAATTTGGTTAATGGTAATTGTGTATTTGTAGGAGTTAATTTTGCGAATGTACCACTTTTTTTTCAACATTACAAGCATTCTTGTATTCGACATTAAAGCTTTTGTTTAGTTGCATATATGTTATATTGAATTCTCTTTCTATGTAAATGAAGTTTAAGGTACTTTCAATGGCCCGAAAAAGAAAAAGCAATACGGAGCATGGAGATGGTTCTTCTACTAAATCTAGTAGAGTTAGAGGGCCCACAAATTGCAATGGCCTATTGGAAATGCGAAAGAATGGGGAAACTCTTGACATTTCTTTTAATTCCGGGCTCGAGCCTATAGTATATCATGTACAGTGGGTTACCTTTGTGGCATATACGGCCCGGAGCAAAGTGGACTTAGTGGAATATGAATCATGGCCGAAAGTTCCCGCGGAGCTCAAGAAGAGAGTTTGGATGGAAATACGGGTATTTTCTTTAATTATAATGCATTCTTTGTTTCTTAATTCTTCCATACAATTTTACTCAAATTCTCACTAAATTTTACTCCTAATTTTCACTGTAGGCATTATTTGTTTTCGAGTCCACCGAAGAACTCGAAGATAAGTGGATTAGTTATGCCGGCAAACGGTGGAAAGATTTCAAATCATATTTAGGGAAATATGTACATGGTCCCATGAAGGGTAGGGACCCATGTTTGGAATATAAATTTATCCCTAGGGAGACATGGATTAAGTTCAAGGCTAGCCGCGAGACAGAAGAATGGCAGGTATATTTTTTTAAAATTGATTTCCTTCTTCTTTTTGGATATTTGAAATTGCTCAGTTTAGGGATAATAATTTTTCATTATATTTCTCTCTAGGCCATTCGTGGAAAAGCGCAAACGAATGCCAATTTAAATGCTTTCTACCATAACTTATCTCGCGGTGGCTACCGACTGCTGAAGCAGCAGTTGCATGACGAGGAGGTCAGTGCATCCGGAAAGAAGCCTTCAGAGGAGGGTCAGTCCGAAGAAGAAGGCGAGGATTCTTATTCAGGGCCAGGCCGTCATGACCTTTGGATACATGCCCATACGAACAAAAAAGGGGAATTCTTCACGCCAGAGGCTGAGCGTGTAGCGAAGGAAATTGTAAGTTTTGCACCTTACATTTTCTTATGTTTCAATTATTTTAATATTTAAAGTCTATGTGTATAGAATTTTTATTATAACTGATTATTTATTACTAGATATCTAAGATGAAATGCTAATTAATAATTTGGTTGTCATTAAATGTTTATATCAAATTATTATTATCTAGTTGTCACTGTAAAGTAAATAAATGACTAATTTGTATATATGTGTATTTATTTATATTTTATAATTATGGTTATCAATTTTATATTTAAAATTTATATAAAGAAATGAATAATCTCTGTATATGTGTATTTATTTATATTTAATTAATCTATTTATATTTACTATATTTGGCAACATGTGTAGGAAAATCTATGTTCCCGCGAGTCCCAAGGGGAGACCGTTGCAGAGGGTAGGAATGACATTCTTGTCATTGCAACGGGCAAGCGCGATTACCCCGGTCGTTATCGCGGCCATTCTACGCGGGCACGTATCACAGAGGTTTTCCCACAGAAAACAAAGCCGTCGCTTAAAGAGGAACTTGATTTAACTAAGCGACAGCTTCATAAAACCACTGCCCAACTAGATGAATGTCAGACACAGCTGAAGATGATGATTGGGGTTATATGTGGTAAGATGGGAACCGATTATGATACTTTAAAAGCCACCGTCATGAATAATGCCCCGGATGAGAGCTTGCACCCAGAGACCTCCGGAGCGGTCCCTGTATCCCCTGTGAGCCCTGTTTCTCCTCTGATACCTACGAGGTTGCCCGATTTGGAGATGCTACATGTTGCACCTACGGAGCCGATCAAAGCCTCTGACGGCGGTGCTTTAGGCGAATACAAGGTAAATAAAATTAGACGGCTTCTTTTAATACTTCAAAAAAAAAAATTTTCATTATTACAGTGCTTTGTTAAGTTAGACTTAATAGTTGACTAATGTTCATTCGCTTGCCTATTATCTTAGGACGGGTGTGAATGCCATCTGTTCCTCTCTGAGGATTCGCAAACGCGGCGTAAGCTTGTGGCAAAAGGAAATATTTATAAGCAAAGCAAGCACCACGGGCGCGAGGTTAGGAAAGGTTGCGCGAGGGTCACAATTAAAATTTCCTATGATGACTGTGCCCCGCTGCCATTTCCTGAGGAAGAGGCTGCAACAGTGGGAATGGCCAAGTCCTTTTTCGTGGAATGGCCTAAAGAGTTGATTGAAATTATTCAGCCGGCTCCGGTAACAAAGGTATATTCTTTCATTTATTTGTGTATTACTTAATACATTTTTGTATATTTAATGTTATTTCAAATGATGTTAGGTGGATAAAAGTGCCCAAAAGAAAAAAGGCCGGATGAGTTCTATGGATGACAAGACATCTCCTTCGGCGACGGTTCCGACTGAGGAGTCATCCTCATCGACATCTGATCCATTGCAAGAGTTACAGCTCCGAATGGATAATGATGCGGGCTTCAATGGCTTCTGCTTTCAAATGACAAAAGAAGTCATAGGTTTCGAACTGCCTAATCTGATGGATCGAGGGGATCTCTTAGAGTTATTGACCAGAGAAAGCCAGGTCTCAAACAGTTTGATGCAGTTGTTCACCCTGTGAGTTTCCACTTAATTTTATAACCTATTTCTGATTATTAATGTTATATATTATGCATTCCATGTGCATAGGCTAACCAATGAAGCCCTTTTTTTAAATTTTTAGAGCTTTACATGAGTTAGCTGAAAGGAATGGGAGAAAGGGGATAGGTTTCCTTTCGGCTGATCATGTCACACCCACACAAACTACGCTTCAAGATAGGGTGAACTACATTGCGCGAATCTTGAAGGATAGGAATAAAGAAATGTATCTGGTGCCTTATCTTCAGGGGTAAGTGACACTGTAAGCGATTCTCTAATATTTAAGAAACACTGATATAAAGATCTGACGTACGTCATTAAATTTTTTGTTGGCAGTGAACATTGGATGCTAATGGCCATTAGACCAGTAGATAAGGTTGTATACTGGTTTGATTCTTTACAAAATCCACAGAAGGATGAGGCGGTGGAGCTTATGGACGAGTGAGTTATCTATATTAACAACTGTTAGAATGCCTATATATCCATATATTGCTAATTATTTTCGTGCCGATTTCATTTTTATAGGGTGATGTTTAACTATCAAGCTTTCTTGGGATTGCCCAGAAATGTGCATATGCCACCTTCGTGGATAGTAGTTAAGGTAAATGAAATTGGTTCTTATAAATTTTTTAATTACATCCGTGGGTCTAGTAGCCTAAGCAATTAGTAGTGTTAGTTGTTTTAATTAAATCCGTGAGTCTAGTAGCCTAAGTTAGTATAGTGTTAGTCAATTAATTTATTAGTTAGTCAAGTTATTTATTGAGGTATTTGATTAATTATGCATGCAATCTGTGAGTCCAGTACTGTAGGTTAGTTAATATAAGCATGCAAATTGCCTTTTCGATCAGTAGAAATTAGTCAGTCCTAGTTATTTAATTAATTAGATTAATACGAGTTTAGTTATGAATATTCGTAGAAATTTTTTACTCACCGTTGTGTTGTATACAATTAATTGTATGATCTTCTAACTCGTATATATTAATTCATTAGCATAAAAAGCAAACGGATAATTGGGAGTGTGGGTACTATGTAATGCACTACATGTACCAAATAGCAATGAAATCATCCACATTTGCACTTGAAAAGGTAAATATATATTTCTCATTACTTACTTAATTGACTGTATTTCATTTTGTTTACTCGGGTAGTTTTTAATTTCAAAAAACTCTGTTGCAGCACTTCAAGATCGACCGCACTCCATTAAGCAATGTGGATATAGATGCAGTGCGAAAAATATGCGCTAGATATATTTTGGAGCATCTGTCGTAGTAGAAGGATACTAATTAAACTTGTTCATATTAGAGTTGTACAAATATTTTTTGGATATGATGTATTATAAAAGCGAATTGAATTTGTATATTGGTGATATTTGTAATAAATTTGGGCTGTTAGCATAAGGTTTTGATTTGAACCAGGTTTAATCAGCAGGTTTTTAATGATTTTAATGCGTTTTGCTTTTAAAAAGTAACAACTTTCTACGGCGGTTCAACGTTGAACCGCAGTAGAAAGTTATACTTTCAACGGCAGTTCAACTTTGAACCGCAGTAGAAAGTACTACTTTCTACTGCGGTTCGACGTTGTACCGCCGTTGAAAGTTTTACCTTTCTACTGCGGTTCAACCGTGAGCCGCAGTAGAAAGTTGTTACTTTCAACGGCGGTTCAATCACGAACCGCCGTGGAAAGTTTAAACTTTCCACTGCGGTTCAACCATGAACCGCCGTAGAAAGTCCGATCTTTCTACTGCGGTTCGACCCGCCGTAGAAAGTCCGCTAACTTACAACGGCTGCCAGATAGATGGCGGTTCAAAAATGTTAAACCCCGCCGTTAAAAGCCCTTTATAACCGCCGTAGAAGCTCCGTTTTGTAGTAGTGGCCCAGACAATCTTTTTTAAGTTTCAAAACTGTGCCATTCAGTTTTAAATAGAGTACAGAAATCTTTCAAATATATCGCACACAACCGAAGACTTAATGGCACAATTTATTACTAAACCGTGACGCAGTTTGGTTAACCAACGAATTAATGCAAATAAAAAAGCCAAAAAAAGAAAAAAGTGAAAACCTTCCCTGGAACTAAAGAGGAAGAGCCCATCTGGTGTAAGCACACTATCAAACAAATCAAGAGAGGAGCCTCACGGCAACAAAAACTGGTGATAGTTGATGGATTCGCTCTTTACACGCACTCGAGTTGAATCCCTATGACTGTGACGCCATTCCAGTCGAAAATTTGAAATTTTGATATGCAGAGAATGTAGATATTTAAGATAATCATAAACATCAAAGAACTGGATATAAAATGCTATACGCAGAAAATGGAAGCTGCCACTAACGGTTGTGCAGAACCCACTTATTCTTCTTCAAACTCAAGAACAGAGATAGGAGTCCAAAAGCCTTGCCTAATTTTGAGCAATCCCATCACATACATAAATTGAATGAGACAGAGAACATAAAAAATAAATAGAAAAAAAAAAACTGGTGATTCATTCATAAATACAAAGTCCCTGTTGAATGCATACTTCTTGATTTATATCAAGTCATACTACTGCAAACAAACGGTACACTGTTTCTTTTTTCAAACTGAATGCAATAAATCCTCAAAAACTTAGCATTTGTCATATTCTTCTGAAACAGGCCTTTTTCCACTTAGGCAGGAGTAAGATGGGGCTTGAAAATATACAGAATTCTGACTCCAATTGGGAAAACCAGAAACTTTCTAGTTGTTCTACCTTTCTGCTATGTGAATGTGGCATCAGCAATTTCGCAACAACATGACAACGCATACAGCTAAGCTTGGGACTAACAAATCCCTTTTAGACAAATAATCAAACACTTATAATGCAATTTAACCAGCAAGCAAGATAAGCACATAACTATAATAATGACTTTACCAGCAACAAGAAGAACATAAACAAATTTGAAACTGCAGTGCTACAAAGCTAAATCTCAAGCACACCTTTGAAAGGATCAAACCAGATGCACAAAGAACGAAAAACAATACATTCTAAATTAAATCAGGATTAACCGTACAGCTGAAAAGTAAAAAAGGGTGAGACGAATGAAGGGGTGAAGATAGAAAGAAAGGTATAGATTGTCACCGGTGAAGAGAAACTGAAGGAGGAAGATGACGCCGACTTTATCGGGCTGGATTAGTATAGTATAGACACAATGTCACAATAAATCTCTTCTTGGAAAATAATGTTTATCTTAGGATTTTCCATTGTAAAAGTATTACGTCGTCCAGCAATTAATAATAATAAACACAAACTGAAATTGATAAACATTTATTAAGTACTAAACTATTACAAAAAAAAATGGATTAGGCAAAAAAAAAGAATCCAACGTCACATACACATAAACATATGAATTGATAATTGCAGTATAGCAATGTCCACATGGATTTCTGGACGATCAAAATATGAAGAGCCCCTTGTGTTCCAAGGATCAATTGATGCAGAAAGTTGGAGAGATCCAAGCAGGGAATATATGGATTTCTGGACGATAAAAAACACCACCCTCCACTTTACTTATTGTCTTGTCAAACATCCGAAACACTCGAATATCTTTTCCTTTTGGCCAGAAGAAGTGAGTTGTGGCTTGAAAATATATGGAATTCTGAATGAAATTAGGAAAACCAGAAACAGACATGCAGAAGTAATGATTATCACATACAAATATGGCATCGTTTTTTCCCAACTCCTCCATTTTCACCCATTCAAAATCAGACGAACCCGTTTTCACCTTTTCCGCCAACTTATAAACCTTGAATTCTATCGGCACTTCTCTACAAGCCCAAAGTAGATCCCGGTCAAAATTTCTTTCCACAAGTAATAAGTCTCCGTTGGAAGCTTCCACCAAAGACCCAAAGAAGAAAAGCAGACCCATAATATCACGGCTGAGGATTCCTGCTGGTACAATTCCAGAGACAGGTCCTCCTCTCTTGTATTCGAATGTAAAAAGGCCACGATCGACCGCCAGAACCCACAGCAATCCCCTGTGAAAAATAATGTCATGGACACCATTCGTTGACATATCAACGTGAGTCCAGGATTTCTCAACAGCCCTGAGGCAGCCTACCGGACTGCAAGTACAATAGGTTACTGCAATTACTAAATCATCAAAACAAGTTGAAGGATCACAAGACAGGACAGCTTTCTATTGCTTTCGATTATAGGAAAATCTATACTCTCTTGATTAAAGGGATTATAGAGCCTAACCACCTTCTAGCCGTTTAGTCCAATGGCCCAAACAATAAATGGCGTTTTCTCTGCAGAATCAATTAGTTAATTTGGTTAAACTTTCATAAGAATGGCAAACATGAATTTAAGAACTTACGTTGAAACAACTTCGAACTGCTGTCGGAGATCTGCAAATTGAACCCACAAAGTTGCCTGAACATTTGCCTCCGGGACATTATCGCCGTCGTAGATTCGAACCACAGCTTCAACCTCGTAAGCCAACTTCCGATTCGTTCTACCGGTTAGCTCTTGCTGAATCCCACTTCCGGTATCAGTCCGGCCTGTCGCCGACGAAAAGAATTTGCCGGTTTTTGGAACGATTTTACCTTCGGCCATAGATTCTTGCAGCGTAATTCCGCATCCTTTCCCACTCCAATTACTCAGTCCATCGTCAAAATTGGGATTCAATACGATATTCTCATCTCCAGAAAGGCTCTGACAAGTAGTATAAATTAATGTTAACTAAAAGTAAAATCCTCTGTTTTGGTAAGAGGAAACAGAGCAAGAAAAGAAAACGTCAATTCTGATATGGTTACTTTTTGTTAGGTTGAATTAGTCTTAATTATCATTTTCTGATACGGTTACTTTTTGTTGGGTTAAATTAGTCTTAATTGTTAGTGATAATTCCTAGAGACCATGGATAGTTAGTAAAGTAGTGCCAGGATTACTAGCTTAGTTTTCTTATATTATAGGAACTCATCTTCCTTGTTTTAGCCTATTATAAATAACTCATTGTATGTAATATGGGATATCAATGAAAATCAATTAAAGTATGACTATCTTTCCCTCTATCTTTTTCTACGGTTCTTTCTTTTCCCCTCTTCTTATTCTGCTCTCCTTATTCTTCCCTACTAATTTCTTCCCACTTCTTTTTCTTCCTCGGTCGTATCAAGAATATGACACAAAATATTATCTATTCTCCCCTCTAATTTCTTCTTATTTCTTTCCTCAAATTCTGGCCCTCGCAAATTTTCGGAAAGAAGATTGCCCACCGACTCTGCAATTCTTCAGGATAGAAGAATGGCCACTGACACCCTCAAATCTTTGGATAGAAGATTTTCCACCAGCAGCTTGAGTTCATCCTTGTCCAGGCAGGAGGAATGATACGCTTACTTTTTGTTGGGTTGAATTAGTCTTAATTGTTAGTGATAACTCCTAGAGATCATGGGTAGTTAGTAAAGTAGTGCCAAGATTACTGGCTTAGTGTTCCTATATTATAGGAACTGATATTCGTGTTTTAGCCTATTATAAATAGCTCATTGTACGTAATATGGGATATCAATGAAAATCAATTAGGGCCTGTTCTTTAGGGAGTTCTGAGAACAAGTCTTAGAACCTGTTCTCAGCCCAACTGGGTCTCAACCCATTTTTAAGAAACAAAGTTCTGAGAACTGGGTTGTAACCCAGTTCTCAGCCCAAGCTAAAGAACATGGGGTTCAACCCAATATTTTTTTCATTACTTTTTTCCAAAATTTTTACTTTTATTAGCAGATAAAACTCCAATATTTCATTTTTTACATATTCAACCAAAAACTAATTTTCACATTATAATAATATTTCAGCCCATAGTAATTGTTTTTAATGTTAATGATATATTTAAGTTTACACAATAATTTTAGTTTAAGATAATTTAATACTTAATTTTTCCTATTTATTTTTTTTTAAAAAAATTAATTGGGGCTATTATTTAAGAAACAGAAAATAGCAGGGGCCTTTTTATTTAAGAAACACTGTTCATCTTCTTCCCCAACATTTTTTTTTTCCTTTCCGTTTTTTTCCTTGCCTTTTTTTTTCTCTCTTCTTTCTTCTTCCTCCCTTCTTCCCCGATTCCGGCGGATCTGCAAATTGCAGAACCAAATTTTAGAAATTTGCAGAACCTTGGTTTAGCAATTGTTGCTGAAACCCTATAAAAAAAAAAAAAAAAAAAAAAATTGCGAAGGGAAAAAAAATGGCAACTATTCGGCGCGAATCGAAGGGAGGAGGTCGAAGGACTTCGCGAAGGAAGAAGATGACGGACGCGGGGGAGATGACAACCGGGAAGGAAGAGGACGACCGGGAAGGAAGATGACCGGGGTCGAAGGAGGAAGAAGAAGAAGAGGGGAAAGAAACGAGTTTTTTTTTTTTTTGGTCTCAACCTAAAAACTAAGACCCAGGTTTGAGTGTTCTTGTGCGAAACATGGGGTTCAGCACATTTTGGGAAAATTTTGGGTCTCAACCCCAAAAATTGGCCAGAACCGGTTCTCAGACCGGCATAAAGAACAGGCCCTTAAAGTATGACTCTCTTTCCCTCTATCTTCTTCTACGGTTCTTTCTTTTCCCCTCTCCTATTTATGTTCTTAACATTTTCATACTTGAGAGGAGGCAGAGTGGAAGAAGCCATTGTTAATCGTGAGAAAATGCCGTTTATTGTTTGGGCCATTGGAATTTAAGAAAATTACGAGAAAGCCCCAATTTTATTTTTTTCATTTCAAAACGATCCTAAAAACCGTTGACTGCAAAATTGACTAGTGATGACCGGTTTTCACAGGTAAAAAGGATTAAAAATGCCACAAAATGCAAACAAAATGGACCATTTCTGCCACGATGAAACAAAAGGGACTAAAATTGCCACTGGTCCAAACAAAAGCAACTGAAAATGTCATTTTTCCTTGTAGGAAATCATTCTCATACACCTACAATTGACGGCAGTAGGAGGCAAGCGGCCTCAATTAAGTTTTTTCCCTTCCCAATGGACGAATTCCAGTAGTTGAAAGAATATATACTTCAACAATAGAGTTTTTTTCCCTTCCCAATAGACGAATTCTAGTAGTTGAAAGAATATATACTTCCATAATAGAGTTTTTTTCCATTAAAAAAAAGAATTTTTATTCCAAGATTTCGAAAATAGAGGCATTTTTTTAGGGATTTCCAGATTTAGAGAAAGTGAAGTTAGGAACCTCGCTTTCTTTGAAAAAATGTCGACGAGATAGTTTGTAAAGAAAGTGAAGTTAGGAACCTCACTTTCTTAGAAATAAATTTTGGCGAGATAGTTTGTAGAGAAAGTGAAGGAATGAATCTCACTTTCTTTGAAAAATTTTCAGCTAGATAGTTTGTAGAAAAGCAAGGTTTCCACCTTCGCTTTCTGTGAAAATTTGTCTTGCGACTATTTTGTATCGAAAGCGCTATTGGCAACCTCACTTTCTTTGAAGATTTTCAAAATACAGAAAGTGAAATTGCCACCTTCACTTTCTGTTCAAAATGATTGGTGGGGCAATTTTCACAAAAAGCGAAGGTGGCAGCTTTGCTTTTTTTGAAAATTTACAGAATACAGAAAGCTAAGATGCCACCTTCATTTTCTAAAGTCCCCAACACCATTTTGTGACCTGCAATTTTTATACGAATAAAATTTCAAGTTTTGAAAAAAGTAAAGGAGATCACATTTAGAAAAACTTTGTGAAATGTATTTTATTCCTTACAAATTTTGTTCAAACTGTGATTATGTTTTAAAAATATTTGCTCTGTAATTCCAAATATTCCTATTAAATAGTTGCATAGACATTATAAAAGTTAAAAAGTGAAATTAAAAGTAAAAAAATATGGTATACTAATTTTTTAATTCATTTCAGTTATCTATTACTATTAGAACTGCAAAAAAAAAGTGACAAAAATTGACTTTCTCGTAACAATGGAACTATAATATAATTTGCTCTTGTACGTTTCAAATAAAGTTACAAACTTTGATTATACTTAGAAAACATTAAAAGTTTTTTTTAAAAAAATACGATTTTAATTTTAAAAAATCGACAAATTTTTTCTTGTAATTAGATCAAACTCCTTGTCAAAAATTCACCACAACCCACATTGATATCATGTCATACACATTCATTGAACCATTAAAATCACCGCATTCCAAAAGGACAACAATAAATAATCCAAGCTAAGATTTCGCAAACCTATTTGTGAACAATAAAAATTTGAACAAACTATAAGATTTTAAAAAATTTGGCAATTTTTCCCTGTAACTGGATCAAACCCCCTGTCAACAATTCACCACAAACAATAATTATACAAAGGCATGAATGTCGATTTCCTTACAATTTTATCCCCCTCACCACCCCCCCCCCCCCCCCCCTCCAAAAAAAAATGAAGGAGGCAACTTCAATTTTTGGATTTTGAAAATTTTCAAAAAAAGTGAGGTTGTCATCATCACTTTCTGCACAAAATAGTCGCTCGGCCAATTTTCAAAGAAAGTGAGGTTCCTACCATCACTTTCTTTACAAACTATTTCGCCGAAATTTTTTCAAAGAAAGCCAAGTTCCTAACTTCACTTTCTTTACAAAATATCTTGCCCCGAAATTTTTTCAAAGAAAGCGAGGTTTCTAACTTCACTTTCTCTAAATTTGGAAATCCCTAAAAAATGGAATTTTTTCCATAAAAAATGCTTTTTTATTCCGAAATTCCAAAAATAGGGAAAGTTTTCGGGGAATTCCCGATTTAGAGAAAGCGAAGTTGGAAACTTCGCTTTCTTTGAAAATTGATTCGGATTCAAATTTGTACTGAAAGCGAAGTTACCAACTTCGCTTTCTTTGAAAATTTGTGAAGTGACAAATTTTCAAAGAAAGCGAAGTTTGTAACTTCGCTTTCTTTGAAAAAACTCGTAGCGAAAATTTGCACTGAAAGCGAAGTTGGTAACTTCGCTTTCAATACAAATTTTTTACTTTGAGTTTTTTCTTTGAAAATTTGTAACTCGGAGCAAAGTAACGTTACTTTGCTTGTTAGCTCCCAGTTAACAAGCAAAGTAAATTTTCAAAGAAAGCGAAGTCTGTAACTTCTCTTTCTTAGAAAAAACTCGAAGTGAAAATTTAGAAACCAACTTTATATATATTTAAAAAACATATTTGTAAACAATAAAGTTTGACATAGTACAATTTTAATAAAAAAATCGACAGAGTTTCCCCGTAACAGGATCAAATTCCCCGTTAACAATTCACGTCAAATTTACCATTTGTCATTTTTTTCATTTACCATATTTACCATTTTTTCATAATTCATTGGTGAGCTTTACCTTTAAAAGCAGCAATTTATAATAATAAGCCCTAAAAAATGATCATAACTTATCGTTAACTGGGAGATAATAATGTTAATGTTAACTGGGAGATAACAAACAAAGTCCCAGTAACAAACAAAGTAACATTACTATGTTTCGAGTTACAAATTTTAAAAGAAAGCGAAGTCTGTAACTTCGCTTTCTTTGAAAAAACTCAAAGTAAAAAATTTGTACTGAAAGCGAAGTTACCAA
The DNA here is from genome assembly GCA_016801395.1 of Leptodermis oblonga. Classification (NCBI taxonomy): domain Eukaryota; kingdom Viridiplantae; phylum Streptophyta; class Magnoliopsida; order Gentianales; family Rubiaceae; genus Leptodermis; species Leptodermis oblonga. The sequence goes on from CM028752.1 coordinate 10,320,619, forward strand.
CTTCGCTTTCAGTGCAAATTTTCGCTGCGAGTTTTTTCAAAGAAAGCTAAGTTACAGACTTCGCTTTCTTTGAAAATTTGTCACTTCACAAATTTTCAAAGAAAGCGAAGTTGGTAACTTCGCTTTCAGTACAAATTTGAATCCGAACCAATTTTCAAAGAAAGCGAAGTTTCCAACTTCGCTTTCTCTAAATCGGAAATTCCTCGAAAACTTTCCCTATTTTTGGAATTTCGGAATAAAAAAGCATTTTTTATGGAAAAAATTCCTAAAAAATGCCTCTATTTTTGGAATTTTGGAATAAAAACTCATTTTTTATTGAAAGAACTCTCCATAATATAATTTTTTTTATATTTTAATTTTGAGGTGATCTCACATTAAGTAGGTTCATATACAAGATCACCTTTCAAGTGTTGTGCTCACGCATATATATATATATATATATATATATTATCAATTCGAAAGAAAAGGAAAAAGAAAAAAAGAAAAAGAAAGAAACAGAGATACTCTTAAAAGGTTGAAGCAACGTGCGCCATAGCCAGGCGCCACTTTCTGTTTTTCCTTCTTTTTTTTTGTTGCTTTTTTGTGATGATGAACAGCAACCTTATTTTTGAAAAAAAAATAAATTAAATGTGATAAATTTTTTTGTGAGTACAAGGATATTCCTGTACTTTCGGCTCATTAAATTTTTAATTGCTTATTGAATTTAGTAACGGCAAGTAACTGTCATGATATTGGAGTTCCACATTGTCAAAGTGTGTGGCTTGGTGTAGATTTATAACCACTTGAGCACCCTCCCCTATTGACCATATTTTTTAAAGTGAATTCTATCTATGTGGTATTAACAATAACATGACCCAAGTAAAAAAAAATATGAAAACCAAAAAATGAAAGATGGAAGCTCAAGATTGTCACGTAAATAAAAGAAATTAAACGGAAAAAAAAAAAAAAAAAAAAAAAGAAGAGAGACCTGGCGTAGAAGTGGCAAAGTTGAAATTAACTGGACATTGAGACAAATGAAGGAAGGCGGCAAAGAGCCGTTGGTAACGGAACCTTTCCTAAATCGCAAATCCTAATTCCCACCAAAATTCGGAGTCCGATTTCGCGCAACATTCCCTTCACAGATGAGGAAACTCAGTGTGTGTATATATATGTTCAGAGTTCTCCGCGCGAAACCAAACCCACTTTCAATTTTTCTCTTCTTCCCTTTTGTTGTTTCTTGCTATTCCTGTTCGCGCCAGATAGCGCTCTTCTTCTTCTTCACTGCTGGTTCTTCAGAGAGGTTTTCGCAGTCTCGATTTGTTCTTCATTCATTGTCACATAGAGTTAAAGGGTTTCATTTGTTGGTTCAAGAAACGGAGATCTAATCAAGAAAGAGGGAATGGAGGGAAAGGAGGATGATTGGGCTCGGTTTAATGCTCTAATGGAAGTGGCTGAGGAAGCACGAATCAAGTTCGAGGAAGAGAAAGCAGAGGCCAAAGAGCGAAAAGAAAGAAACTTGAGCAGCAATCTTTACATTATCTCCAAATTTCTGCTTAAAAGAGGGGAAGAGAACTCCAATGAATCCAAAAGGGCTGCTCAAAGTTTCGATCTTTCTACGTATCAGAAGGGGAAAAGGTCAACGAGGAAGAAGACAAGCTCCACCGATACACTCAATAAACTGTTTCAATTCCCAATTTCATCAAAGAAATTGAGTGACATGCCCTGTCCGAAGAAAGCTAAGGCAACGATAATGGCAATTCCTGAATCCATCTACTTTGAAGGGAATATTTTTAGGCATCCCTTGAAGAGGTTAAGAGACGAGGATGAATCAGAGATGACTGGGACAAAGAAGGCAAAGAAATTATTTCAAAATGACGAACCATTACCGCCCCTGCCTGAAAGTTTCAGAAACAAGATCAGGGCTATTGGAGGGTCCGAATCACCAGTAACTTTAGTGTTTCAGAAAGTCCTAACGGCTACTGATGTGAGCTTTCACCAGAGTAGATTACTAATGCCATTCAAGCAAGTGAAGGATCACTCTTTTCTGACCCAAAAAGAGAGGGATCTCCTGGAAAAGAGATACGTGACTACTGACGACGGGATCAAGAATGACAGTGTGAAAATTCCAGTGATATTGATCGATCCCGAATGCGATGAACACCAATTGAACCTGACGAGATGGGACATGGGAAAGGGTGTTAACAATGTGAGTTCGAATTATTCGTTGTTGACGCGTTGGACTGATGTCGTGAAGAAAAATCATCTCAAGGCAGGGGATTTGGTACAGGTTTGGGGATTTAGGAAAGGTTCGGACTTGGGATTGGCTTTAGTTGTTTTGTAGTTTAGTTGGATGATGGATTGAAAGTTAGGTTTCAGAATATATTCTTTCATTCTTTAGTTGGCTTCTCTTGAGCCTCAGTTTTATATTTTCAGTTTCAGGTGATGTACATTTTGAGTTATCCAATTCTTAGTGAATTTTGAGCAAAACCCTTTGTGTATGTCTTGTTCTATTGTGTCAGTTTGCTGTGTGTATGTTGAGAGAGAAATTTAGCTTTGTGTATGTCTTATCGATACATTGCATGTTGTGTCAACTTCCCCTGCCTCCTCGAATATTCTTTTGGTGGTAAAAATGCATACTTGTGACTGGCCTTCAAAATTCTTAGGGGAAAATCCATAATTTTTCATTTGATTGGAGACGAGCATAATTTACTCACTTCTATTTGCTTATTGTATTCCTCCTGGAATTTTTGGGTTAATTTAGGGTAAGGAGCTCACTTTTCCATTTTTTGGTTGAAAAATTTATACAGCAGATCTATTTGTAATTCAGACTCTTCTAGATAAAGTGCTCATCTGTAGATGCCCTCTAGATGTACTTTGAGATACTTGAAATTCTTGTCGACTGTGTCTTTTTCTTGTCTTGGCAGAATTGTTAACATGACAGGCATGGTAAGGTTTGTTCCCTATGTAGCAATATCTCCTTCATCCTTACGAAGAGTGTTAGCTTACATGATGCTTCTTGAGTGGTGAAGTTAATGTATTTCCTGGGATTCAAAACTTTTTTTTTTTCTTCCTGTTTTTGGTTGAAAGACTGTGTTGAAGCTCTTGAAGAAGCAAGCATGGTTCTCTGGAAAACATACTAAATACTGCTGCAGCTGTAAGAACTGTTGGCAAACGGTATGCCCAAGATGCACCTACAAAGTATGTTGATCATCTGAGAAGGAACTATGAAATCCTTTCTCTAAAATGGTAGCTTGTGCTTTCTATGCCTCAATTGCAATATCACAGGAATGTCGACGATCAGTGACTGTCTGAGAGAGATTCTTGCAGTGATCCAGTTATATTATCAAACTTTATCAACTTACTAAGAGAAAAATGGGAGTTTTAATTGGCAAAGAAATTTTTGTTTGAAGGTTTAAAAGGTTGAAGCAGTTTTCTTCTTTTTTTTCTTTTCATTTGACATTCTTTCATTATTTCATTTTCCTTGAGTCTCATTTGGTCCTTCTTATCCACTATTCCACATAGTAAAGTTGTAGGGGCCTAAAGATGCATACTTCCTATCTGTTCTGGATATATTAATAAAATATTTCTTGACAGATGGAAAGCTATAATCCGCTGCTAGTGTTAAGAAAACTAGCTAATAGTGTCCTTTCGGGGGTAATCATTTACTTTTCTGAGTACAATTTTAAAATCGGCATTAAGTATATTTATGACATCATCAAGTGAATCCCTTTGAGGTGAACCTTGAGGTCTGCGGAGTCTTAAACATTGCTTTCATATGCAAATGCTTTTGAAATATAATCTGCACACGAAAATTACAACAAAAATGAGGTGAAACCAGCCGCCAACAAACTAAAATAACTAAGGAAGCACCAGGTCAGTCCACAGGAAGCAGAATATAATTGAATTTGCAGAAATTCTCCCAAGGAAAAACTGAATTTGCTCTGTAATAATTTTCCATGTTTTATTTTCTTTTACAAAGCATTGGGCAAAAGCAAAAACATCATATCTGATAACAATGTCTAACTGCTAACTTCCCTACCTAATTGACTACCTTGGAAGAAAGGGAGGATTGTGTTAAAGTAATTGACTTCCCTGCAGCCATTGGTGGGAACAAGCCACCTTAACATTTGTTACATTTCTCACATTATGGGTGCAAATCATGATCAAAAGTGTGAGTCACATCAGGCCTCAAACCGATCTTTCCCAAGATTTTGATTTGGTTTCTTTCCAAACCACTCAGCCATATCTTCATCGTCAGTGGATCGAAGAAGCTCACCGTCAGCCTTGATAAAGGAAGATTTAAATAAATCGGCGTTCTCCTTGGCCTTTGCAACACTTTTGTTCTGCTCAGCCATTTCCGTTCTCCATCTCTCTTGCATCTGAGCATCCCGAGATAAGTCACTCTTACCACCTAAGACAGGAAAGTCTATGACTCCGGAGGTATCATCCAATGAGTTTGAATTATGCTGCCCTTTGGTTTCGACAAAATTGAATTCATCAAATCCTTCATCCTTACGCTGCTTCTCTTGGCCAAAGAAAGGGCGCGTATGACTATAGTGCATGTTTCCACCGGCAGATTGGGATTGTAATGGCGAAGAATTGAAAGCCTTGGGCCTTTTATGGTCACACTTCAAGCATACCATGTTTCTTTTGAAATTTATGTAGTTACACCTGGGAAATAGGAAGTAAGAAAGGAACTAAGGTCACAACCTTGAATAAACATACATGGGTGATTCATTCTGAAAGAAGAGGAACCTTTTTGGAAGTTGACACTTACGATTCGCACTCCCACTCCCCACCACTGAGTTGTCGCTTTGGTGGCTTCTCTTTACATTGCAAACACCATGTGTTTTTTGCAAAGTTTAAAAAATTGCATCTGTAAATGGTGTGAGCGTCATAAGGGGCACATACCAATAAAAGGTTGAAAAGCACACACTACATACTCTAGGTGTAATGGACCAGAATAAATATAATCAAGATAACTTACTTTTCACATATCCAGTCGCCCTTCTTCAGTGGCATCTGGTCATGATCCTCCCCTAGTGTTCGTAGTCTCTCTTGGAATAAGCCATTACAACGTAAGCACTTGACATTTCTTGCAAAGTTTAGGAACTCACACCTAAAAGAAGCAAAAAATTTAAACAAAAAATTAGAAGGACAATAACAGACAATGTTTTAAATTTTTAATGAGATACGTGTTACATATGGGATTTACGTGGGGCATCTCCAGTCTCCTTGTTTCATTGGAACATCAACTTGAGATTTTCCTTGGTGAGCTGACATTTCTAGCTTAGATGAAATCCTTCCAGATGGCGAAGCTGTCAGATCAGTATCAAGTTCCTCAGAGCTTAATTCTACAACTTCTTTCAGTAAATTTTCTACTGATTCCTTAACCTTTCTGCTTAGACATGCTTTATTCTCCATAGACCCAGTTACAGCATCAAGTGCAAAAGTCAATAAAAATCTCATGACATCCACGGTCCTGCCACCTTCCTCTTCACGCGCCTTTATGTAAGCCCTCTCACAATTTCCCCTCAAAATGCAGGAGCTGCAAACCTACTAAAACTGTCCGTGTTACAGATATGCAAAGAAGTGGCAATGGAAAAGCAGCAGAGTGATTTTATTATGGAAAGACGAGAATGAAGTAATCAAATTCTGAGTGCATACATTTCCTTCATCAATGCCTACATGAGCCCTTAATCGCTTTCCAGAGTTGACAACTTTTCTATCTAAGCTGGGGCAGCTAGATGCTGAAATGATTTGAATATCCTTGCGTGACAAGAATCTGGAACACATGCACAATCATAATACAATATAAAAGAATCTTGATTTTCCATATAGCAAAAATAACATGTCTTTTCCAATGAAAAATATAACTTTCAGCTTTATTTTGTAGGTCCAATGATCCTCTAAGAAGCACAAATTGGATCACAGCCATTCTGCATCCTCAAATTCCAAATTAAAATTTAATAGTTAAGAATATCAAGATATTTGCAGACAAGATTCTGCACAAAATTTTGAAGGATTTACATAAAACGAGATTCCATTCAAACTAGCAAATATTTTGATGAAAACTACTACTACTAGTTGTCAGCGACATGACCACGTACATATTTACTTGGTCGGAAACCCCAGCCAACCCACAATCACACCGAAAAACCAATTTTTAGGATTTTGTTAGCTGCACTAATCCTGTCAAGAGAAATATTAGAAATTTAGTGTTACGACAGTAAGAGGCCTCAAAGGGGTAAAAAACTGTGTATTAGAAGAGCATTTTCTAACATTAACACTGTATTTTCAACTTGAGAGGAAATTGAGTATGCTAATTTCAGAGTGGAAAAATCGGAAAAGTTGCATCAAGCTGGTAGGACTGTGGAGAAACGAAAAGTCCTGGAGGATGTTAAATCTGAGCTTCACCAAAAGAAGACTTGAAGGGGAAAATTCCTGGGGAAGCTCTAACAGCAAGGATAGAATTCAATTCTACAGACAGGGAAGTTGGGATATGGATGAAGGTATAATAGGTGTTGTTTATCTGGCTAGATTTTTTCATGACAATGTGCTGGCAAGCTTGTCTGAATTGCAAAATAACACCTTGGATGATTATAATGGTGGGCATTCGATGGTTGGCCCTGAAAAACCATCGAAGCAGCCATGAAGCGAGTCTGTTGGAACGGTGGGGGAATGGGAGGCGCAAATTCAGTCCAATATCTTCAAAAGCAGACTCATCACCTTAGACCAGACATGTTGTATCTAATGGAAACCAGATTGAACCATTGTAAGATAGCAAATTTGGCTTGTAGGTTAAGCTTTTGTTCATATGAATGTGCTGATAGTAGTGACCCAGGAAATGGAGGGGGTTTAGGTTTGTTTTGGACAGATAATCTGTCAATAAATATAGTATGCGAGGAGAAAAATCTTATAGGTACCAAGGTGACGGAAGATAATGGAACTGAATAGATTTTGCTGTGTTTGTATGGGATTCCAATTATGTCTTTGAGAATGAAGTTTGGAGGCAAGTAAAAAATATAGTTCAAAGGAGTACCCTACCGTTCATAATTATTGGTGACTATGACCAACTACTAGAGGCAGAAGATAAATGACCCAGGCCTTCAGGAAAGATACAAGGAGCAGAAGCTTTGATGGACTAAATAAAAAACTTGAAAATGAGGGAAGTTCAGAATGAGGGTAATTGGTGTACTTGAAGCAATGGAAGAACAGGGAAGAATAGAATTTATGAAAGAGTAGACAGGGCATTGGCAGATGAGGATTAGTTCAGAATTAGGGGTGTTCATTTGGGTTTTAATTGGGTGAATGGCTTATTCGGGTTTTCAAAAAAAAAATCTCCACCCAAACACCAAACCATTTAAAGTAAAGACCAAACCAAACCATTTAAGCATTGGCTTATTTGGTTTGGGGCCCAAATAAGCCAAATATAATTAAAAAATATAGAAAAAAAAAAAACATATTTGTCCAATTATCCAAAACATACAAGCAGTAAAACACAAAAAGATGAACGTTTTAAACATTAACAATCAGTCCATCACAAAGTTTTCTTCAAAATAATAGTCCAAAATAACAATCGGTCAATATTATATATATACACACAAGCGTGCACACGCGCGCGCGCACACACACACACACACACACACACACACAGAGAGATATATATATATATATATATATTATATTATCTTATTTGGCTTATTCAGGTCCCTTATTTGGATTCAGACAGAAATTCAATTCCACACCATTTAACCACTTAAGAATTCGGGTGCAGCCATTCACCCGATCCGAAAACCAAATAAGCCAATAACCAAATAAGCCAATCCGTTTAACTTACATGGTTTGGATTGGCTGGCTTATTTGGATTGACCGTTTAATGAACACCCATATTCAGAATCTTCCCCCAAGGACCACTCAAAAATTTTGCTATAGTCAACTCAGATCATGGAATGATGTTGCTAGACACCTCACCGAGAAAAGGAACTGATCAGGAAAAAAGGATCAAATTTGAAAGCTACTGGGTTTGGGATGATAGTGCTAGGCAAATAATAGATAGGGTATGGAGGAATGTGGAAACAAATACAGAAGGGAATGCAACAGAGGAGATGGATTAAGTAAATAAAGCATTTAGCATAATGATGATTCATTTAGCGAAATGGAACAGGGCCAGCTATGGAGCAATGGAAGAAAAATCAAGCAATATACAGGAGTGCTGGAGCAATTACAGATGAATCCAAACACAGGACACAAAGAAATGGAACAATCAATCAGGGAACATGTGGAGTATCTACTGGAATGCCAACAAAAATTAAGGGAGACAGAGCGAAACTGAACTGGGTGGTGAAGGGAGACAGGAATACAAGGTTCTTCCCTAACTGGGACACAAAAAGAAAAGCAAAAGGTGGATAATCGGCCTAATAAGTAAGGAGGGGAATGGATCACTGAACAACAGATGTTGATGGACATGGTATTAAGCCAGTACAAGGAGGTATTTCTAGCAGAGATCAGAAGACCATCAGATGTGGAATCTCTAAATTTGCAGGGACCGTTGGAGAGAGGAACAGGCAGGCTGAAGGAGGAACAAATAAGAAATCTTGAGCAACATTTCTCAGATGGGGAAATAGAGGAGGCGGTGAAATTGATGGGACCATGGAAATCACCAGGGCCAGATGGAGTTCCAGCTGGCTTCTATCAGAAATATTGGGCCATTGTGGGAAGAAAAATTACATCAGCAGTACACAGGTTTCTTCAAAATCCTGAGATGGTGGACAATTGGAATAAGACTAATTTAGTGTTGATACCAAAAGCAAAATCACCAAAAACAGTGGGGGACTTCAGACCCATTAGTCTTTGTAATGTCACATAGCAGATATCATAAGTCAGAATCAAAATGGTTTTGTTTCGGGAAGACAGATTGCAGATGTTGTGCTAATTGCACACGAAATAGTGGAGGCCATTAGAAGAAAAATGAAAGGAAGAGAGGGTTGAGTGGCTCTAAAATTGGACATGAGCAAGGCCTACGATGATATATCATGGGATTTCCTGCTAAAGGTAATGAAACAAATGGCCTTTCCACAGAATTGGATCAGAATCATACATCAGTGCATTACCACAGTAAAATACAGGATCTTATTTAAAGGGCAAATTTCGGAAGAGTTCCAGTCAAGAAGAGGACTGAGACAAGGATGCCCACTATGTCCGTATCTGTTCATTTTATGTCAGCAAATACTGTCAGAGATACTCCTATTGGAAGAGAGAAAGGGAAATGGAATTGGGATCTCCATAGGAAGGGGTGTATCTACAATCTCGCACCTTATGTTTGCAGATGACTGCATTTTATTCTTCAAAGGGAACATGGAAACAGTTTTTTCAGTGATGAGAATTTTGAATGGGTACATGTCGGATTCGGGCCAAATGATCAATTTTAATAAGTCTTCCATTTTATTCAGCCCAAACATGGGTAGAAAAAAAAGGATGATGATAATACAGAATTTGAGGATTGGAAATGGTTTCGTGCAAGGCAAGGTACCTAGGACTCCGCATGGACTTCTCACAAAGCAAGAAGCAAGTATTTTCAGAAATCAACAGAATAGTACAAGCAAGAATTGGGGGGTGGAAGACAAGACTGTTATCTGTCACCGGAAGAGCAACGCTGGCTAAACATGTGCTTGGTATGCTTGCAAATTATACAATGGGGATGTTCAGGTTACCAAAATCAGTGGCTGAAAAGGTGGATAGAGCAATAGCAAGTTTCATTTGGAAGGGAGACGAAGAGGGCTTGGGAATACATTAGATCAAGGAAAGAGATGCAAAAATCTAAATTCCATGGTGGTCTTGGCATCAGAAATGTATCGGGGTTAAATGAATCAATGCTTGTGAAGCTTGCTTGGAAGATAATAAAGGAGAGGACCTCGCTCTTTAGCAGGTTTTTCATGGCCAGGTACTGCAAAAAGGACTTCTTAACAGAAGCTAAGTTCTATAAACCAACTTGGGGTGCACATGGCTGCCTACAGGAAACTTTGGGAGAATCAGAGCTACACATATTCATTATTGGTGGAGCTTAGAAACAGGACAAAGAAGAAGGAGCAATATCTATGATAATTGAGGACAGGGAAGGGATCAAAACAAACCAAAACGATATGAGAGTTCCAGCAACTTCAGCTATACAAGTTAGCTTGTCTAATGGCAGTGAGACATGCAAGGGACCAAGGATGGGGAAGAATTGAAGTATTGACGAACTGCCAGAGTCTTATGCAGCAGCTAAGGAAAAAGGATATGAGATGGGTGGAGGTGAAAACAATTCTCACAGATATATAAATCATAGCAAAACAGATACACAGCTGCATTGTAAGGAAGTAGCTAGGGACAGAGTCACAGAAGCCGAAAGTTTAGCTAAACTTTCATTTCAGCAAAATATGTATGACTCTTCATGTTTAATTTATATATCATATTGGTATTTGGCTTTCGGAAAAAAAAAAAAAAGAAGAGGCAAACACAAGCGATCATAAGACATTTGAGAAGATACATAAACCGAGACATCTGACTTTTAAGAAACATAAGAATAATGTCATTTGCAGAAGTAGTAGAGTGGGTTGAAACCCGTAAGAGGTTAAGAGATGGACATACTGGAAGATAGAAATAAACACACATTTTTCCCAGATCATGAGATTGAATGCTAGAGATTCATAACTTTATCCTACTTCTATGCACCGGGTTGCCCTTTTTCAACACAAGTAGTCAGTGGTATGGAATGTAGCTCTATCACTGCTATAGTAACTCAAGTACTGGTGTACAATGAAATGACCAATTATTCAACATAAAGAATCCAAGGGTGGGATGAAGAACCGATGTAAAGAACCCCTATGCCTCACATAGGTCCAGTGTCGAACAGATGCTCTACATTCCAAAGCACGCATAACAGCAAACGTACCACAACAAAATCTTACAGAAAAAAATCAACGACAACAACCCCAAAGGTAAAGAATATCTAAATAGACGTCAACTTTAACAAATTGCAGGCACACAAACAACAAAGTACCGAAAAAACAAAAATAACAATCACCAAGACAATTTGTCATACAGCCTGCTTACCTTATAAGGTCATATCGGTCACGTGCGAAATTCAAACAAGCCGTCCTAATCTGATTAAATTCCTTCGACCCCATTTCATGACTCCCAAAAGGGCGTCCAATTTGATCAAAATATCCTCCTCTCAGCAACTTCTCCATGAGAGCAACCCATTCCGGCCAGGGGTGAGATATTTGAACCCTGTGACTAACAGAGCCCAGTTTTTCCCCATCAGGCACTAGAGAGCGATGGCGTCCCGACTGACCTCGATACGACGGTTCATCTGACGGTTTGAGCCCTTGAGTAGCTTCATTTAAGATGAAATCAATTGCAGGGTTGGAAAATGGAGTGTATTTTGAAGTGGGTTTTTTGTGAAGATGACAAATGGGAATGTAGAAAATGATATTGTGAAGATCAGCTCTGATAGACCGGAAGATTTTGAACATCCTGTGAAGTTGAATTGACTCCAAGTGATGAACCACTTCATACACAGAAATTCGGTAGATGCTTCTATGTTTTATGTTTTGTGCTTTGGCGCGAAATTGATGGAAGTGTTTGGGACTTAGTTCTTATTTAAGAATGAAATTTTCAGCAGAGTTGCAATTCTCTGATAAAATCGTTCAGACCAGGCAATTTTCTCTGAGTTAAAAAGTTGGTTAAATTTTTTTTTTATAAAGTTAGAAACTATCAAAAGTATATTTGTCTTTTCACCATTTAAAATTTTAAAAAATGTCTTGTGTTTAGTAAAATGGTACTGCAAATAACATGTCCCTTACCAATTCATTTTCAGTTTTAGAAAAAGAAGAGAAAATTAATACGGGAGCAATTTGTTTTCAAATTAATAGAGGATGCAATTTTTACTTAATTCTTAATAAGGGAGCCAATTTATTTGCTAAAAAATAAAAAAAATAAAAATGTATTTGTATAGACTTAAACACCCTTGAATTTCCTTTTTCAAATTCCCTAATTTCATCCTCTTTTAACGGTTTTGGTTTCTACTTCTAGACTACGGCTGCAAAAGAGATGAACTTGGGTCATCTCCAAAGGGCTTTTGCAAATTGGAGATGGCAGGCAAAGGCTCTGTTCTCTTGTGTCAATTTCCCAAAAATCATCACTTTTTTTTCCAAAACTTTACACAAAGAAATAACTTCACTTTTTCAACAATTCAAAATTAAAATTTTAAAATTCTCTCTAAATACCTACTCACATAAATTTAAAAAATAACACAATCATTACACTTTTTTATCTCTCACCTACACAATTTTCCAAAAAAAACTTCTCTCCAAAAAATTTCTAACAAAAAATTTTCCTCCAACAAAATTTTTCCTACACGAGCCACAAGAGAACAGAACCTTAAATGCCAAACGCACTCTGCGGCTGGATTGGAATGCGGTAATATATGCTCTTGCACTGTAGCATCTGCAAGTGCTTCCTTTTTCTAATGATTTTTTTAAAAGTCAATTTAATATTATAATAATATATACTCCCTTCGTTCCATACAAAGAATTCACTTTGTAATACTGATTTTACTAATACAAAGTGGATTCTTTGAAAGGGAAGGACGGAGTATTACTTATGTAATTTGCATTTTAGTCCTTAGTTATTAATTTGTTATTTTATATTAAATATATGCTTTATTCCTTATACTAATAGTTTTATTTTTACGAATTTATTGTTATAGTTATTTTGTAATTTTTAACATTTTAACATTACAATTTATGAATTATGATTGGTTTATTTGTTTAGTTAAAAACTATGGCTAGGAATTTAATTACAACTAATTCAATTTAAAATATTCTTCATTAACATAATTTTCACAAAAATATTTTTAAATAAAAACTAAATATGAAAAATAAATTATTAAAATATCCAAAATACATAATAGAGCATTTGTGGGAGAAACGTTTGAATGATTAGTATTGTATTATGCATGTCTAATGTAATATTTTATTTTAAGTTTACCTGAGTTTAATAAAGAAATTCCTATTATTTATTAAAATAGTTCTGTGAAATGTAAGTGTTTCAATATTATATACAATTTAATACTTTCGTCCTCCATTTATTAAATGCGTAGTAATAACAAAAAAGTGGGGGCATTCTCTAAAAAAGTTGGAAAAAAAGAATATAAAATTAAGTAAGGAAGAAATCTTTAATAGAATATCTTAGCAATGGAGATGTGGAAATGGTTTGAGTAAAATTACTGTAGATCCTGTAAAATGAGAAACATTTGCTTTAAAATGAAAAAATGGTTGGAGATGGCCTTAGGGTGCCTAATGAGTTACTCTAGACGCACTTGTCAGACTTAGTTCATAAACACACCCTTGGTTTGAAGTGTGGTTTTAAAATGTGAACATTGTATTGGTAATGTAAAATTATTTATTAAAAATATAAAAATAAATATGTATTAAAAATAAAAATAAAAAATTATTATAAAATACAAAATAAACTTCAAATCTTAGTTCTCGCAAGGACTCAATCATGGTCAAGCCTTAAAAGCTTATGACATGTGCAAATCAAGCCGTCCTCATTAAAAAATTGGTCTTTGAATAGTTTGGAAAGACACGTAATCAATCAACTTTTTTTTTTTCTTCTTCTTCTTCTTTCTTTTAAGCGTTAAAAGAAAATAAAAATAAAAATATTATCTCACAAAAACATTCATATTTATAAAAATTAGTGTGTCCCGATCGAGATATTCACCACTGGCACATCATCTGCAATCAAATTAAGATAGTCGAAGGATATTTCACCATACGAACATTCGGATTTTGCTCTAAATTTGAGAGAATGTAACTAATGCGCCACAAAGAGTATGGACTTTATTCAATCAACGGCAAAAAGTTGTTGTCATGTGACGTAAGGTTACAAATTTAAGACTCTGTTCTCTTGTGTCAATTTCTCAAGAATCATCATTTTTTTTCTAAAACTTTACACAAAGAAACAACTTCACTTTTTCAACAATTCAAAATTAAAATTTTAAAATTCTCTCTAAATACCTATTCACATAAATTCAAAAAATAACACAATCATTACACTTTTTTATCTCTCACCTACACAATTTTTCAAAAAAAACTTCCCTCCAAAAAATTTCTAACAAAAAATTTTCCTCCAACAAAATTTTTCCTACACAAGCCACAAGAGAACAGAGCCTAAACCTTTACAAATCTACATTAAGTTTTGATGGCCAAACTCTTCACTGAACCCAATACATGTGAGAGTTTTTATGTATCAAACTACTTTGTAATCCATACATAACAAAAACATTTAGAAGTGCTACCTTCCAAAGTCTTGTGGGCAGACATTTATAAGTGAAGTTATCTCCTTAGTGTTTCTCTCAAAAGGTGATTAAAGATTTTGAGACACCTATATAAGGGTGGTGTGAGTGATAAAGTTGCAAAAGCAACTTTATCAAGCCACATTAGAAACAAAAATTCATCAACTTTTATAAACATATCTCTAATAATAATAAATCCAGAAAAACAACTTCAGTAAGGGTCCCACTAATAAACACATCTATATACATTTATTTATACCTTTTACTTTTATAATTTATTAATTATATTCAATTATAAATTTATTTTATTTATTAAAGTATTTAATTGCGTAAAATTATATAATTCAATAAAACACATGAAAAAAAAAGATAATTAGTAAAATATTATATAAAGTACGTTACATTTAAAAAAATTTAAAAAAAGGTTATCAAATAAACACACTATTGCCGAAATTAAAAAGGCACAGCAAACAAACACAACATTGCATTAATAAAAAGGGTTATCTTGTACTAATTGCTTCCATAATGTGCCCAGTTATGCTTAATCAATTGCAGGGTTGATGATGCGTATCCCTATCACGAAGCTCTTGAATACCTTGAAGATAGGTTTGGAACTCTTGAGTAGTACCCAAATTTATTGTTGTCGACGGAGACTCGTCTCCATCGGACCAATTGACAGCTTCATCTCCCTCGTGCTCAATAATCATGTTGTGCAAAATAATGCATGTATACATGATATTTGTTAATTCTTCCTTGTGATAAGGTCGTACAGGACCTCTAACTAACCCCCAACGATCTTGTAAGGCTCCAAATGCTCATTCCACATCTTTTCTTGCTGCCTCTGGTCTCTCATTGAATTTCTTTCGCTTTTCATCCATAGGACATGGAAAACTCTTGACGAATGCAGCCCATTCCGAATAGATTTCATCTGTCAAATAGTATCCGTTGCGGTACGTTATGCCGTTCACCGTGAAATTTACGTCTGCGGAATTTCCTTGCAAGAAAGTGTTGAACAATGGTGATCCATGTAGAAAGTTTATATCATTATTAGAGGCCGCAACACCAAAAAAAGCATGCTATATCCACAAGTCTGCAGATGTGACCACTTCAAGAATTATCGTTGGGACACCGTAATCACCTCGAGTATATTGGCATTTCCAAGCGACAGGGCAATTCCTCCACTCTCATTGCATGCAGTCAAGGCTCCCCAGCATTCCAGGAAATCCATGCCTTTGCTCATGCATTTGAATCAAGCGTTGAGTATCTGCAATATTTGGCCTTCTCAAGTATCGCTCTCCGAATACATCGACAACCCATTGGCAAAAGTTGTTTAGACATTCCCTCGTAGTTCTCTCAGCCATCCATAGGTACTCATCGAGTGACTCAGCAATGGAAGAATAGGCCAATGAAAGAAAAGGCCAATTGACGAATGGCTGCTGTGCATTTCTGAAGTGGTGATAACCCCTTTCTTCCAATTGTGTCGGGCCTCAATTTGAAATAATCGGAATGATTTTCCAAGGCATCAACAATGCAAAGAAATAATTACCTTCGCATTCGAAATCGACGACGAAATATTTCACCATCATATGTGGGATTGTCGGAGAAGTAATCAGCCACAAGCTGCTCATGACCGTTCTCACGTCCACGATTCACATATTTTCTCCGATTTTTCTTCTTGTTGAAGAACTTTCGGCTGCTTGACGCTCTTTCTTATCGAGTAGAGCAACCATCTCTCGCTCGATTTCATCTTCTTGTGCTGCTTTCCGTATGAAATTTTCCACGCTTCCTTTAGTTGCTTGCCAGTCGGACGCCCAGACATTTTATGTGGAGAGTTGAGAATTTAGAACTGAGACAATTGGATTTTCGGAACTAAGAGTTGTGCAATATTTCACCAAATGAAGTAGTATATATAGGCAAAGTTGTGTAACAAGTAGTTTCCAACAGCTACTTGTGTAATGGCTATTTTCCAACGGTTAGTTCTTAATGGCTAGTTTACAACAGTTAAAATTACATAGGTTAAACTAAATTTAACAGTTGCAAAACATTTTAAATTTTAATTAAAAAAGATTCTACATAATTAAAAAAATTAAAAAATAAAATTACCCAATTAAAAAAAATATGAAAATAAAATTTTATAATGTGAAAATCAAATATAAAAACTTGATTAGAGAGATGAATGATTTGGATGAGGAGTAGAGAAATTTAAGAATGGATAGGTATTTATAGAAAAATAAATAATAAGAAAAAGAATTAAAAAAAGAAAAGGATACAACGGAACAAAAGCAACGGTAAAATAAAGAAACAAAATAATAATAATAATAATAATAATAATACAAAGCCTCTCAACGGCTATATAAAGGGGGGCATCAACAAAGCCTCAACGGCTATATGAAAGAAAAGAAAACAAAAAATAAAAAAAAAGAAAAAAGTAAATGGCTGGTGGCGTCTGTCTGCCACCAGCTGTTCCTTCCACTCTAGCGTGGGAGGAACTCGTGAAGAGAGTGCCGCCAAAAAATCAAAAACCCAACTTCTGAAATCAAAAGTTGGATTTATGATGTGGCATGTGGGACTGGTGGGTGGGTTTTAAAGCTGGGTTTAAACCCAACAAAAACCCACCACCCTAAGGAGCAAAAAATGGAAAAGGTTTTTCTTCAAAACCTAGGTTTTCATTCCTTTCAAAATTTGGAAGAAATAGGAAGAAGATACAATGTCAACCTTGTCCAGAATTGATTGCCATTAAAGGTGAAAAAGTGACTGATAATTAATTCCCTTTTGTTTCATTTAACTTGGAACCATTGATTTTTTTTCTGTTAATATTACACATCAAAATTAGGAAGTCAACACTATTCCATTAATCAGCAGTAGAATCAGATCTAACAGTTAGCAGTCAACTTTCTTTCCTTGTCTTCCTTAAAGTAATATCTAAGAAAGTGAAATTTACTTCTCTAAAATTCCACCATAAGGGTGAACCAATCCAACGGTTCAATGGATTAAACAAAGAAGCATAAGGAAACAAATTACGCTGAACTCAAAACTGTCAATCTATTGTACTAGTTCAAGGAGATAAAAGTGGGTGTCAAACGCCCTAACAACGCCAATCCCTGGCTAACAACGGGCTAAACCCTCATCATCCTTTAAACAGTACAAAGATGCCTGTTCGAATTCAAAGACCCAAGCATTCTTCAATTAATCCATCATCAGGAAGACGATTCATACAAACAGAATCATCAACATTACAGGAAAATCTAATAACTAAGCTTCATGGTTTAACACTAAGTATTTAGCCTGCCATTAGGCTAAATATAAACTGAAAAATAAAAATTAAAAGACAGAAAATAGAAAGACTTACTTATGAAGTTGTCTTCAAGCCTTCAAATTCTTGAAAATGAAAATTTATATATATAAGAAAAGAAATTTACAAAGGAAGGAAGGAGAGAATTGGATGATGTACAAGGGGGAATAAGGAAAGAGGAAGGAATTCGATTCTAAGTCCTGCCTCTAAATGAAAATGTACAACATATTTATAGGCAGAGTCTGCCTTTCACTATTACGGACCTGAAATTTTTAATTTCAATTCCGCTACAATATTTTTCGGATTCCAAACTATCAGCTTTGAAGTCCGCAACAGTATTAGTGTCGGTGAAGTCCACAGCCGCCTATGTTAATCATTTCTTGGACTTTTACCGGTAGAACCGGTCACTGAGCTCTTTATTGTCAGCATCATTTCATCAATGTCGATGTCGACATCTTCTTCTTCCTCCTGAGATTCTCCCGGTAAGCAGTATCCTTGGCTTGACATTGAAGCATCAGATCTAGTTTCCTCAAGATTCTGGGATAGATCTTTTTTCAAAAGATCCATATAGGAAGCTATAATCTCTTCTCGGGTAACAATTCCCTTCTGCCTCTGGAGCATTCTATGAATCTGCTGGAAAGGACTGATTTCCTCCCTTGGGGTCATCTGCTGCTGCTGCTGGTATTCCTGCAACTTGGCTTTGATTTGATCAATCAATTCTTGGCCTTGAATTATACTAGTGGCATCAGCTTTAATTAATTTTTCCCAAAATTTAGTATAACTAGCCCTTTTTAGGCATGGGAGTTTTTCAGGAGTATAACCCACCTCTGACGCCCATTTCCAGATCCATGGAATTGAAAATTCTATAAAGAAATACATTGGAGCGATATCATCATTCCAAGGATGACTATTATCCAAATTCATGATCTTGGGAGATATTTTCACCCAATCTGCATATAATGCTTTGAATGGTTCAGGTAGTAACTTGATAGATGGAGCGAAATTAATCCACCATTTAATAAACCAATTTGGCAGAGGCTTATTATATACCTGAGAACAGATTTTTATAAACCAAGAATGTTTTCTCCTTGGATTTTCATAAAGCAGAACTCTAGTAAGAGACTCAACATAGTCCCAATACTTATACTTTATCAAAGTTTTCTGATCAGGATGGAGATATTCTCTATCCTTTAGAGTTGATAAACCCCATTCTTCTGCAGATATCACCTGCTTGATAATAATCTTGCTGAAATTATAAATATTCTGGGCACTACCAGCACCTGTAAAATGTGTAATTTCACAATTTCCTGAAATTTTCAGAAGATTCTCAAAATATGGCCTTGGCTTATAAGCCATTTCAGCATATCCAGAACTATCAAGGTACCTGTTCATCAAGGTCCATGGATCATTGATCCACTGCAAATCTTTGCCTTCCAAGAGTATTATTACCTCTTTATTATTATTCTGGTGATAGGAAGTAAGATATTCTTCCTTATCCTCTTCTCCAACAATTTTTGAATATGATGAGGATGATGAAGCAGAAGTATCACCTTGCTTTTTGTTTATGAACTCCATAAATTCCTCATATAATGGGTCTTCAGGAGACATACTCCTTCTAGCAGAAATATTTTCTGCTACTAGCATTCTTCCTCCATGTTGGGCGAGAATATTTCCTCGTCCTCCTCGTCCTCGGTAAGGGCCAGAGGCCCTTCCTCTGGGCTGCATCAACCTGCCATCATAAAAATTATGATCAGCCATTATTCAAAAATTCACGAGTCAAAAAATCTGGGAGACTATTGTCTTCTCCTTTCTTATACTGAATATCAAAATCAAATGGGGCTAAATGAGCCTGCCATCTAGCAAACATTTGCTTAGATACATCATGTTTAAAATCTTTATTAAACATAAACTTTGCAGATTTGCAATCAGTTCGTATGACAAACTTTTGATTATATAAATCATCTTGAAATTTCAACACACATTTAACAATGGCTAAGATTTCTTTTGCCACCGTAGCATAATTTTTCTGACTATCAGACCATTTGCCTGAATGATATCTAACAAGAAATTCTTGTTTACTATCCTTTGATTTTTGCTTTAAGATTCCACCATAACCTATATCTGAAGCATCTGTTTCTATTATTTTCTCCAGATTAGGATTTGCTATCATTAAACAAGGAAGTGATTTCACTTTTGCCTTAATTTTCCTAACTGCCACAGTATGCTTATCTGTCCAAGGCTTAGGATTCTTTTTCAATCTATCATATAAAATTGCAGTATCTTCATTAAGATTTTTATAATATGAAGAAATATAATTTAAACTTCCTAAAAATCTTTGTAATTGGGTTTTATCCAAAATTTCATCTGAAAATTTAGAAGCAAAATCAATACTTCTATTGATGGGAATTATATTTCCTTTTTCAATATTATGACCCAAAAATCTAATTTTTGTTTGAAACAAACTCATTTTAGACTTAGATATGACTAAACCATTTTGAATAATCAAATTCTTGAAAATATTCAAGTGTTTAAAATGGGTTTCAATATCTTTGGAAAATACCAAGATATCATCAATATAAACAATAATAAATTCACTATAAGGAATAAAAATATCATTCATAATTTGCTAAAATTCTGAAGGAGCATTCTTCAGACCAAAAGGCATAACTTTCCACTCATAATGTCCTATTGGAACAGTAAAAGCAGTTTTATACTGATCTTTTTTATCAATTTGAATTTGCCAATAACCTGATTTTAAATCAAATTTGGAAAATATTATTGAATCATATAATCTATCTAATAAATCCTTTTTATTAGGGATTGGATGTCTAATCCATTTTAAAACTTTATTAAGAGGTTTATAATTTATTACCATCCTGGGAATACCTCTTTCAATTTCACTATGCTTATTAACATAAAATGCAGTACATGACCACGGAGAATTTGAGGGTTGTATTAATTCTTTTGTAAAAGAGATTGTATTTCTTTTTTACATAATTCCAAATATTCAGAATTCATTTGACAAGGCCTAGCCTTTGTTGGAATTTTCTTTTCATCAAAATCATCTTCATATGGAAGACTTACAATATGCTTTTTTCTATCCCAAAAAGCATTTGGATGATCATTACATATTTCTATTGAAAAATTGGTAATAATCATTTTAATCTTATCCTGTAATTTAGGATTTTGCAGTTTTTCTTCTATTGTTAAAATATTAATTTCATATTTTAAGAAATTCATTTGATTCTTTTTCCTAAGAATATTTTCTTTAATAGTATTTAAAACCTTGGAAAAAGGTTCCATTATGAATTGGAAATTTATTTGATTATTTTCATAAGTTCCTTTTAACCCTTTTGAATCAATATGATAAATTGGATATAATTTTTTCAAAAAAGGAGTACCAAGTATCACTTGATTTGTAATGTTTTTAACTAATAGAAAACTTTCTGGAATACAAACTTTATTTTTGCAAATATAAGCTTTGGGGAGTTTAAATTGAATATCTAATTTTTCTCCTCCAGCATGCCTTAAACTATGAGTAGTTTTATGAAAATATTTTGTAGGTATTAAACCTTCTTGTATGACACTAATATCTGCACCACTATCAATTAATGCAATTAATTCAATTTGAAAATTGTTATCAATTAATAAATTGACTTTAGTGTACCATTTTTGAGTAGTAATTATGTCTAAAGATGATAAAAATTGTTCTTCATCATTTGGTGGTTTGATTTCAAAGAAGTTTGGAGAAGTAATTATTTCCTTTCCTTTTTCCAAATTAGAAATTCTTTCTTCAAAAGTAATATTTCTTAATTTAAGAAATTGAATTTCTTTTTGCAGATTTTTGACTTCATTATTCAAATCACTTATTGAAACATTTGAAGTTAACGTATTACTCCTTTCTTTCATCATTCTTTGAACCTCATTCATAGAATATGGTTCATCATATGTGTGAAAATCATTTTTATTTTCGAAATTACTGTTCATACTAGTAGAAGGAAGATTCTGAATATCATCAATTATTTTTTATCTTAAATCAGAATTTTTTATTTGTTTTAAAAATTCTAACAAAGTATTATCTGTTAAAACATTTATGTCTTGAAATTGAGACATGATTTTATAAAATTCATTTTCAGAATTATCATCTAATTTTTTCAAACAAGATCCTTTTGTACTACAAGCACAATCGGAATCTGACTCATCTGATGACAGATCATTTTCTGAAAAATCAATTTTATTTTCTTCATCTGAAGACTCATAAAATTCTGATTCAGAACTTGTTTCTAATATTATTTTAGAAATTTTTTCTTCTAACTCCTTATCTAATTCTAATGATTTTATTTTCTCTTTTTTCTTCATTTTACATTTATTTGCAAAATGACCTATTTGTCCACATCTATAACATTTAACATCCACTGGATTTTTCTTTCTGGCTAATCTAGCTTCTTTTCTTTCTTTTCTTTTTTCTAATTTTTTCTGAAAATTCTTTTTAGAATATCTTTTCTTTTTAAAAATCT
Source organism: Leptodermis oblonga (assembly GCA_016801395.1). Classification (NCBI taxonomy): domain Eukaryota; kingdom Viridiplantae; phylum Streptophyta; class Magnoliopsida; order Gentianales; family Rubiaceae; genus Leptodermis; species Leptodermis oblonga. The sequence continues at coordinate 10,342,748 of CM028752.1, forward strand.
TATCAGATTTTTCTTTCCTATGGGGTTTTTTATTTGGGAAGGGAATATCCATTCCAAATTGACTACAGAAATGTCCTAATTGACTTCTTTCTGTTAATCTTTGATGCTTTATTTGTTGACTCAATTTAATTTCATTACATAATGATAAACCTTCCTGGAAGCAAGTTGCTATCAGTTTACCATACGTATAATCATTATATGGGATAGTAATTTTATCCTTCCTAAGAGCTTTTCTGACTCTTTCAGCAAATAAGCTGGAAAGACCATCTATAAACTTAGACTTCCAATGACTACTATTAGACTCAGGCAATTCCATGACTCTATTAAGGAATGCATCTTTATACCATCTAAATTCAGAAAGTGTTTTACACCTAAGATTTTGCAATAAAGTACGGATATTTTCACTATTATCAGAAATTCTACCCGTAAAATGTTCTAAAATTGTAACAATTAAAGTATAAACAGAATTTTCAACCATCTGGTCACCTTCCTGTTTAACAGTTTTATAAATTTCATCTTTACCTGTTTGAGGTAAATAATTATCCCACCAACCTTTAAGTTGGCCAGTAAAACCTGCAACTATCATTTTTGCAATATTACTGTCATTATTACCATTCTGCTAACAAATAGTACTATACATTAACATTCTATGTACCAAATTATAAATTTGTTTTTCTGTATAACCATCTAGATTCCATTCACAAATACATTTACCACTATAACTATTATTAATTATGTATTCTTGTTCCTCATGAAGAATATCTACAGGCGATGGCCTACTATAATAGTTTATTCTTTGAATTGGAGTGTATTTTTCTGAAATTTTATTAATTTCATCCCTTATTACTTTTTTATATTCTGGATTATTTTCTATTTCATTAGAAATTCTTCTTCGATTGTAGTTATATTTAACCCTTTAAATTTTTCATTAAGAAGATTTAATAATTCTTGATTACCAGTTTTAAACTTGAAATCTTTTATTTCAGGTGGAGGCTGAAGACTAGGAGCTGCAAGCACACCTATATTTTCCTTAGCATTACTAGTGCTAGGAATATTACTAGAACTGGCTATTGTATTATTTTCTAGTAACTTATCTATACGATCATGTAAAGAAACAATTTGTTCTCCTAATATAATTAAATACATATTTGCAAAATTCTGTTGTTCAATCATTTTATTGATATGTTTGACTGTTATTGTCAAAGTGTCTTCTTCAAATAGTTTTGAAAAAGCATTAAAATTCATAGAGATTTTCTTTTTTAACATATTAAAAGATTCTTGAGGGGGAAATTGACCCTTTAAAATATTTCCATTATTTAATCTAAATTCTCTTTCTATGACAGAGATTTCTGGTTCTATGTAATTATGAACAAACCATGGGACAAAAGGAAATAAAATATTCTTTTCTCCTAAGAACTTATAAAATTCTTCTGAAAGATTATTTCTTTCTTCAATCGAAAAAGATTGAAAAAACCATTTTCTAAAGACTTCCCATCTGGGTTTTAAGAATTCATCTTGAATTTTCATTCGAGCCTTAGATCCTTTACTAAAATCTATTTTTCTTGTATTATTCATATTGAAAAATTCATTTCAGATTCGGTTATTTCCGGTTCTTTCCTATCAGAAATATCATGAACAATATTATTCTTTTTCTTATATAATAAATCAACATGAGGATTTTTCTCCTCACTGGCAGGAATATGATCATCAGCAAAATTTTTAGGAGGAATAAAATCAGGAACATAATTTCTAACATATAAAGTAGAAGGATTATGACGGTTTATTCCATCACGTAATAATTGCTCAGAAATTAAAGCATTATGATGGGTTATTCCATCACTTAAATTTAAATGACTTGAATTTAAATGACTATTATTTAAAGCAGTATGAAAAGAATTTAAAGAATGACGATTATTCTCACCACTTGAACTTGAATTTAAAGAATGTAAAGACAAGTTAGGATGATGTTTATTCACATCACCAATGTTAGATGTAGAATGTCTATGAGACATAGGAATATCATCCTTGAAAGGGGAAATAAATGATCTTACAGAGGAAGATCGGGAAAGTCCCTGAGTATTACTCATTTGAATATACACATCTCCATCTGAAGTTTGGATTATATTAGAGATCTGATGTTCATTTCTGGGTTCAATATGAGCAACCCTGGTCATTTTCCAATGCTGAGGAATCGGAATTTCATCCCATTTTATGGTTCTTCTAGTCGTAATATTCGACTTACTGAAATTTGACTCAATTAAGATTGTTTCATTCAAATCTTTTTGTTTGTCCTCCACTTTATAACATGGGTTCATGGTGTATAACGGCTTATAATAAATTCTATAATAAATATACATTATTTCTGAACCAGGTTCATAATTATAACCTTCAGTCTTTATATTTAAAGTTAAAGCTTTGTAGATATTTCTATCTGTTAAAGCTAAATTAAAATTTGGATGAACATTAAAATATACTGGACCATGAGCCAGACTAGATTGTATAACTCCAATTATTGATTTTCTCCATTCTTTATTTCTACCATCTCTCAAAATTGCTATAAAACTTTCTGGTAAATTATCAAGTGTAAGAGGTTTAAAAGCAATTTGCACTAAACCAATATGTAAAAATTTATGAGAAAACCTATAAGGTTCTAAATCTTCTTCAGAGAGAAGAGTTATTGCTGTATCAGCATCTTGAATGGCTAAAGATTGTTCAGTTGTTTTACAAATCTGTTTCAATCCTACTTTATTAAAAAATCCTTGATGATATATTAATTTTGGTTCAACATAAGGAATAGTCCATCTGGACAAAAGATCTAAATTGGAGGGTAATTCCTCTTCAGTTTTCATTTTATTTTTAATATTATTATTATTATTATTTTTCTAAAATATTTTCAGTTTTTCCATCAAGAAAGCAGTGTTAAACCAAGAAACCAGTTATCTTCATTAACCATAATGGCTCTGATACCATAAGGGTGAACCAATCCAACGGTTCAATGGATTAAACAAAGAAGCATAAGGAAACAAATTACGCTGAACTCAAAACTGTCAATCTATTGTACTGAAATTCCAGTGGTTTCTTTCTTTTCATCATGTCTAATGTCTTTTCCTTACTTGAAAAGTTGCACACAAAGGGTGAAACAGACATAGATGAAAGGCCACACTCTTCTGTAAGTAAGAGTTACTGTAGTAAAACATCCAAGAGAAAATATTCCCCAAATCTCTCTGTGTTTTTAGTTTCTTGGATCATAAGAAATTTTTATCTTCCTCACCAAAAAGCTGATACCCCAAAGCACACCATACTTTCCTTTTACATTCAGAACCTCAATAAGCAATGACCGTATGCAATAGGGAAAATCGCAGTTTTGGTCCCTCAATTATACACTCGTTACACTTTCAATAACTCAATTATTGAAACTCGCATTTTCAGTCTCCTAACTATCACTCTTTCGCCGGTTTGGTCCCTCTTACCGACAAGTTACCGGTTGACTAACAAAGTCAACGGTAATTTGGACCCTTTTGAAAAATTTATAAAATATTTGGGCCAAATCATAATAATTCAAAAAAAAATTTAAAAATAAACTAAAAGTGAAAATTTTCTCAATTATACCCTCGTTCCCAGCCAAGTTTTTACATATTTCCTCTTCCTGCGATTTTCAGTCCCTCAAGGAAGAGAGGCCATGAAAATGACGTCACATCATCATCTTCTTCATTTGCCTGCATCGCCTCTCCCGCTTCGAGCTCGTCAAACACCACCAGTTCGTTAGCATCATCCACAAATTAAGCAAGCTCTATCCAACCCACTATTTTCTCATATTCATCTACTTCAGCAAGTTCCAAGCACTACCAAGTCAAAGAAGAGTTGTACAAAGGTGAAGAAGAGCTTGAAATTCAATGGATTTATCGGTAGCCAATTGAGAACATAACCAAAAAGCTGAGAATAAAATTGATGCTATCGGACTGCACAAAGGAGTTCCAAAAATTAGACCCATTAATTAAAAAGAATCCTAGCGGATAAAAAAAACTGAATCAAAAATGAAAAAGATAAAAGGGGAAAGAAAAAGAAGAAGAGCCACTATGGGCGGCGGTTGCTGTTTCCTTTTTTTTTTTTAACAAATCTGCCAAAATGCAGCTCACAGTGTCTATTTGGACTGCATTCATAGGAAGCTATTTTGATATAGTCTCAAATTTTGAACATTGTTATGCACAAAATCTGGACTTATTAACACAACAGAATACAACAAAGTATACCATCAACCCGATGCTTCAAACAATGACATCAATTTAAAGTTTGAAGAGTTTCAGCGCTTTTTGTGCCTCTGCACAAACGCATAGTTCTTAGCATCCTCCTCGGTGAGGCCAAGGGACATCTTAGTGATGATGGTGCAGGTGATGGCGAAACCGACGAGGAATGGCCAATTCCAATTCCATTCTCTCCTGAAAAACACCGGCCACGGATCGAATTTCCTCATTCTCCTTCGCTTCTTGTTTGTTGGTGTCGAAAGTCTCAGTAGAGTCAGGTCCCGGTTGCTGTTTCTTAAAAACAGAGATGGCACATGGTGCAGATATGAAGGCTTGAACGGCCATTGCTGCAAATCTCTGCAAAAATCAGAGTGGTCTTGACTATTTCAAGAAAGGTCGCGATCGCTAAAACTAGATTTGGAACGGCTGTCGAAGAAGACGAACAGTGCCGGCAGTGCAAAGAATTGCTAAGACCCGCTGTACTAGGAAGAAACCTAGGGTCGCCGAAAAACATGGAGGAGCGGCTGCGATTATCCAAAAATAGGGAAGGAGTGAGGGGGAAAGTTTCGGCCAAATCGGAGCTTCCTTTGTAGCAATCCAAAAAACCCAACATGAAGATGAGCACTCCAAATTCGTCAAATTGAAACCCATGTTAGAAAGATATCCCCATCTCCATTTCTTCATACTTGCAGCTCACAAATTGAAAACCCATAACTGCAAACCCACAGCAGTCCATATCCGAGAGCAATTCCAATTTGGAAGAAGACAGCCCAGGTCCTAGAGGAAGACGGCTTCTTCAATAACGCGGCTCAGAAAGGCTTCATTTTTCAGTCCTATATCTCCATTCTTGCCCAGATTATAAACCCAGTTCGAAGAACTCAATTTCCTCAAATATATGACCCCCGAAACTTGACCCATATTTGAAGATGATATCAAAATCGGTAGAACCAACAAAGAGAGCAAAACTGTAAATGGATCCCATCCAAATTGGTAGATCCAATCAAATTTGGTTGAAAGAACTCTCTAGAAACAAAGAGTTCTTGAAACCAAAATTTCCAAAAATGAAGAAGTGCTCAAAACCGAAAATCCATCTACATCCTATGAAAAACATTATTAAGATTCAATTAAGAACCTCAATCTTGCTTCCATTGGACATATTGGAATAGATCGGTGAAGAATATGAACTCGTGTGTGGGCAGTAGGATAAATTTTCACTTTTTGTTTATTTTTTTAAAAAATTTTGAGTTATTATGATTTGGCCCAAATATTTTATATATTTTTCATTTTGATCTGAAATGACCGGTAGCCTGGTAGCTTGCCGGTAAGAGGGACCAAACCGCCGAAAAAGTGATAGTTAGGGGACTGAAAGTGCGAGTTTCAATAATTGAGGGACTGAAAGTGTAACAAGGGTCAAGTTGAGGGATCGAAACTGCGATTTTTCCGTCTGCAATATTCCAATATAACAAAGTTTCTTGTTATCTATCCGAATATCCAATTAGGTTACTTGGCTCTACCAAGCATGATGTAGGATCATTTAGGTATAATAACTCTTCTATGTTTCAAAACACAAGTTTATCCAAGTATAACGACCATACCTTCAAAACATGCATAAACTGAGATGATAATGCCTTACTCTACTTTTATGAGTAGCCATGAAAGTTATTTATCAATAGAATTTAATTAAATTTATCATAAGGAAGTTGAATAGAAGAAATTTAGGATTGCATATAGCTGCTTATAATCTATTTCTCCCATTCAATGATACTAGTTAAATTATAGCATATAACTGAATACTACATGAGTTCAATGATATTTTCTCGAGCTTGAATTTAAACTAGTTAAATTATAGCATAAAAACACACTGTTTCCTCACAATTCAATGCCATATGTGAAGAAAGGCCCTTCAAGGAAGAAGTTAAGTCATTAATTAATGAGGCAGATATAGGAAGCACAAGCTACCTTTTTAGAGAAAGGATTTCGTAGTTCCTTCTCAGATGATCAACAGACTTTGTAGGTGCATCTTGGGCATGCCGTTTGCCAGCAGTTCTTACAGCTGCAGCATTTAGTATGTTTTCCAGAGAACTATGCTTGCTTCTTCAAGAGCTTCAACGCAGTCTTTCTACCAAAAGTAGGAACAAACTTTTGAAGCATCCTGTAAACTAACACTCTTCTTAAGGATGAAGCCGATATTGATATATAGGGAACAAACCTTACCATGCCAGTCATGTTAACAATTCTGCCAAGAGAAGAAAAAAAAACACAGTTGACAAGAATTTCAAGTATCTCAAAGTACATCTAAAAGAGAACATCTACAAATTAGTACTTTATCCGGAAGAGTCTGAATTACAAATTGATCTTCAATTACAAATTTTCAACAAAAACTGGAGAAGTTAGCACCTTGCCCTAAATCAATAACAAAATATAAGTAATGTTACTGAATCCAAAAATTCCAGGAGGAATACAATAAGCAAATAGCAGTGAGTAAATTATTCTCATCTGCAGTCAAATGAAAAATTATGGATTTACCCCCTCATAATTTTGAAAACCAGTTACAAGTATGCATTTTTACGCCCAAAAGGGAAATTCAAGGAGGCAGGGAAAGTTGACATATAAAACAGGCAGTGTATCAATAAGACATACATGAAGCTAAATTTCACTAAACATGCACACGGAAAACTAACATAAGAGAACAAGCCAAACTATAGTTATTTGAGCAGATATTTCTGCAGAAAATTTAATCATCAATGTGTCTATTTAAAAGCAAAGAAGCAGTCTATTACAACTGAAGCCTGAAGATGTCTAACCCGCAGCACAACTGAAAGGGTTACGCTCAAAATTCACTAAGAATTGGATAACTCAAAATGTACATCATTGGAAACTGAAAATATAAAACTAAGGCTCAAGAAAAGCCAACTAAAGAATGAAAGAATATATTCCCGAAACTTAACTTTCAATCGACCATCCAACTAAACTACAAAACAACTAAAGCCAATCCCAAGTCCGAACATTTCCTAAATCCCCAAAGCTGCACAAAATCCCCAGCCTTGAGATGATTTTTCTTCACCACATCAGTCCAGCGTGTCAACAACGAATAATTCGAACTCGCGTTGTTGTCGACACCCTTTCGCATGTACCATCTCGTCAGGTCCAATTGGTGTTCATCGCATTCGGGATCGATCAAAATCACTGGAATTTTCACACTGTCATTCTTGATCCCCTCGTCAGTAGTCACGTATCTCTTTTCCAGGATATCCCTCTCCTTTTGGATCAGAAAAGAGTGATTCTTCACTTGCTTGAATGGCATTAGTAATCTACTCTGGTGAAAGCTCACATCAGTAGCCGTCAGGATTTCTGAAACACTAAAGTTACTATTGATTTGGACCTCCCATAGCCCTGATCTTGTTTCTGAAACTTTCAGGCAGGGGCGGTGCTGGTTCCTCGTTGTGAATTAATTTCTTTGCCTTCTTTGTCCCAGTCATCTCCGATTCACCCTCGTCTCTTCACCTCTTTAATGGATGCTTCAAAATCCCTTCAAAGTAGATGGACTCAGGAATTGCCATTATCGGTGCCTTAGCTTTCTTTAAACAGGGGATTGGGTCACTCAATTTCTTCGATGAAATTGGGAATTGAAACAGTTTATTGAGTTTATCTGTGGAGCTTGTCTTCTTCCTCGCTGACCTTTTCCCCTTCTGAAAGATAGAAAGATCGAAACTTTGAGTAGCCTTTTTGGATTCATTGGAGTTCTCTTCCCCTATATTAACCAGAAATTTGGATATAATGTAAAGATTGCTCCTCAAGTTTCTTTCTTTCCGCTATTTGGCCTCTGCTTTCTCTTCCTTGGACTTCATTCGTTCTTCCTCTACCACTTCCAGTAGAGCATTAAACCGAGCCCAATCATTCTCCTTTCCCTCCATACCCTCTTTCTTGATTAGATCTCTGTTTTTTGAACCAACAAACGAATCCCTTTAACTCAATGTGATAGTGAATGAAGAACAGATCGAGAATGTTCAAACCCTTCTGAAGAATTAGACAATGAAGGAGAAGAAGAGCGCTACTTGGCGCGAACTGGAAACAACAAAAGGAAAGCAGAAGGGAAAAATTGAAAGTGGGTTTGGTTTGGCGAGGAGAACATCTGAACATATATATACAGACTCTGAGTTTCCTCATCTGTGAAGGGAATGTTGCGCGAAATCGGACTCGGAATTCCGGTGGGAAATTGGATTTTCGATGGGGCATGTTATTTACAGGTACCATTTTACTAAACACAGGACACTTTTAAAAATTTTAAATGGTAAAATGACATAAATGCCCTTGATAATTACCTTGGTGAAAAAAAATTTACCCACACCTTTTCATTCAACCCTTTCTCATTGTCTCCTACATTCCTCCATTCCTCCATTTCTCCATTTCTCCATTTCTAACATCCACACATTCATCCTCCATCCATACATTCATTGAAGATCCATTTCTTCTCCATTGCTTGAGTTTCATGGCGGAAAATACAAATGAAGATATATATTACACGGTACGTATGACATTACTATTTTTATGTCTTAAAGGTAGCAGCTTTTTCACGTTTTTGCGTCACTGGGTGCGAATCGCCCACGACAGGCGATTGTATCACAAAAACGCGCCTGTACTGGGCGATTTTTTGTGATACAGTCGCCCAAGGCCACCAATTTTCCTGAAAAAACACGCCCAACACTGGCGATTTTATTGGAAAAAATCGCAGTGTTGGGCGTTGTTTTTGAAAAAACGCGCCACTAGGAGGCCTTTTTTTTACAAAAAATATGTGGCCTGTGGCGTTTTTTTCCATAAAACGCGCCCCTCTGAGGCGAAGTTTATGGAAAAACTCGCCCATCCTGGGCGTGTTTCTCCAATATATTCGCCAGGGAGAGGCGATTGTATGGGAAAAACACGCCTCCAGGAGGCAATTTTCACCCTGAAATGTCCATTCTCCATTTTTTACACCGACTGCTGGAATTTCTAATATCATATTGGTTTACTTGACAGGCTCCTCACGTTTTGGATGACGTAAACGGTCTAGATTACACGGATGTATTTACGACTGATGAAGAGTTCACTTCTCGAGCTGAGTTGATTGGCTGGGTTGAAGTCAGAGCTGCCGAGCATAGGTTTGATACAAAAATTACCTCTTCTAAACAGTGGAAGGGGCCTCTGAAAGGGAGAAGAGGGAGAGTTGACATTTGTTGTGATAGAGCGGGGCAAGTTAGAAGCAAAGCACCCCCAGTTGAAGGGAAAATATCCCGTAACAACACTAGTAGCAAGCTGACCGGTTGTCCCTTTAAAATATCAGGGAAAGAGATTAGTGGGGGTACCTGGAAGCTGAGTGTCATTAAAGGGCACCACAACCATGAATTACCACTGGTTAGAAACTGGCATCATAAGCAGTCCCAGTTGAATGACGAGGAAAAGGAGAAAATTGCAGAAATGATGAAGATAAATGTGGCTCCAAAGCAGATACTGTCAAAACTGCGATATGACAATGCGACTAATGTCACACGTATCAGGCAGGTTTACAATGAAACGGCAAAGGTTAGGAGAGAAGAGAGGGGAGATTTAAGTCTTATCCAATATTTCTTGAAACTGATGCAGGATTATAGGTACTACTACTGGTACACAGTGGAAGATGAGCGTAACGCGCTTGAGAACGTGTTCTTCGCCCATGCGGATGTCCCTAGTCTGCTTCGTAAGTTTCCGTACGTTTTGTATATGGATACGACATACAAGACCAACCGGTATGACATGCCTATGCTTCAGATAGTCTCTCATGTTTCGACGGATCAATACATACATGTTGCCTTTGCTTTCTTGAGGGATGAGACATATGCAACTTACTTCTGGGCTATGACTAGGTTGCGACAACTTTTTGATCCATCGACATATCCCCATGTTGTTATGACGGACAGAGAGTCAGCTCTAATGAAAGCTGTCCACGTTGTTTTTCCCGAGTCTAATCCTCAACTGTGTAAACGGCATATTGCTATGGATGTGAGGAAGAAAGCACTCACTGTGTGTACGGACACAGAAATATTAGATGAGTTTGAAGGACGGTGGAGAAGAGTTATGAGTGCTCTAACGTATGACAAGTTCACGAAAGCTGTGGAGATCATAGAGACCAAATATAGAACCGGTGGACGTCCGTGGTTAATTATTTGCACCATACTTGGTTGGATCCCCACCGGACCAAGTTTGTCTCAGTGTGGACTAAAGAGATAAAACATTATGGAGGGCGCACAAACAACATGTGAGTCTATTCAATTTTGTAGCTTACAGTTATATATATATATATATGATACAATTACATATTATTCCCTTATGTACAACATGACATTTGTTCGTCTTTCATAAATGCAGGGCTGAGAGTGCGCACGCACAGTTGAAGCGCGCAATTAAAACCGATAGAGGTTCATTTCCTACAATATTTTTGGCTATAAATGAGATGATAAAGTTGCATTTGGGTGAGATACGTAGTAAAATGGAGGCATCCCGAAGCAAAACAATCCGTGAAGCCAATTACATGTTGTATAGTAGGATCAATGGCAGAGTTTCGCAAGATTCCATACTGTTGCTGTTACAAGAATACAAAAAGCGAGGCGCAGTCTATGGGCAGAATAGTGAGATGTGTGGTTGTGAACTGCGAACCAGCTATGGCTTGCCGTGTGCGCATCAGATGGTTGAAATGGCCAGGAATTACACACCTATTGATCCCTTGGATGTGGACCTCTTCTGGAGGACCCTGTCTTTGGATGAGGGGAATATGCCTAGCGATGAGGAACGGCAGACAGCATAAGGTCGACTGCATGAGATGTATGTGGAAGCCTCGCAGCGTTCGACTGCGGACATTTATAGGGTAGAAGGTGTCATGCACAGCACTTTGCATCCAGAGATTCTTGACCTCGCAGATCCCATTCAGAGGCCACTAGGGGAAGGCCGAGGAACAACTCCACGCAGCGAGACCTTTCTGGATACGAGCATGCCGAGAGGGAAGCCGGCCTAGGCAGAGGAAGGTCAAAAGGCAGAGGTACATATAGTTGTCATATCCTTTGCAATTGGTTTTTGTTTCACTTATTTATTATGATGCATCTATTGTTCATGCATTCAAATACTATTTGCAGGTCGCAGCAGGTCAAGTGGGTCATCATCCAGGAGTATTCGAATGACTCCTAACGAATCCAACTGGCCTTTCAACCTCCCATCTTTGGTTAAACAGTTCGTGTTCGATTATATTGTTGATTATAAAAATGTACTGGGGGATGGACACTGTGGGTTCAGGGTAATCTCTACATTCGTACATGGTGACGAATCCCTTTGGTCGCAAGTCCGGCGGGAGATGTTACATGAACTTCACGCGTATGCATCATTATGGTTTGGCGTCCTCGGGGAAGATATGTACCACAAAGCCATTGAAGTGTTGGATTACCACATAAGTCCGGCAACGAGGCGTTCTGGTTCGATACTTATCTTTTTGGACTACTTGTCGCCACGAGGAACCAGAGGGTATTCGCAACTTACGACGTGGAGTGTTGCACCTTCCTTCCACTTCGATTGCGGGAGTCCGTTGTAAGTGATGATCCGACCACTTATATCACTATGGGACATATCCGGAGCAACCATTTCATTTGTTTGGAGACGAAAGGTGCAATCCTGTTGCCCCCTGTCAGTGTGTTGTGGAGACACTATAAGGACGACCTGATGGATGATTTGGAGGAAAGGTTAACACCTCGATTGGATAGATATCAGAGATTGTACGTTGCTAGCTTAGGCAACGTAGAAAGGGAACCCACAATAGTTATCGATTAGCTAGCTTTATGTTTTCAAATTTATGGATTCCTCGGTTGTGTTTGAAATGACATATAGATGTATTGTATTTTTAGAGTATATTTGTCATGTTGTTGATTTTAGCAATAGTTTATGATTGTGGACTGTGGAAATGTTTGGGAATGTGGTTTGCTGTTCAGGTGGTCATTTTGGTTGAATGAGGTTCTGTCAGCAGCTAAAAACGCCTCAGTCAGGCGTTTCTTTCTGATAAAAACGCCTGACTAAGGCGTTGAAAGCCAGGAAAATCGCCCATATTAGGCGCTGTTTTTGGAAAAACACGCCTCTTTGAGGCGTTTTTATTGGTTTCCAACGCCCTAGTCAGGCGCTTTAATGGCAAATAAACCCCTCTGCCAGGCGTTTATCTTCCGGAAAAACGCCTGACAGAGGCGTTTATCTTGGATAACAACGCCTTACTTAGGCGTTCATATCCAGGATAAATGCCTAAGGGAGGCGTGTTTTGTCAGGAAACACGCCTAAGTGAAGCGTTTTTCAGTCTTTCAGTGGCATTACTTGTGCGATTTGATACAAACCACAGGTGCTTTGAACCCAACAATGTTACCTACATCCGGGAATGCAAAATTACTTAATAATACAGTGCTACTTTGTTTAAATTGTATGAAATTTGGGCAGAGTCTCCCCTGTATATGAGCACTGAATCCCTGTTCATAACACATTTAAGCACTAAATTGTTTTCTGCACTTCAATCAACGGCACACCCAAATAAAATGCAATAATTCGACAGTTCTATTGTATTGGGGAGTGGAAAAAAAAACAATCATCCAGAATTACACTAAAATCACATTATACATCATCCAAACATAAGGAATACAATGCACTAAGGCTGAAATGGGGGTCGCAGAGCAAGTTGTTCCAATCCCGGCATCAGTCCCTCCAAATGGTAAGCAACATCTGCAATAGCCTGCCTACGTGTCTCAGGGTTGACAGCGTGTTCAACCCTTGGATGAAAATAGACTGCCCGAGAGGTTAAATACTGAAGTCGCTGTAACAAGTAAAATGACGCTCACAATCAGCAACTAGTAAGACAGACAAATATATGTATGAATAAAATAATTTAACACATCTTCGTAAACTCACTGCATTGAGGGACAGCTGGGTAGGATCAGGAGTGTATTCCTCGACAGGACCACTACTGACGCGGATGTGCGAACGCGCCCGGAAGTACTCAAGGTAGTCCTCGCTTGCCTCGTCAGTATACTCCGCTCTCTTCATGTCTCGCAGACGCCTTGTATGCGAGATCTCCCAACCACTCAGATCCGCAACGTATTTGCAGACATACCTCTTTGTCTCTGGGCCTCTATAGCACTCCTTCGGTTTGAAGACAGGAAATGGAACTTGTTGGGCGTATCCAAACTGTCTTAACACCCGATCCGGCATATAGGGCTCTTCAACGTTAACGGAATATATAAGGCCCCTATACAAGGAGATGTTGTGGGCAAATGCCGGATTGGGCTCAAATGGGAGCCAATTAACCTGGCCGTTTATGAAATATATCACCAAATGTAGCACAATAACATAAAAGAACTGTTCGTAATCACAAAGAATGGACATATTACCTCGTTCGGCTGCAGTGCATCTAGGGCCCTCCTGTATGCCTCAAAATCATATTTTGCAACACGCTTCTTCCCAGTACCAACTTGCCATTTCATTGCCGCCGGCAATCCGGTATTCCACGACCGCTTCTTCGGTGGGCTGAATACTGGGAAGTATTCATATATCCAGCTCTAGTAATAATGAACAGAAGAACAATCAGTACATATCTTGTAACGAAATACATCAAAGTATGACAAGGAAAGCAACATGTAAAGTGACAAACCTGAAGCAAAGTCAGACAAGCAGAAAACTGTGCACCTTCTGCCCTCGACGCTTTCCCAAGTTGGCGGTATAAGTACGCCAATGTGGCAGCTCCCCACGAGTAATCACTTACTGCCTCGATATCGCGCAAGAAACTTAAATACTGAGCAGAAACGTGGGTTTTAGACTTGTCAACAAACAGGGAAAGCCCTAAAACCCACAATAAATAACCCGATGCAGCATTAACTTTGTCAAATCTCCCAGCACAGTTCGCCTCAAAGGTTGTCAACTTCACAAAGCCAGGCCTATTCATTTTCACTTCATCATTCCCCATCACAGCTGCAACATCCGTCGCTATTTGTGAAGTCTTTGTTTTGCCATAAATGGGCCTACCCCCCAGTGGAATGCGCAATATGTATGCAACATCATGCAATGTGATTGTCATCTCGCCGAACGGCAAGTGGAAGGAGTTGGTCTCCGGATGCCACCTCTCCACAAACGCACATAGCAAAGCGGCGTTTAACTCATCATGCATGCAATGTCTTAAATGGGCCAATCCGGACCCCTCAACAAGCTTTATCATCTCTTCATCGGCCGGCCAATTTTTCAATCGATCGGCCCCATTATGACATTTCAGTATCCCCCGTTCCTACACAATGTAAACAACGAATTAAAAGTAGAGGATTCAAATCCTAACGCATTTAAGTTGTAAAAAAAAACTAATAAATAAACCGTGCAACCTTTCTTTATTATTCCATTATGGATCACAAGTAACGAAGCATAGATAATTACAAAAAATACTAATTCATTGAACATCGCATTTAAACGTGCACAATATAATAGAATTACCTCTCCATGCCAGACGTGGTAGGCAGTGTGGCCTTTGAAACTCAAGAGCAACTCAGGGATTACAGGACCACCTTCTAGCGGATGGTCCAGCACCTTATATTCCTTCCACCCTTCAATCGCTGCCCCAGCCTCACTGCCCATGAGTCCTTTCCCAGCTCTCCTACTTGATTCGCTGCTTGTATTAGCCCCTTCAGAATCACTTCCTCCATAAGCCCTCTCGCCGTCACCATCATCGTGGGACATCTCAATATCTGAAAATGGTGGGGCGAAAGGTTGTTCTGTGAAGGACGCCCCAATGTACTCATGTCCAGTCACTGAATGTTGAAATGAGTCTTCAGTTATAGGAGCAATGACATTCACTGTCGCAGAAGATGCAAGCGATCGTGCAACCACCTTCCTCGAACGCTCAGATGCCGTCGGATGAATACGCGGGGCATTTTCCGCCTCTTGATTATCCGGATTAACACTCTCCCCGGATGGTTCCGGATTACTACTCTTACCGGACTTGGATCTTTTTCCCTTCCGAAGGAATATATTACCTTTAAATCTGTCCCCCATCTGCAGTAATAGAAAATCATAAACACACAACAATTTATATGTAAACAATTTTCAAATTGAAACAGAGCTGAAACAAACGCCTAGCGGAGGCAACTATTTTCAGGAACAAACGCCTGCACCAGGCGTTTGTTCCCAGAACAAACGCCTCGACGAGGCGTCTGGTCCACAGAAAAACGCCTGTTGAAGGCGTGTTTTCCTGGAACAAACGCCTACAGGGCGCGTTTGTTGCTGGAAAACACGCCTCCACGAGGCGTATGTTTCTGGAAAACATGCCGGTTGAAGGCGTGTTTTCCTGCAACAAACGCGCCCTGTAGGCGTTTGTTCCAGGTAAACACGCCTTCAACCGGCGTGTTTCTCTGGACCAGACGCCACCGGGAGGCGTTTTCCCTAGACATTGCATTCACATCCATTCACAGCTATCAAAATTTCCATTCACATCTATCCAACATACTCACATTGCACAATAATTCCTTCTAATTATGCACGACAGGGCCGAGAAAAATGCAAGCAACCAAAACAATGCAATCTTTCAATTTTCAAGCCAAAATTTCCATTCACATCTATCAAAAAATGGAACCAATTACACATCCAACATACATGAACATTGCACAATAATTCCTTCTAATTATGCACGAAAGGGCCGAAAAACGCAGCAAACATGCATTCAAAACCTTGCCCATGAACAAAACAACAACCAATTCACTTCAATTCCAACATTTGGAACAAAATTTAAAAACTGAAAAAAAAACTCCACCCACCAAAAAACTGGAATGGCGCGGCACAGAGAGGGAAGGAGGCCCGGAAATGGAGCTTCCCACCACTGGGATGTCGCCAGAAATGGAGCAGCCGAGAACCTTGAAGACACCGGAAATGGAGAAGCCGAGAATGTTGATAGCTCCGCACTTTGAAGACACGCCCGAAGCTGAAGGAAGGAGATGGGCCTTACGGAAATTTCTTTGGTTTTTACTTTATAAGGTGGAGGGTATTTTGGTCGTTTCACACCCTAAAATTTAAAAAACTGGCCTGTGTTTAGTAAAATGTGGCTTGTAAATAACATTTCCGTTTTCGATTTAGGAAAGGTTCTGTTACCAACGGCTCCTTGCCTCCTTCCTTCATTTGTTTCAATGTCCGGTTAATCTCAACTTTGCCACTTCTTCTACCTCTTTTTATTTATTTATTTAAATATTTTTTTCATTTCCATTTAATTAATTTCATTTACTTTTCCATCTCGAGCTTCCATTTTTCTTTTTTTTTTTTCTTTTTTTGGGTTTTGTTTTGTGCGTGTGTTTTTTGTTTCTGATTATGTCTAGTAAAATGCTTTTTCTATGAATTTCCATTTTGATTCGAAATTCTTAGGCCATGTATGGAAGCCACTCTTGAAAGGCCTTTTGAACTCATTTTAGTGGGTCCAAAGATAAAATGTTGTTTGGTATACACATTATCTCATCTCATTTGAGAATGACTTTGTAAAATTATTTGGTATAGTTTGCGAGAGTTGGCCCAAAATACAAACTCAGTCAGTCTTCATTCATCCTTCATATAATCATCAATTATGTTAATAATATAATACCCTTCATAATCGAAAATACATAAATTAGGGACTCTTAGGGCCTCTTCTCGAATTAGAGGAGTCAACTTCCCCAAAATCATTTTTTGCTCCCGAATATATATATTTTTAATTTTCCCTTAACATAAATCAAGTTCACTATTTTTGTAAGATTATTTACTTTTTTTTTTTCAAAAACCAGTTGTTTTAATTTTATTACAAATTGAGTAATAGTGAAGGTTCTTTTTTATTTTATTTATTTATTTTTGAAGCATATACATTGTTGTTAGGTATCTAAGGTTTCGTTTGATAAAACTTATGTCTGAAAATTTAAGTTTGAAGTCTGAAATCTGAAGTCTGAATTCATTAGATGACTCTG
This sequence comes from Leptodermis oblonga, assembly GCA_016801395.1. Lineage (NCBI taxonomy): Eukaryota > Viridiplantae > Streptophyta > Magnoliopsida > Gentianales > Rubiaceae > Leptodermis > Leptodermis oblonga. The sequence continues at coordinate 10,359,975 of CM028752.1, forward strand.
TTTGATAAAATCTTAAATTTAAGATCTAAAATTAGGATTGAAGTATGAAATCTGAAGACTGAAGTCTGAATCTGAAAACTGAAGTTTGAATCTTATTAAATTATTTAAAATAAAAAATTTTATTTTGTTTTTAACATTAAATTTATATATTTTTAATAAAGTTATAAAAATAGATGCTAATTTATTTTTAAATTTTTTTATAGTTATAAAATTAATTTATTTTGATTGTTTTTTTGAATTGATCAAATTTAAAAAGTATTAAAAACATCAAAAAGAAATAATTATACAAAAAAAAGAAAGAAAACTTAAAAGAGAAAAAAAAAATCGATTAAGATTCAATCATAAGTAATTCGCTCATCACTTATTTGTTAGGCCGAAATTATACATGTTTTTCAGATCCACTTATTTAATTAAGTTACTCGAGTTTTTGTTATCAAACGCACTTAATTGATTAAACACTTAACTTCAAAATGACTTAATTCATTAATACTTATGACTAACAGTTATCAAACACACTTAATACGAATAAGCTCTTAATCATTATTCATTTTATGTGCTGAATCATGTTTATCAAACGAAGCCTAAGACAGGTAGGGGCATCGTAATTAAGCAATCATCAGCCAATTGCACTGTGAAATTCCCAGACTGCCCCTTGACCGGTGCTCTTCAAAAACAATTTCACTCTCCGGCCTCGGACCAATTCAATTCTCTCTCTTTCCTCTGCTTCTAACTTCACCGCCTTTGACATTAGTGAACTCATCGCCGATCGCCGCTCGCCCGTCGCCGTTTCGAAGCTTTTGATCACTCCCCGGCTGTCTCCGGTGCCAATCTTTTTTCCACTGTGAGCAAGCATTGGTTGAATTAGCTAAAAAAATTGCTGTTTTTCTGAAGAATTTTCAAACTTGTTCCTGCTTCAGATGGAATTGAGCTCGATCGTGTAGTTGAGGAGATACAATGAAGCGTTTTGTTTATATTAATGATGACGACTCAGCGCAAGATGTTTACTGTGACAACCGCATATCTAATAGGAAGTATACGGTGTTGAATTTTCTGCCAAAAAATCTATGGGAGCAGTTCAGGTAATATTGTGGAGGGCATGTTATGCAATTACTGAATTTTTGATACATTATTATTTGTTGGATGCGTGTTGTGGTGCTTGCAAGAAATTTTCATTTCGATTGGAGTGTTTATGATTCGTGATTTGTGGTTCGTGATTTCCGTGAATCTTTGATGACCAAGTGTGGAATTCTCTGATTTCTGACTAAAGTGATGTCAGGTTTCTTTGGAATGGAGAAAAAATCATCATATAGGTTATGATATTGAGAACTTCGATGAATGGGGTGGAAAACTACTTTCTTCCTTTGGGACATTTGGATTTACCAGGAAGAAGTATAATTTGTTTTTCCCTCCCTTTCTCAGCTTTAGCAACACATAGAATTCAAACACGTCGAAGTGTAGTAATTTAGGAGGTTAATCAGAAAGTTTAGTTTATTTTCTCTTTTGAGATTGGAAGGGGAAGACCTAAAATGAATTGGGAAACAACTGTACAAAATGACATGTTATATTTAAATATAAACGAAACAATGTGTGTTGCACATGGTGATCTATATAGCTGACTTCACATAGTGGGGTAAATGCTTAGTTTGTTGTTGCAATCTAAATTCTTGATCATAGAATAGTGTTCTTTGTTTATATTGCTGTTTTATTATTTATTTGTTATGCTTGCTATCTTCAAAATTTTGAAATTCAGCAATAGCATTAATAGTTTGCATCTTTATACGGGTCACTAGGAATTTCTTGGAAATAAGTGCAATGTTAATGGTGTAGTGTGAAGAAAGTGAAACTTCCTTTTACATGAATGTCATATTTAAGCAATTTAGCTACTAATATCATTCTCAATGTACAATACGTGTGGTGACTGAATTGTGATATTACACGTTGCTCTGTCTGCTTTGTATGAAAGTTGTATGCATTGGAGTTGAGGTCGGTGAATTTTAGAACATAGTAGAATTGCATTTGCCCTTTATAAAATGTGTTAAATCTTAAAGAGTTCTTTGCATTTATGAGGCAAAATAGAGCATTTATCAATACTTATCATGAGAACCCTGTGGCATACTGTTGGATACGTATTAATTTACAAGACTCTGAATTGTCATCCTTCCTGAAGTTCAATCGATTTAAGTACATTTATTTTTGTTTGAAATTTTAATTTTCCCGAGTTGAACTTTATGATCTTAAATATTAGTGTAGTGCTAAACCATATGAGTTTCAAGGTTTTTGATGCTATGTAAAGACCTGGTAAGTTACAGTAATACTTAATTAATTGGAATATTGTTCTAGTACTGCAATGTGGATATTGATAAAGATTTTAAAGGCCTTTTTTTGTCATAACTCTTACTTCTTTTTCTGAACACTTGCCGTCTTTCCCATGTGCTATGTTTGAACATGTCATTTGCACAAGAAAGAAGAAAGACTCTGGGGTTGGGAACCAATTTTTTGTTCACATGATGTGGAATTTTGTTGTATATCTGGAAATGCTTGATATTGCCTATTCCCTTTTCTTCACTTAATTATTTGAAAGGTATACTCTGGGTTGATCTTGGTATTGGTTTACTTAATTCATACATTTTAAACATCATTCTCAAGTAAGCTTTTTGTCTCTCTATGTATCCAATTTGTTGTCTATCTATCTATTCATTCTCTCTTCCTCTTGCTAACATCTTTATTTTGTGTGCTCCAGCCGGTTTATGAACCAGTACTTTTTGTTAATAGCTTGCCTACAACTATGGTCACTTATAACTCCAGTTAATCCTGCAAGCACATGGGGCCCACTTATTTTCATATTTGCTGTTTCAGCAACAAAAGAGGCATGGGATGATTACAATAGGTATCTCTCTGACAAGAAGGCAAACGAGAAAGAAGTGTGGGTTGTGAGCCATGGTGTTAAAAAACATGTATGTAATTTTCTTGCCACAATCTATCATTATTTGGATTTTTCTTTCTGTATTGCTTGTTCTATTTGAATTTTCATATTCAGACATGTCATGTACTGCTTAGTATAATTTTGCTTTCACATTTTGTCAATTGATGAACAACTAGAAATTTTTGAAGCAATTGATGGGTACAATCCAGGCCTTGCCATTATTACTCTTAATCAGTTGTCTGTACAATTAGTTCTTATGTTGGAAAGCCTTATATGTTGGTTATACAATAGCCATTTACAGGCAGTGGAAATACATATCACTCTCTATATATTGGAGTGGCTTTTCTTGCATCCCCCGTGTCAGAATCTAGATGCCATCTCCTATTGCGGTGGAATAGCTGATAATGAATGATACGAAGAAAGCTCTTTTTCTTGTATAAAATCAAGTTCATGCTTAAGGAGTGGAAACTATTTAATTTCTAGTTGATGGCATGTGTGTACGTTAGACAAGCAAACATCAAATGAATTTTGTATTGTCATTCAGTCAAGGAAGTCCAACTCAATTTCCAAGGAGCAACTATTATTAACATCAAAAGGGAGCACTGGCACAGTGGTAAAAAGCTGTTGCTATGTTACTTTATAGAAATATAAGGTAAGGCTGTGTACATTAGACCTTAATGCCCAACCCGTACCGGACCATACACATACAAGAGCTTCTATGGACCGTGCTACCCATTTAACTATTGTAAACATCAAAGCTTTGCCTTAGGTGTGACCCTAATTTGACGTGGCCTAGAAACTGTTATTTCAATGGATAGTTCACGAAGCAGCTTAGGAAGGTTGATGGAAGCAGTGTATTTCAGATTGGAGCCAAGTAGTGCCACGGCTACATAATATGCCTTCTTGGTCTGTCATGACTTTTCAAAAACTGGAGTGAAGATATTGTCATTAATCTGCAAATCATCATTCACATTCCTTGGTATTTGGAAGGATTGTGTACAATCTGATTCTAGTTAAGATAACCAGTTTTTAGCCCTTAAGATACTTTTCCAGAACACTCATCGGAACTATTTCAAAACAAGTATACAAGGATTTGAAAGAATGGGAATCTAATTTTAGTACAGATTTAATGAGAAATCCTCTTCCTTTTTTTTTTTAGTATGCCTAAAATAGTGTTTCGATAGCAGTTTAAGTTGAGCTGGGCATACTTTGTTGAGATCTTTAATTTCTTTAAGTTTTATCACTGCTTTGATTCTTCTAATTGGTAATGATTACATTGAATTGAGAAGTCTTCTCTGTCCAGTCTTAACTCTTTTCTTGAACAACTCTTTTTGTGGTATTATGAAAGCAAAGCTATGTGATTCTTGAACCTGTGACATAGTTTCATTTCTTTTTTTCTTTTTTCCTTCTTTTCACCTGTGTACATGTTGGTTTCCTTTCTTTTCCAGGTGTTTGAAACTATATGTGGTAGTCATAGAAGGGCTTTTTAGCTTTTTAAATGCCAACTTATAAATCATTTATTTCTGTGCTTGAAATGATGATATTTTTGTTGGAAAACTATCTTTTCTCTATGCCTAATGACTTCTCTGGAGTTAATTAACTTATTTAGGTTCTCTACCTGCTTCATGTTGACAAAGTTTGATTTGATTTTGTATTGAATTTGAAGCATCTGATCTTGCTCCTGTCTTATTCATGGTAGATTCAAGCACAAGATATTCATTTGGGTAATATAGTCTGGCTCCGAGAGAATGATGAGGTTCCATGTGATCTCATTTTAATTGGTACCTCCGATCCACAAGGTCTTTGTTATGTTGAGGTAAATTAATGCTTCTCTATCTATTTTATGCAAAACATCTTATGTGAATTTTTTTTTTTTTTTCTGTTGAGATCTTTCATCTATGGTCTAACTGGAAGTGGATTCGTTTAGCATAATCAGATAAAATTGGAATATATTTGGGATCTTGAAATGATAAATCTTACTTCAATAACCACTTGATTTTTGAATCTTTATCTTAAGAAGGCACATTTTACATTCCCTGAAAATCTTGAAAAGGTCTACTTGTTTGAATTCTTAAGTATGTATCTGGTGTGTTAGGTAGTTCTAGGGTTCCTTATGCCACACCAATTTTAAAGGATGAAAATGTTCTAGGGTTCCTATATTTACTATGTTCTCCTGTCTATAGGCAACTCACTTGCCTATAGGTAGCCTCTCTCAAGTTAGGAACCTAAAATAAGGTGGAGGGTTGCGTTAGTTTGACAGTCAACGCAAAACATTGTCAAATTTCATGATATGGATCATATAAGTAAATGCCAAGCTAGAGGTTTGGAGAGAGACGTTAGAATCAAAATGTTTTACTATTAGTAAGTTATAAAATTGAATTTATGCAATGTCACTTTAATAAGCCTAAAACTTGAATTTATGCAATGTCACTTTAATAAGCCTAAAACTAACACTAGGTTAAAGGTAAAAATTGGCGACCACGAATTCAATGTCTAAAAGTTTTAAATATTTATGATATATCATTGAAGAAAATGGAGGAATTGATAAAAGTGTTACAAATAGGATTCAAGCAAGGTAGAACACATGGAGAAATGCGTCCTCTATACTTTGTGATTGTGAAGTACCGGAAAAGTTGAAAGTAAATTTTATATGCAACTATGTTTTATGATTCGGAGTGTTGGGCGACTAAATATGAACACAAATAAAAAAATGAGAGTAGCAGGAATAAGATTGTTGAGATGGATGTGTGAACACACTAGGTTAGATAGGTTAAGTAACAAAAGCATTAGAAAGAAAGTTGGAGCAGCTCCAATAGATGAAAAAAATTAGAGGAACCCACCTAAGATGGTCTGCACACGTAAGTAGAAGACGTTTAGAGGCCCCTGTATGACAGGTAGAAAATAGAGAAACATTAACCAATATTATAAGGAAAGAAGCAAACATAAAGAGAATTGGAATATAACTAAAAAAAAATGACTTGTTTTATTTAAATATAAATGAAACAATGTGTCTTGATTGAACTCGCTGGCGTATATGATCCATATAGATGACCCCACTTAGTAGCACAATGGTTTTTTTGTTGTACCTGGTGCCTTGTGGAACTGCTATGAAATGACTTATTAGTTAATAAATAGATCACTTTGGGATGGCATATACATCACACATGCTGGATAGAGTGAAATCCTCGGACTTTTATATTGGTTGGGATTTTGAAAATTTTAACACCACTTTCAAAGTGATGCTGAAAAAAGTGATTGTTGAAGAGAAACACCATTCTGGGGATGTACCACAAGAAGAGTACTATGCCAATCTATTGAAGGTTGGTGTCCTATTTGCAAATATTTGCAAAAATAGATTAATCCAAATTTTATGATGACCTTCCCTGTTAATCCCATCCATATAATGTCCTCTTCAGGCTGTAGAGGTAATGCATCTCTGAACATCAATTAATCAAGAAAAATTCTGATCAAAATTTACTGACTTCCCACCCGGTAGTGGTACAATTCAGTGACAGGCGGAATTTCCCCATGGCCTTTCACCTTTTATATATAGGATGCTTAGCTCTCCAAACACTATTGTTTTTTCTTGTGGAAGGATGGTGTTGGATTTCATGTATTGCTATATATTTTGTATTTGTTTGGTAATTAGATGATCCAGGCCTTCCAAAATTGGTGGTTGTGGTAAGGTTACCGTAAGGGATGGTTTCAGTTAGTAAAAGAGAACATAATTGTTGTAACCACATGGAACAGAATGGAGATAAGATAATATTACCTTGTAATATCCTGGATTCAATGCATACTAATCGAAGTTGATTGGTATATCAAGTTTGTTATTAGCAATCCCCTGTGCTTATGTTGTATGTAAATTTTGGAATATTTAATATATCAAAGCAAGATGCCTCATATGCATCATTCTCATGTTTTTCAAGCTTTCTAGGAACAGAATTAATTGTCTTTTGAGCATGATTACTGAAAGGGTTGTTAATGTGGATTGTGCAATATGTCCTGCTGTGCTTTCACTGTGGGATTATAATATGAAGTTATTTTTCAGACTTCTGCCCTTGATGGGGAGACAGACCTCAAGACTAGGGTTATACCCTCGGCTTGCATGGGAATAGATATTGACTTGCTGCATAAAGTCAAGGTAAGAGAATCTCGTGTGGTTCTCATAGGTGAAAATACATTGTTGTATATTTATGAGAATTTGTCTTGTCTTTTTGTGCCTCTGATTATTCCTTTGGCAGGGTGTAATTGAGTGTCCTAAGCCTGATAAAGATATCAGAAGATTTGATGCAAATTTACGATTGTTTCCTCCATTTCTTGATAATGATGTATGCCCTTTAACAATAAAAAATACAATTCTTCAATCTTGCTATTTAAGAAACACGGAGTGGGCCTGCGGTGTTGCTGTTTACACAGGCAAGTTTTCTTTCACCCCCTAAGTTGTTCGTATGTTGTTAGTTTACTTCTAATCTCTAATTGAGCCTTCTGTGTTTTGAACGTAATTTACTGCCTCAAGTTAAATCTTCGTTTTGTTCTTGGTGAATAAGATTTAGAGTTGAGCACTTTAGCTCCAGTCAGTAGTGGATGATGTTTTCCAGTTATTAAAATGTCTATTCGAAGTTCAATCTAACTTTTAAAAAAAAAAAAAAAAAAAAATCTAATGATGATTGACTAAAGTAAGTGTAGCATTTTGGGTTACATGGCATGTGATTTTGGTTGCTGTAGATGTTGAGAGAACTTTATAGTCTGTGTCTAAACAAATAGGTGGAATAACTACCATTTAAATTACGCTTTCTCCCATTCTCGGATATTTCATTCATATGATCTCTCTTGCTCACACAGGGAATGAGACAAAACTGGGTATGAGTAGGGGTGTACCTGAACCAAAGCTTACCGCAGTTGATGCTATGATTGACAAGTTGACTGGAGCAATATTTGTTTTTCAGATAGTTGTTGTCACAGTCCTAGGAGTAGCTGGGAATGTGTGGAAGGAAACAGAAGCAAGGAAGGTTGTTTATCTCATCTGGTCTTTGTATTGATGTAATATGAGGAATTATGGACCAAAGACCCAGTGCCACTGCATAATTCTTGCAGTGTGTTTGGACACCCATTTCATCTCATCTCATTCCACAATATTCATCTTACTTCCTATTTTGTAATCTTATTTTTATGCTTACAATGCACCTTTTCAGATTTCCAATGCATTTATATTTTTAAACCGAACACTAAACACATATTGGAACCAAAATGGGTTCCCATACACACCCTTGGTCTACCTCAATAACGTTTTATTCAGGATAAATTAAATCCAACTGTTCAGATTCTCTTTCCTTTACTTCCAGAATTGCCAACTTATGCTTCATCGGAGTGTCTTTGCATGTTGGCATGTGGGGAGATTAATGGAATGCACTCAAATTTCATTTTCAGTGCATTGTTTATGCGGGTGCTATATCCATATAGGGAATACAAAAAAAATGAAGATATGATGCTTTCATGAATAATCAGATTGTATTTATGAAACCAGCTAATACTTTTTCTCATGTTTTAGTTCTTTATTCAGGCTTTCCTGTTGCATTCTTATGATTATTATTTTGCAGAGGCTGATTAAATTTGTTTAGTACTTTTAAATGTCACATTCATTTATGCTCTTCATTTTCTTTACCTCTTATGATAAGGATGTCTGAATTTTGCCTTTCTACTTTGATAAATTTTACTTGCTATTAGTTTATCTTCTGAGTGTATAAGTATGAAGCTCTTGATGCATACAAAAAACCTATACTTCTTGTTTCAATCTTTCTGATTTTGTGCGTACTTTGCTGTTAAAATGGTTTGTAGCTATGGTATGTTCAATATCCAAATGAAGGCCCATGGTATGAACTACTGGTGATTCCTTTGCGCTTCGAGCTCCTATGTTCCATTATGATTCCCATTTCTATAAAGGTAAACATTGGAACTTCATGAACCTTTCCCATTATAAGATTTTTTGTTTTGGGTCTTGTTTGAAGACATTGATAACTCATGCTTGCTTAAAAATAAGCAATATCTTTGTATTATTAGTAAATGAACCAATAAAGTAAAGTCTATCACTCATAAGAAGAATTGTGTTCTGTTTCCATGTCAAAAATGGAGAAGTGTATACGGTAATAAGGAAGAGATTTTAAAATCAATGGATCAATGTTCTTGACTTGAGAGATTAAGAACCATTGGAGTCTTGATAAAAAAGTTCCTTTTGACTTTGAACTTATCATGATATTCTTTTTAGTCTGTGGTAATATGAGTAGACTTATTGAGTTTCCTCTCTCTCTAGATGCTTTTTCAAATGTTAGGCTGGTAGTCGTTCATTTCCTAGTTGGGCCAGTGTAAAGAGCCAACTTACAGATATTAGTGCTAAATTGAAGGTGGTAACTTTGATTCAGTTTATGTTATGAATGATAGGATGAAGTAGAATTTAGTTGGATTCATATGGGATAATAAGTTAAATGGAAGTGATGTTGGTCTTCAAAATTAGATTTGCATTACTCCCTCCGTCCCATTAAAAAAGTCATGTTTCTAAAAATATTTTGTCCGGATAAAAGAATCATGTTTTTATTGTTTTTACCTCACACACCCTTACTAATATGATTATGTGTAGTCCATGATTAATCATACTTAAAAAGTAAGGGTATAGGTGAAAAAAATGGTGACAGATTAATTATTTTTAACAGTTGTACTTTAAAGCCCAAAAAAAATTATACATTTTGAAAAGTAAACTCTTTTAATGGGATGGAGGGAGTACTAAATTAGGAAACCCTTCTATGGTGCAAATTCTGTAGCAAACATATTTTTGCAATCAAATTGGGTACTTACTAATGCTGAAAAAAATGTGTGTACTGTTGATAACCTAGATAACTGAACCTATTCTGGTGTCAGGCTAAAAAACACTATGATTTTTGTTCCAGATCTAATAGTTTTTCTATTCCTTTAGTCATTTTCCTTATCTAATCAGTTGATTCACTCTGGCAGGTCTCTCTAGATCTTGTGAAAAGTTTGTATGCAAAGTTTATTGACTGGGACAATCAGATGGTTGATGAAGAGACTGGAACCCCTGCCCATGCAACAAAGTAAGGAAAATTTATTCTGTTTTTTTCTTTTTCCGACATTTTCATTTCCTTTTATTGATTAAGTCTCATCCACTATCTATGGCAGCACAGCAATTAGTGAGGACTTAGGGCAAGTGGAGTACATATTGACTGATAAAACAGGAACTTTGACAGAGAATAAAATGATTTTTAAAAGGTGTTGTATAAGCGGAACTCTATACGGGAATGAGGTTGGAGATGCTTTGAAAGGTCTGATGATTCTATCTTTTCAAAATGGTGCTTAGTTGGTCTGTTTCGGTGATCATATTATCTGTGGTCACCGTTCTATCCATAATTATCTGTCTTTTTCTAAGAGCTGGATAGGGATGATATGATATGTTCTTACACATTTTTCACTTAAAATTTGTATCTCTGTTGTGCATTATTTTGTTTGTTGAGTTTTAATCGTGAAACTTAAGGAAGAATAACAGTTATGGTACCTCATATCATGTTTCAGTTTTGGTCCCAAAAATTGAGTGGTGCATTTTGTTCCTAAAAATAAAAGGAATTCAAAACACATCAGTTAGCTGCCATGTTCCACCACTCTTTGGCCTGAAAACATAATGATCCTGCCACTTCATTCTAATTTTTTGGTAAAGAGAAGAGCGCACTTTGTACAACCTGAAATGTGCTCATTTTCTTTTTCCAGTAAAATCCATTGACCAAAATAGTGAATGTAAACCTTGAAACTGGGATATGAAACTAATTTTTGGTGCATGGGTGTTTGCTTTGTTATTTTCCCCTTTAGTTAGTGCCCTGCCCCTTGAAAGCTGGATTTCTTTTGGGTTAAACAGGGGCCAGAAATGCAATTTTGGGATAAAATTTCATGGCATTGAATCTTTGAGTTTTGGAGTTCAATCAGTTTAGCTTTCAGAATATAATTGATTAATGCGAGAAACTGTTTTTATTATAAGAAATAGTGGACAGGAGAATGGAAAGAAGTGAAATAAGACAAATCGAAAGTTTTGTTTCCTACAATACATGTGCACGCTTCTCATTTGATATTTTGGTTGTTTTAACTCGAACTATTTTATATTTCTTTTTTGTTCTCAAAGCCATCTTCTCTAGTTGAGATTCAAGGCTTTGTTTAATCTCATTGCATCAAACATTTTGTAAACTTTGATCCCTCTTCAAAAGTTGGTTTCTAAGGTTCAATTGAATAGGGGTTGGACAGGAAAAGATATCCTTTGAACATTATAGTGCCTATTAAGTTATTTTGTGGTCAGTAAAACAATAATTCATTCGATAAATCTCGCCCAGGTATGAGTCTCTTATGATTATGAGGACTTCATGTAAAAGTTGTTAAATAGTCTCAACTGGATGCATGGAAGTGCATGTTCTGGTATCTTGACTTGAAGAATAACTTAACTTCATATGCATCCCAGTGACGTAACATTTATCGTACTAGTTACTGTTTGATATTCAATGGTTGCCAAATTCCATTTAAAACTTCAGATTTTCTAGTATTCCATCATTTACAAGGTGTTGTGATGCTATATGTATTGTATATTTTGTATGACGTTGGAATAGTATGAAACCTGTTCAGCTATAATTAGCATTCTGTTGCAAATTTGTTTTCTTCCTGTTACAAGATGATACTTTTTGGAGCTAAACACACACACACACACACACACACACACACACGTGTGTGTGTGTGTGTGTTTTTCTCTCCCTTTTGGCATCTTCTACCTGAAGTCAAGGTGATTATGTTAGCCTTCTCTGACAGTAGAAGAAAGCATTAATTTACATTACCTTGTGCTGAGTGCTGCTTGAGGAAGTGCTTGTGTGAATATGGTGCTGCATGATTGCTTTTATATTTTCTTTTCACAAAGTGGGCTTAAGGCTATGCGCAGTGAACTAAAGTTGATCCTTGGGATTTTCAAAAAAAGAAAAAGAAAAAGAAAAATTGATGCTCGGAATAGTCTTTGGACTAAATTTAGACTGCAGCTGATGAATTTCTGTTCTTTTGATATTTCTCGACTTCACTATTCTGCAACTGGTTATCTTTAGGTTTTATGTTCCCTATGATTTGGGTTCTGTAGGGCTTTGAAGATGCTTTCAGGTTGTAAAGGCTTCTAATGTGTCTTATCTCATCATAAACAGATGAGGAATTGGTTAACGATGTTGCCAGTGGAACGCCTGATGTCCTTATGTTTCTGAGAGTTATGGCACTATGCAACACAGTGATTCCTATGCCTAGGTGATTTAAACATGAATTTTATATTTCTTTATGATATGTATGAAGTACTGAAAACTGTTCTTTCACCTATTACAGTACTGCCATTTTTGTTGTCTGAGTTATCAATTTAGTTCCTCAAAAGTTGTTTAGTCTATTTATTCTCTGGCAGCAAAAATGGGACAATCTTGTATAAGGCTCAGTCTCAAGACGAAGAAGCTCTTGTGCGTGCAGCTGCTGACTTGCACATGGTTTTGTTTAATAAGAAAGCAAACATTCTTGGTATTGGTTAACTTGATGTTGTATGAGAAGTTATATTAGTGATTTCAGCTTTTGCAATCTTACGTATATTGGACATTCTTTGCCTTCTGCAGAAATCAATTTTAATGGTTCTGTCATCCAGTATGAAGTATTGGATACTCTAGAGTTCACTTCTGACAGAAAAAGAATGTCTGTTGTGGTGAAGAATTGCCAAAGTGGGAAAATTCTCCTGTTGTCCAAAGGAGCTGATGAGGCCATTTTTCCATGTGCCCTTCCTGGTGATGATTCCATATGCACTTATGCTCCATCCAATTCATTACTAGCTATAATCAACTGATGCAGGCACAATTATTGGATTTGCTAACAGATATCAGGATGGGTTATGAGAGAGGAAGTATGCTAAAAAAAGTAGTTAATTGCTGGAACTCAGGGATAAATTGCAGTAAATAAACAAGAGGGGCTGAACAACGTAAGGAAATTTGGGAATACTTTATAGAGAACCTTGGGCATCGTACATAGGGCAATTTTAGGCGTAGGTTAACATTGAATAATTTAATCCTTAAAAGAGTATACTTCTGCATGAAACAATTTTTACTATTTGAAATTTGTATGATATTCTCTTGAAGGAGAAGTGTAATATGGATGGACGAAACTGATTCCTATTTTTCTTGGGATTAATTCAATTGTATTTTGCTGATGTGAGTTCCCTTATCAATTAGCACCGAAACATACAAGATTCCTAGAGTACAAAGAACTTTGGTATAACAATATTATACTAGAATGCCATGCTATATATTCAAATAAGCTGAATAATTTGCATGTAAAATATTCAGAAGTACATAAATGGCATGAAACTTGAATCCCTACTAGAATTAATGTAGTCATACTCAACTATTCACATAAGTTGGTTGAATCCCAACTAGTCTGATTCTGTTAACATTTGTGACTGAGAAAAGGTTGGAAAGTTTGAACAATAATGAAATTCATGATGGATTTATTGAGCGCTTTGAGATCTGTATCATAAACCTTGAAGACTGTTTTTGTAAGATCAACTAACTTTGTCAAAGGGGGAAAAATGATCAGCTACTTGCTGGAAATTGCTAATACTGAGAAGCTATTTATATTGTTGACATTTGAAAATTTTTAGAGTGCGCGCTGCTATGTTCATGTAAGAAGTGTTAACTTATACGCCTGTCTATGGAAGTGGATAATCTTGCATAAATTTTGGCTCTTGTACATTATCACTTGTTCAGAAGCCTTGCAAGATGGACTATGTAATCTCTATGTTTGGCTATTACTGTTTGTCCTAAGATAAGGTGCATTTTATTGATGTACACTTTCTATTAAAATGCTCTTGATAGCAGGGCTCAAACTGTTTGAATAAGAGATATGTTATGCTTCTTTTTTATGTCTCTATGTTTGAATAATCCTGAATACCTTTTCAGGGCTGCTTTTACATATTTCAAGCTTTAGCTCCACTAATGACTGCCAGAATTCAATGCTGAATAAGTCAATTGTTCTGCCTCTAGCATTTCCCTTTTCATTTGTGTACATGGGAATGCTAAAGAAAGTTTGGGAAACTAAGGTTAAATAGGAGGAAGGAGGTAGAAAGAGAGAGTTATAACTGTGACTCCTGTTTTGGAGGGAAGGCGTGGGGTGCAGTAAAAGAGTTCTAGTGTCAGATGGGTTATAACTTTTAGAAGGAGCCGTTTGCTTAGGAATGTTTTGTTTTCATTATGTAAAACTGAACTAGAATGAGAGGAAAGACTTCCTATATCATATACCATTTGTACATGGATATATATACACAAAACAAACTCACCAACTACACTCACCAACCACACTCACTACTCACCACTACACTCACCAACCACACTCACTACTCACCAACTACACTCACCAACCACACTCACTACTCACCAACTACACTTCCTATTTTATAACACTCCCCCTCAAGCTGGAGCATAGATATCAATCATGCCCAGCTTGTTACAAATGTAGGCAACCCGAGCTCCATTGAGAGCTTTTGTGAAGATGTCCCCTAATTGTTCTCCAGTCTTTACATATGCTGTATCAATCAAGTTTTGCTGGATCTTCTCTCGAACGAAATGACAGTCAATTTCTATGTGCTTAGTTCGTTCGTGGAAGACAGGATTAGAGGCAATATGAATTGCTGCTTGATTGTCGCACCAAAGTTTTGTTGGTCCTGAGGGTTTGAAGCCCAGTTCACCTAGGAGTTGAGAAATCCATATTACTTCTGCTGAAGCATGCGCCATTGCTCGATACTCAGACTCTGCACTTGATCGAGATACCACATCTTGTTTCTTGCTCTTCCATGAGACTAAATTACCACCAACAAACACACAGTACCCAGTAGTGGATCTTCGATCAATCTTAGAGCTTGCCCAATCAGCATCTGAGAAACATTCAACATGATTCTGCCCATGATTTTGATATAGAATTCCTCGTCCAGGGGCTCCTTTTAGATAACACAAAATCTGTTCCAAAGCTGACCAATGATGGACTGTAGGAGAAGACATGAATTGGCTTACAATGCTGACTGAGAAAGCGATGTCAGGACGAGTTACTGTGAGATAATTCAGTTTGCCCACTAGTCTTCTGTATCTCTCCGGATCTTCAAAGGCTTCTCCATCCTTAGTAAGTTGATGATTAGGGAGCATAGGGGTACTACATGGCTTAGCTCCTAGCTTCCCAGTATCTGCCAACAAGTCCAAAACATACTTCCGCTGGGATAGAAAGATCCCCTGTTTGCTCCTTGATACCTCAATTCCCAAGAAATATTTTAGAGGCCCCAAATCTTTAGTATTGAATTGACATTGAAGAAATGATTTTAATGACGAAATCCCTTGTACATCATTTCCAGTGATAACAATGTCATCAACATATACGACCAGCAAAATGACTCCTGAATCAGAGTGCCTATAGAAAACAGTAGGATCACTCTTACTCTTCTGCATCCCAAATTCTTCCACTGCATTGCTAAATTTTCCAAACCAAGCACGAGGACTCTGTTTCAGCCCATACAATGACTTCCGAAGACGACACACCTTCCCACACTCCCCCTGAGCAACAAAACCAGGAGGTTGCTCCATATACACCTCCTCTAGAAGATCACCATGTAGAAAAGCATTTTTCACATCTAGCTGGTACAAAGGCCAATTCCTTATGGCAGCCAATGAAATAAATAGGCGAACCGAAGTCAATTTGGCTACCGGAGAGAATGTGTCTAGATAATCAATACCGTAAGTCTGAGCATAGCCTTTAGCAACCAACCGTGCTTTGAGACGAGCTATAGACCCATCAGAGTGAAACTTGACAGTAAACACCCACTTACACCCAACTGCTTTCTTCCCATATGGTAACTCAGTCAAGTCCCACGTGCCATTTTCAGTTAGGGCATTCATTTCATCAATCATGGCTGCCCGCCACCCAGAGTGGGATAGGGCTTGTTGTACTGATTTGGGTACTTCAACTGAGTCAAGAGAGGCAATAAAGGCACAAGAAGCAGAGGATAATTTGTTATAGGCAACCAAAGAAGAGATAGGATAGGTACATTGGCGTTTACCTTTGCGAAGGGCGATAGGTAGATCAATGTCACTGGGGGGAGCCGATGAAGAAGAGGGAGGATCCGATGAAGAAGAAGATACCAGTTCCAGACTTGAATCAGGAAGACAAGGGCGTCTCGAATACACCTGAGTGATGGGGGGTCGAGGTGGAGGGAGTTCTTGAACAGGCTCTGGACTAGAGATATGATAGATTAACATTTCATCATGTTCCTTTGGAGAGGCTGGTTGTGAAGACTCACTAAAGAAAGGAATCCGTTCATGGAATGTGACATCAGTTGAGATCAAGTATCTTTTTAACAGAGGAGAATAACACCTATACCCTTTTTGTAAACGAGAGTATCCCAGAAAAACACACCGTAGGGACTTAGGATCCAGTTTTGAAACTTGTGGACGGACATCACGGACAAAACAAGTACACCCAAAGATACGAGGCTCAAGGGGAAAAACAGGTTGGCTGGGAAACAGAGTCTGATAGGGTGTCCGATGTAGTAAGACCGTAGAGGGCATTCGATTGATCAAAAAACATGCAGTAGAAACTGCATCTACCCAAAAATGTTTAGGGATATGAGCTTGAAACATGAGGGCTCTAGCTGTCTCTAATAGGTGTCTGTTTTTTCTTTCAGCAACTCCATTTTGAGATGGAGTATCAACACAGGAGGATTGGTGAAGAATCCCATTTTGGGTCATATATGTTTGAAAGGGTCCAGAGAAATACTCTTTGGCATTATCACTGCGCAAGATTTTAACCTGAACATTGAACTGTGTTCTAATTTCAGCGCAGAAAGATTGAAAATGAGAGAGTACTTCAGCACGTGATTTCATGAAATAAAGCCAAGTCATACGGGAAAAGTCATCCACAAACGTAACAAAATATCGAAAATCATTTGATAAGACTGAACAAGGTCCCCAAACATCAGAATGAACTAGATCAAAGCTATGACTAGCCCTTTTATTAATTCGCGGGACAGATGACAACCTATGATGCTTAGCAAATTGACACGACTCACAATCTAGAAAGGACATATGCTGAAACTGCGGGTATAACCTTTTTAGGGAGGTTAGGGACGGGTGACCTAACCGACAATGAATTTCAAAAGGAGATAGAGTGCTGGCACAGGCTACAGGTCGAGGTATTTGGGTATCCAAGATGTATAGCCCTCCTGACTCGCGCCCTTTACCAATAACCTGCTTCGTCATAAGATCCTGGAAAAGACAGTAATCAGGAAAAAATGAGACAAAACAATTGAGAGCTCGTGTGATTATGCTAATAGATACAAGATTAAACGCAAATTTAGGTAAACAGAGAACAGATTGCAAGGACAAAGTAGGTGTAACATTAACTGTGCCAGAGCCGAGAACATTAGAGATCGACCCATCTGCTAAGGTGACTGAAGAACGATGTTTATGAAGGGTGGAAAGAAGGTTTGGATTACCTGTCATGTGGTCTGAGGCACCAGAATCAATGACCCACTGAGAAGATGAGAGGAGACATGTCTTATTTTTACCTGACTCAGCAAGGGCAGTGATAGATTGAGGCCTTCTTGATGCCTCCTGAAACTGGATGAATTTGGCATATTCATCTGCAGATACTACATGGGCTTGCTCATGAAAGGCTTCATTCGTGACTACCATATGGGCTGATTGTGATCCAGAACCCTTGTGATTCCGTTTAAGCAACTTCTGACACGACCGCTTCGTATGCCCAGGTTCATGGCAATAGTAGCAGACAACTCCTGAGTTTTGATTCATGCTTCGAGTAGTACCTCCAATGCCACTAGTACTGCCCCTGTAAGATCCCTGAGAATGGGATCTTGTTGTTGCCATATTGGTTTGACTAGCTAGAGCGCTGGGCTGCTGTACAGAAGAGGCATGAGAACTAGGGATGGCGCGCAATACCCTAGTGTAGGCTTCCCTTAGGGTAGCTACGCCAGGGTCAGATAAAATCTGTTGTTTAACTCCTTCATACTGAGAGCTCAGCCCACCCAAGAAACTCATAATTGCCATCTGCTCTCTTTGTTTCTGCTGAACCTTGATATCAGCACTAAACGGCATCAACGCATGCAACTCCTCATAGATGCGTTTGAAATTCTTGTGGTAGGTAACAATTGATTGATCCTGTTGTTCAGCACGGTAAAACTCCTTGCAAACATCATAAATCCGAGAGATATTCTCCTTCCCAGAGAACACAAAGGCTAGTTCCTCCATCACATCTTTAACACAGTCACAGTGGGTAATATGACTGGATTGATCTGGTTCAATTGAGTTCCTAATCTGTATTAGGAGTTGGGCATCAATCCTCATCCATTCAGCATATTCTGGATCCTTCTCAGAAGGAGGACTATCAGTAAGATGCTTCTCCTGGGAAATACTCCTTAAATACAGACGAACTGTTTTATTCCAATAAAAGTAATTGAGTTCACTCAATTTTTCATCAGTAATTTTGGCAACAGAGGACACTAACCCGGTTATCCCTTGTTTTTGTTGAGCCATAATAATTTTCCAGAAATCAGAGTATGAGCCAACCAACAAACACAAACAGAGAAGAAGACCAAGAATGCAAAAGAAAAATAGGACTGCACACTTGGGCAGAGAAACAAAAGAGAAAACAGCACTGCTCACTTGGGCAGAGAAACACAAGAGAAATAGGACTGCACACTTGGGCAGAGAAACAAAAGGGAAAACAGCACTGCTCACTTGGGCAGAGAGAAACAAAAGGGAAAACAGCACTGCTCACTTGGGCAGAGAAACACAAGAGAAATAGGACTGCACACTTGGGCAGAGAAACAAAAGGGAAAACAGCACTGCTCACTTGGGCAGAAAACTGGCAGAAAAATTTCTAAGGCTCTGATACCATGTAAAACTGAACTAGAATGAGAGGAAAGACTTCCTATATCATATACCATTTGTACATGGATATATATACACAAAACAAACTCACCAACTACACTCACCAACCACACTCACTACTCACCACTACACTCACCAACCACACTCACTACTCACCAACTACACTCACCAACCACACTCACTACTCACCAACTACACTTCCTATTTTATAACACATTAAAATGTTGAGAATAATAGTCATCCCATGTCTTGTAAGGGACCTTTTTAAAAAACATTTTATTGGAAAGATTTTTCAATGTAAAGAGTGTAGATGAACAGTAAAAATATTGTATTGGACTGATGATAAATTATTATCAAATATAAAGAAAATGTACTGTAGAAAACAAAAACAAAACCAAAACAGAATCAAAACACAGGTTGACGAATAGGGTTATTCCTGTAATTCTTCTCATGGCAATTCTCCTTTATCATTGCATGTTCTGAGATGTTTTGTGCAGTGTTCTCTTTCCTTTCTGAGGTTTTTGACTGAGAATTTCTATGAGACTCCTGTAGTGGTTGTGATGTTTGCACAACATTTTATTTTGGTTCCTGTTCATTCCTTCAAATTTTAAATAATCTTTACGTCCACTTGAGTTTACTCTCATCTTTCGAATCTTCATGTGAGAGTTCTGTGCCAGCCCTCTGGTGCTAACTTTATTGACCTCTCGTGTCAGTGGCTGCTCAAACTGTTGAAGTTTTGTTAAATTTCTGAAGTTATTATTTTCAGGGAAGCATATGAGGACCTTTTCTGAAGCAGTTGAAAGATACTCTCAACTTGGTTTGCGGACGTTGTGCTTGGCTTGGCGTGAACTGGAGGAAGATGAATACCAAGAATGGTCTTTGATTTTTAAAGAGGCTAATAGTACATTGGTTGACAGAGAGGTGATGCAATTTACACCTCTTTTTCTTTAATTTTTAAGTTTTTTTCTGCTAACCATTTAATCCTGAAAAAAAGTAAATGATAAAAATATTAGATGTAAAACAAAATGAATTAAGTCATTATTAAAGCAATAAACCAATGAAAAGCAAGTAAAACAGAAAGGTACATATTGCTGCTAGCATCTGGCATCTAACATAATCTGAAAGTATCACAATTCTGACTTTCCATCTGCTTTCTCTTTTGTTATATAGTGGAGGGTGGCTGAGGTCTGCCAAAGGCTAGAGCATGACTTTCAAATTCTTGGTATTGCTGCTATTGAGGATCGACTACAGGTATTACAAACTGCTTTTAATTTACACCAAAACTTGCCTGAGGTGGTATGAACAATGCGCAACCTGGATATTTTTGAGCGTGTCTCCTCCATTTGTTGTTTTAATCTTTCTGAAAACATTAAATTTTCATATAAAAAAGATACTTCAGTGTCAAAATAACACTTTGAAAAGTAATGGCTTCATTCCTTTATTTCTTTTTTCTTTGCTTAAAAGAATTACTTTTCATATAAAATCTTTTGAAAGCAAAAGTAAACATTTGTTTAAATGATTTTTTTTTCATATCAAATTCCTAATTTTAAAATTAAGACTCATACTTCGAAAAAATAAATCCGTATACTTTTGTTTAAAAGCATTACTTTTCCACTAAAAGTCTTACTTTTGGAAGTAAGGCTCTTATTTTCATTTTAAAGTATTACTTTTTTAATATAAGATAAGACTCAACTCTTGTAAAAGTAGGAGTTATTCTTTTTTTCAAAGCATTACCTTTTTTATAAAAGTCTAGGCTGTTCACAATAGAGAGATATGATCCATATATTTAATCCCACATAGTAGGATAAAAGCTTAGTAATATTACTTTTTTATATTAGATTCATAATTTTGAAAGTAAGACTTACAGTTTTGAAAGAAAAATTATTTTTTTCCCTTCTAAACCTCTTTGTTTTCTTTTTCAATATAAAGTCTTACTTTTAAAAGTCTTTACTTTTAAAAGTCAAAACTCATACTTTAGAAAGAAAAGTTCTGTAATCTGAGTATGAATGAACTGATTTCTACTTATACTTTCTAGGAGAGTAGATACATATTTATACAGGTTTATATCTCTAAGCTAGGAAAGAGAATGAATCATGCTAAAATCTAATCCCTATAATCCCTCCTATAAACCCTCCTATAATCCTGATTCTGTATTTAGGAAAGTCAACTGATTTACAGCACTTCTTATGTACATTCTATAACACTCCCCCTCAAGTTGGAGCATAGATATCAATCATGCCAGCTTGTTACAAATGTAGGTAACCTGAGCTCCATTGAGAGCTTTTGTGAAAATGTCCCCTAACTGTTCCCCAGTCCTCACGTATGCTGTAGCAATCAAGTTTTGCTGGATCTTCTCTCGAACGAAATGACAGTCAATTTCTATGTGCTTAGTTTGTTCGTGGAAGACAGGATTAGAGGCAATATGAATTGCTGCTTGATTGTCGCACCAAAGTTTTGTCGGTCCTGAAGCTTTGATGCCCAGTTCACCTAGAAGTTGAGAAATCCACATTGCTTCTGCTGAAGCATGCACCATTGCACTCAGACTCTGCACTTGATCGAGATACCACATCTTGTTTCTTGCTCTTCCATGACACTAAATTACCACCAACACACACACAGTACCCAGTAGTGGATCTTCAATCAATCTTAGAGCTTGCTCAATCAGCATCTGAGAAATATTCAACATGATTCTGCCCATGGTTCCGATATATAATTCCTCGTCCAGGGGCTCCTTTTAGATAACACAAAATTTGTTCCAAAGCAATTGAGAGATTGTGTGATTTTGCTAATAGATACAAGATTAAACGCAAATTTAGGTAAACAGAGAACATATTGCAAAGGCATAGTGGGTGTAACATTAACTGTGCCAGAGCCGAGAACATTAGAGATCGACCCATCTGCTAAGGTGACTGAAGAGCGATGTTTATGAAGGGTGGAAAGAAGGTTTGGATTACCTGTCATGTGGTGTGAGGCACTAGAATCAACAACTCACTGAGAAGATGAGAGGAGATATGTCTTATTTTTACCTGACTCAGCAAGGGCAGTGACAGATTGAGGCCTTTTTGATGCCTCCTGAAACTGGATGAATTTGGCATATTCATCTGCAATTACTACAAGGGCTGGATCATGAGAGGCTTCATTTGTGACCACCATATGGGCTGATTGTGATGTTGAAAGAATCGGAAAAATCTTCTAGAATAGGGCAAGGAGTGTTACTCAAGTTATTTCCTTCAATCAGTATGGAAATTAAAGTAGAATAGGAATGAAGTCCTAAATTGTAGTTCCCTGATTCTTAGAATTTCTGATTAGCATTATACCTTATTTATAAGGTTAAAGACACTATAAATCTATACGTTACCATTGGAGTGAGGAATTAAGAATCACAGTTTTTCCTCTTTCTGAATTTCTTCATGGTATCAGACCCTTTTACAGTCAAAATATCAATTTCAAGGCAGCCATGGTTGGCTCTGAGTCAGCATCTTCCGATTCTAGTAGTGGGGGAAATTGCCCAGACCTAAATCCCCAGCCTATGAACGCTTCTTCTGATAACCTCCTTTTGGCTACCCCTCACAAACTGAAGGTGGAAAACTACCTTTAGTGGTCCCAAACTATGCGACTGGTCATTGACGGCAAAGGGAAATTAGCGTTTCTAAATGGAGAAGTGAAACCCCCAGCCGAAACTGACCCCAAGTTCAAACAATAGTGGTCTGAAAACTCCATGGTTGCTGCCTAGTTGGTCAATTCCATGGATCCAGCCATCGGTAAACCATTTATTTACTTGCCTATTGCAAAGGCAATATGGGAAGCTGTGCAAGCAACCTACTATGATTTGGAAAATTATTCACAATTATTCGAGCTTAATGCCAAAGTCTGAAGATGCAGCAAGGTAGGGCGAGTGTGACAAAATATTACAATGAGATGATGACAGCATGGCAAGAGTTGGACCTCTTTGAGGCAGAAACCTGAGAAAATCCAAATGACAGTGCCCGATACAGGAACAAGGTAGACATAAGTCGTGTGTTTGTCTTCCTTGCAAGGCTAAACCAAGATCTGGATGATGTCCGGGGGAGAATTCTAGGTCGGAAACCTTTCCCTCCTATTAGAGAAGTTTTTTCAAAAGTTTGACGTGAAGAAGCAAGGCGAAAGGTGATGCTTTCAAACCACAGTGAGCCTAAATCAGAACCTGAAGGTTCAGCACTCACTGTAAAAGGTTTTGATGAGGAGAAGAAGGGAAAACCAGGCCATGGTGTGATCACTGCAGAAAACCATGGCACACAAGGGAGAACTGTTGGAAGTTACATGGCAAACCTGCCAACACAAAGAGAAAGCAGGGCAACTACAACAAATCAGGGGGAGAAGGCCACGCTCTTCAAGCTGGTAGTTCTGAATCAGTCCAGAACCCCAGCTCGTCCTTCACTCAGGAGCAAATAGAGCAGTTACAGAGGCTCCTTCAATCCCAATCCATGTAGCCAACCCTTCTCCGTCATGTTCTTTGGCGAAGTCAGGTATCATCCTTATAGGCTCCATAGCCTGTACTCAATCAAATGGCTTTTGGATCTTAGATTCAGGAGCCACAGATCATATGACTGGCACTTCTCATTTTTTCTTGTCTTATAAACCTTGTGCAGGAAACACAAAAGTAAAAATTGCAGATGGCTCTTATGCCACAGTTGCTGGGAAAGGCCCAATACCTATCTCTCCTTCCCTTTCTTTAAATGATGTCCGTCATATTCCTACTCTAGACTACAATTTATTGTCAATCAGTAAATTCACTCATGACCACCACTGTACTGCTAAATTTAGTTCATCTCAATGTCTTTTTCAGGATTTAACCTCCGGGAAGATGATTGGGGATGCTAAACAGGATGGTGGACTGTATTACCTAAACACCAAATCTTTTGGTATACTAGCATGTTTCAATTCCATGAAGGTTTTAGGCAATAATGATATTCTGTTATGGCATTATAGATTAGGACATCCTAGTTTTCAGTACTTGAAGTTGTTATTCCCCAAGCTGTTTTGAATAAAGAAGTTTTACAATGTGAATCATGTGAAATGGCAAAGCACCATCGCACAACTTTGCCCCCCCAACCACATAAAAAATCAGCTCCATTCACTCGAATACATAGTGATTTTTGGGGACCTTCTAGAGTCCCAACTCAATCTGAAAAACGTTGGTTTGTGACCTTTATTAATGATCACACTAGAGTCACTTGGGTATTTTTACTCAAGGAAAAATCTGAGGTTGCTTCTGTGTTTAAAAGCTTTTATGCCATGGTCAAAACTCAATTCCACACTGACATCCAAATTTTTAGAAGTGTCAATAGAAAAGAATTTTTTAATAAAATATTGGGAACATTTTTTTCTAAACATGGGATTGTCCACCAAAGTTCTTGCATTCATACTCCCCAACAAAACAGGGTAGGTGAAAGAAAGAACCGACATCTCCTTGAAATGGCACGTGCTTTATGTTTTACAACTAATGTTCCCCAGTATCTTTGGGGGGAAGCAGTTTTAACAACAGCATATCTAATAAATAGGCTGCCTACTCGCATCTTAAACTTCAGCAACCCCATTCAAATGTTTTTCAAAACTTTTCCTAATTCAAGATTGATAGGGGATATCCCTTTAAAAATATTTGGTAGTGTGGTATTTGTTCACAATTTCAGTCTCCAAATTTCCAAACTTAACCCAAAAACATTTAAATGTATATTTGTGGGGTATGCTTCTAATCAACGGGGATACAAATATTTTGATCCTATTCGGAAAAAGTTATTTGTGTCCATGGATGTTACCTTCTTCGAAGGTTCTCCATTTTACAGCAACCCTCATCTTCAGGGGGAGAGGGAACAATCTGTTGAAAATGAGTTCTCAAAGAAACATGTTTTTTCTAAACCTGGAATTGGGTTTCCAGAATTTTTAGAACCTAAACCCCAACTTGTTTTTCCAGAACCTGAACCCAAGTCGAATTTGGAAAAAAGTCCTAAAATTCTGCCATCACAGAATAAACCAGAAACTAACATGGAGGAGAAACGATTTAAAGGGCTGGTGTACTCAAGGAGAAGGATTGATGTGTCTCACAATCCTCCTGTTCAGCATCACCAAACATCTACTGCAAGGTTAGATTTTGAAAGCCAGGACAGTGATTCCAAATCTGGAAAATCTCCTTCAGGTAATTCAGATTCTTTTGGTCAAAGTGATCTTCCTATTGCCCTTAGGAAAGGTGTTCGAACCTGTACCAAACACCCTATGTCCAATTATGTGTCCTATAGAAATCTCTCACCTCAATTTTACTCTTTTGTCTCACAATTATCAAGTGTAACTCTTCCTAACAGTACTTAGGAAGCTCTAGAGGCTCCTAAGTAGAGCGAAGCTGTTGAAGAGGAAATGAAGGCATTGGAGAAAATTTCTACCTGGGAAGTGGTTGATCTACCTAAAGGGAAGATGATAGTAGGCTGCAAATGGGTATTCACTATAAAGTATCACTCTGATGGGACCCTGGAAAGATAAAAGGCTCGATTAGTAGCCAAAGGTTTCACTCAAACCTATGGTGTAGACTACTATGAAACTTTCTCCCCGGTAGCTAAACCAAACACCATTCGGGTACTCCTATCAGTTGCAGCAAACCTTGATTGGCCACTACTCTAACTAGAAGTAAAGAATGCATTTCTGAATGGTGACTTGAAAGAAGAGGTGTTTATGGATTTCCCACCTGGGTATTCAAAGAAGTTTTGTGGAAAGGTATGCAAACTGAAAAGATCTATTTATGGCCTCAAACAGTCGCCCCCGGCTTGGTTTGATAGATTTACAAAGTTTGTAAAAGGTCAGGGATACAGTCAAGGGCACTCTGACCATACCCTCTTCATATGGAGTATCCAGGGCAAAGTGTCGGTACTAATTGTGTATGTTGATAATATAATTCTGAGTGGAAATGATTTTGTTGAGATGGACAGGCTGAGGCAGAATCTGGCTAAGGAGTTTGAAATTATAGATTTGGGGCATCTTAAATACTTCCTTGGAATGGAAGTCGCAAGATCAAAGGAAGGAATCATGGTTTCACAGAGGAAGTATGTTCTGGATCTTTTGGCAGAAATTGGAATAAGCGGCTGCAAACCATCTGACACCCCAACTGATGTGAACCTGAAACTTGGGGATTTTAAAGATGGTGTTCTAGCTGATAGGGGAAGATACCAAAGACTTGTAGGAAGACTGATCTACTTGTCTCAAACTCGGCCTGATATAGCCTTTGCTATAGTATGATAAGCCAATTCATGCAATCTCCATATAAAGAGCATATAGAAGCTGCATACAGGATCCTTAGGTATCTGAAGGGTGCCCTAGGTAAAGGAATTTTCTTCAAGAAAAATGAAAGGAGAGATATTGAAATCTATACGGATGCGGACTGGGCAGGATCTACTCTTGACAGAAGATCCACTTAAGGTTATTGTACCTATGTTTGGGGTAATGTAGTATCTTGGAGAAGCAAAAAGCAAAGTGTGGTGGCAAGAAGCAGTGCTAAAGCAAAGTTTAGATCGATGGCTAAAGGAATAGATGAGGTGCTATGGCTCAAAAAGGTTATGCAAGACCTGAAGTTGTCAGTCAGATTTCCTATGAGGTTATACTGTGATAACAAATCAGCTATAAGTATAGCTCAAAATCCAGTACAACATCATAGGACCAAACATATTGAGATAGATAGACACTTCATAAGGGAAAAGTTGGAGGCAGGGATAATTTGTACACCATTCGTGCCCTCATCTCAGCAAGTTGCTGATGTGCTAACTAAGGGACTAGTGAGGAAACAGTTTGAAGATCAAATTTGCAAGTTGGGCATGATAGATATCTTTGCACCAACTTGAGGGGGAGTGTTGAAAGAATCAGAAAAATCTTCTAGAATAAGGCAAGGAGTGTTACTCAAGTTATTTTCTTAAATCAGTATGGAAATTAAAGTAGAATATGAATAAAGTCCTAAGTTGTAGGTTCCCTGATTCTTAGAATTTGTGATTAGCATTATACCTTCTTTATAAGGTTAAAGACTATAAATTTGTACGTTACCATTGGAGTGAGGAATTAAGAATCACAGTTTTTCCCTTTTCTGAATTTCTTCATGTGATCCAAAACCCTTCTGATTCCGTTTGAGCAGCTTCTGACACGTCCGCTTCGTATGCCCAGGTTCAGGACAATAGTAGCAGACAACTCCTGAGTTTTGATTCATGCTTCGAGTAGTACCTCCAGTGCCACTAGTACTGCCTCTGTAAGTACCCTAAGAATGGGATCTTGTTGTTGCCGTATTGGTTTGACTGGCTAGAGCGCTGGGCTGCTAGACAAATGAGGCATGAGAACTAGGGATTGTGCGCAATACCCTAGTGTAGGCTTCCCTTCGGGTAGCTACGCCAGGATCAGACAAAATCTTTTGTTTAACTCCATC
The DNA here is from genome assembly GCA_016801395.1 of Leptodermis oblonga. Classification (NCBI taxonomy): domain Eukaryota; kingdom Viridiplantae; phylum Streptophyta; class Magnoliopsida; order Gentianales; family Rubiaceae; genus Leptodermis; species Leptodermis oblonga. The sequence continues at coordinate 10,387,318 of CM028752.1, forward strand.
ATACTGAGAACTCAGTCCACCCAAGAAACTCATAATTGCCCTCTGCTCTCGTTGTTTCTGCTGAACCTTGATATCAGCACTAAACGGCATCCATGCATGCAACTCCTCATAGATGCGTTTGAAATTCTTGTGGTAGGTGTTAAACTGAACTAGAATGAGAGGAAAGACATATCTCATATACCATTTGTACATGGATATATATACATCAAACAAACTCACCAACTACACTCACCAACCACACTCACCAACTACACTCACCAACTATAGGAATCAATTTTTATTCTTTTAACTTTCCTATATTTCCTCTTATAATCATGATTATGTACTAGGAAAGCCAACAACACTTCTTATTCTATAACATTAACTTTCAACACTCCCCCTCAAGTTGGAGCAAAAATGTCTATCATGGCCAACTTGCTTATATGACGATCAAATGGTAGTCGTAGTAGCCCCTTTGTTAGAACATCTGCCACTTGTTGAGTTGAAGGTACAAACGGGGTGCAAATTATTCCATTTTCTGGCTTCTCCCTTATGAAATGCTTATCAATTTCAACATGCTTGGTCCTCTCATGTTGAACAGGATTTTGAGCAATGCTAATAGCCGCCTGGTTATCACAATACAACTTCATAGGTAGAAGAACAGGTCTGTTCAGGTCTTGCATCAACATCTTGAGCCATAAAACTTCTTTAATTCCATGGCTCATTGCCCGAAATTCAGCTTCTGCACTACTAGTTGCTACCACTTTTTGCTTCTTACTTTTCCAAGACACCAAATTGCCCCAGAGAAAGGTACAATAGCCTGTGGTAGATCTCCTATCTGAGACAGAACCAGCCCAATCAGCATCTGTAAACACCTCAATGCCCCTCTTCTCACCTTTACCAAAAAACAGTCCTTTCCCAGGGCTCCCTTTCAGATATCTCAGAATCCTATAAGCAGCTTCTAGGTGTTCTTCATAAGGAGAATGCATGAATCGTGAAACCAAACTCACAGCAAATGCAATGTCAGGTCGAGTGTGGGACAAGTAAATTAATTTTCCCACCAACCTTTGATATCTTCCCTTCTCAGTGGGAACTCCATCCTTGATATCTCCTAGTTTGAAGCTCACATCAACTGGAGTGTCTGAAGGTTTGCAGCCACTCATTCCAGTCTCTTTCAAGAGATCTAGAATGTATTTTCTTTGAGATACTGTGATACCTTTCTTGGACCTAGCGACCTCCATTCCAAGGAAGTATTTCAATTGTCCCAGATCTTTGATCTCAAATTCTGTAGCCAGATTCTGCTTTAGTCTCCCCATTTCTTCAAAATCATCACCAGTTAAGATTATGTCATCCACGTAAACAATCAGGACTGAAACTCTCCCTTTGGAATGTTTTTTAAACAAGGTATCATCTGAGTGCCCCTGTTTATATCCTTGACCTTTAACAAATTTGGTGAATTTGTCGAACCAAGCTCGGGGGGATTGTTTCAGTCCATAAATGGACCTTTTCAGCCTGCACACCTTCTTCCCAAACTTCTCAACGAACCCAGGCGGTGGTTCCATATATACCTCTTCTTGCAAATCACCATTTAGGAAAGCATTTTTGACATCTAGCTGGAACAAAGGCCAATCAAGATTAGCAGCCACAGATAGTAATACCCGAATTGAGTTTACCTTAGCTACTGGTGAGAAAGTTTTAGAATAGTCCACTCCATAAGTTTGAGTAAATCCTTTTGCTACAAGGCGAGCCTTGTATCTTTCTAAGGATCCATCCGAGTGGTATTTCACAGTGAATACCCACTTGCATCCAACTGGCTTCTTCCCATAGGGTAGGTCCACTGTTTCCCAAGTATAATTCTTTTCCAAAGCACTCATCTCTTTGAACATAACTTCCCTCCAATTTTTATCATGTAGAGCCTCCTGAATAGTGTTAGGAATGTACACACTAGACAATTGTGAAATAAATGAGCAATGGTGAGGTGAAATGTTTTCATAAGACACAAAATTAGATAGTGGATGCTGTGTGCATGATCTTACTCCTTTTCTAAGTGCAATAGGAAGCTCCAAGTGATTAGAAGAACCTGAATTTTCTGAAGGAGTAGTTGCAGGACTTTGCGAGTCAATGTCATGACCTTGGAGTTCAGGATCCAACCTTGGCGGGAATGATTGATGATGCTGAGGATTGGTGCTCTTTCTCCTGGAGTAGACCAGACCTTTGAATCTGTTCTGATCAGTTGTTGGTAGTTCTACCTCTAACTGGTGTTGCTGGGATGGCACTTTTTGTAGTTCAGGTTCAAAGATTTCAGGCTGTGTGACAGTGGTTGGTTCATGGATCATAATTTTTTGTGGCCAGAAAACCTAATCTTGACTTTGATTCTCCCCCTGAAGATGAGGGGGACTGTGGGAAGATGTACCTTCAAGAAAGGTAACATCCATAGACACATACATTTTCTTAGAAGTAGGGTCATAGCATTTGTATCCCTTTTGATGGGCTGAGTATCCTACAAATATACAACGGTGTGGCTGAGGGTCAAGTTTGGATTTGTGGGGATGGAAGTTATGGACAAAAGCAACACATCCAAAGATTTTTAAAGGGAGATCGGTGGTTAACCGAGAGTTGGGGAATAGTGTATTGAGCTGTTGAATGGGAGTACTGAATTTTAAGGTACGAGTAGGCAACCTATTTATTAGATATGCTGCAGTTAATACAGCTTCCCCTCACAAAAATTTTGGAACCTTAGTTGTAAGAATTAAGGCCCGAGCTGTTTCAAGAAGATGACGGTTCTTCCGTTCTGCTACCCCATTTTGTTGAGGTGTATAACTACAAGAACTTTGATGCACAATGCTATTAGTAGAGAAGAACTGCCCTAACACATGATTAAAGAATTCTTTCCCATTGTCACTTCTAAAAATCTTTATGGGAGTTTGAAATTGAGTTAGGATCATGGCATAAAAGTGTTTAAACACTAGTGCAACATCAGATTTATCTTTTAATAAGAACACCCAAGATACTCTATTATGGTCATCAATAAAAGTGACAAACCAACGTTTCCCGGATAGGGTGGATACTCTAGAGGGTCCCCAAACATCACTGTGAATGATAGAAAATGGTGCAGATGGTTTGTATGGTTGAGATGAAAATGTAGCACGATGATGCTTTGCCAATTCACAACTCACATTTTTGGAGTGAAAATTGTTTATTCATAAACAACTTAGGAAACAGTAGCTTTAAGTAGCTGAAACTAGGGTGGCCTAACCTATAATGCCAAAGCATCATTTCATTATTTTCAGAAACTAAAGTTGAAGCAACACATGTTCTCCTATCTAGCATACCCATAGGTCTTGTGTTTAGGAGATATAAGCCACCAGTTTGTTCAGCATCCCCAATCATCTCCCCCGAGGTTAAATCCTGAAAAACACAACGAGAGGAGCAAAAATTAGCCGTGCAATGGTGATCATGTGTGAATTTGCTGATAGATACCAAATTATATGAGAGAGGGGATATGAAGAACATCTTTCCGAGTCAGGTTGGAAGACATGGGTATAGGCCCTTTGCCGGCAACAGTGGCAAATGAACCATCAGCAATTTTTACTTTGAAATTACCTGCAACAGGTGTGTAAGAAGAAAAATATTTCGAAGACCCAGTCATGTGGTCTGTGGCTCCTGAATCTAAAATCCAGTAGTCATTAGATTTGGTACAAGCAATTGTACCAACAAGGACTGTACCTGATTGTGCTAAGGAAGCTGAGGCTGAGTTGTTTCCCATAGATTGGGACTGAAATAACTTTTGAAGATGTTCCATCTGCTCCTTAGTGAAGGGGGAAGACTCATGAATCTGCTGGCCAGAATCTGAGGCACCAATAACAAGTGCCTGCGGATCTCCCCCAAGTTTTGGACCTCCCTGTTTCTTCTTTGAATTCCCTGTTGCTGGTTTTCCATGTAATTTCCAGCAAGTGTCACGAGTATGCCATGCCCTTTTGCAATAGTCACACCAAGGCCTTTGCTTGCCTTGTCTTTCTCCTTCAAACATTGGACTTTTAACCATGAGTGCTGAACTTTCTACTTCAGTTTTTGGTTCATGGCTTTGCCTCAACATCACCAATTTTCTGGCCTCTTCTCTATGCACCTCTGAAAAAACTTCTCGGACTGAGGGTAGAGGGTTTTTCCCCAGAATTCTGCCTCTAACCTCATCGAGGTTCTGATTCAGTCCAGCCAAGAAAACAAAGACTCTTCCTCTCTCGATCTTTTTCTTGTATCTGGCACTATCATTCTGACATTCCCATGTCTCTTCTTCAAAGAGATCTAGCTCCTGCCACAGAGTTATCATCTCATTGTAGTAACTGGTTACATCACGATCGCCTTGCTGCAATTTCCAAACCTTAGAATTCAGTTCAAACAACTGAGAGTGGTTGTCCAAGTCTGAGTAGGTTTCTCTGATTGCCTCCCAGACGTCACGTGCAGTTGGCAGGAAGATGAAGGCCTTTCCGATCAAAGGATCCATGGAGTTGATCAACCATGATGTGACCATGGAATTTTCAGATCTCCACTGTTGAAACTTTGGATCTGATGAACTCAGCAGTGGGATCTCCCCATTCAGGTAGCCAAGTTTCCCTTTGCCGTCAATTGCCAGACGGACTGCTTGAGACCATTCTAAGTAATTCTTCCCATTCAGTTTGTGAGGAGTGATCTGTACGGTATTGCCTGAACCCGTCTGTGAAACAGATCCACTCACAGCCCAAGCGGCTGATGAACCCACCATGGCTGCCTTAAAGTTCATGTCTGAACCCTAGCTCTGATACCATGTTAAACTGAACTAGAATGAGAGGAAAGACTTATATCTCATATACCATTTGTACATGGATATATATACATCAAACAAACTCACCAACCACACTCACCAACCACACTCACCAACTACACTCACCAACTATAGGAATCAATTCTTATTCTTTTAACTTTCCTATATTCCCTCCTATAATCATGATTATGTACTAGGAAAGCCAACAACACTTCTTATTCTATAACATTAACTTCCAACAGTAGGTAACAATTGATTGATCCTATTGTTCAGCCCGGTAAAACTCCTTGCAAACATCATAAATCCAGGAAATATTCTCCTTCCCGGAGAACACAAAGGCTAGTTCCTCCATCACATCTTTGACACAGTCACAGTGGGTAATATGACTGGATTGGTCTGGTTCAATTGAGTTCCTAATCTGTATTAGGAGTTAGGCATTAATCCTCATCCATTCGGCATATCCTAGATCCGTCTCAGGAGGAGGACTATCAGTAAGATTTTTATCCTGAGAAATACTCCTTAATTACAGACGAACCGTTTTATTCCAATAAAAATAATTGAGTTCACTCAGTTTTTCATTAGTAATTTTGGCAACAGAGGACACTAACCCAGTCACCCCTTGTTTTTGTTGAGCCATAATAATTTTTTCAGAAATCCGATAGTATGAGCCGACCAGCACACACAAACAGAAAAGAAGAATAAGCATGCACACTTGGGCAGAGAAACAAAAGAACAGAGAAACAAAAGGAAAACAGGACTGCACACTTGGGCAGAGAAAAAAAAAATTGAAAAAAGAGCAGCACTGCTCACTTGGACAGACACGAACTAGTAAACCCAGAAAACTTCCTAGGCTCTGATACCATGTAATCAGAGTATGAATGAACTGATTTCCTCTTATTCTTTCTGGGAGAGTAGATACATATTTATACAGGTTTATATCTCTAAGCTAGGAAAGAGAATGAATCATGCTAAAATCTAATCCCTATAATCCTGATTCTGTATTTAGGAAAGCCAACTGATTTACAGCACTTCTTATGTACATTCTGTAACAAGTTCAGACTACTATTTAAAAGCATTTTTTTCGCATATAAAAATCTTATTTCATAGCAGGACTCATACTTTTGAAACAAAAATTCATACTTTTATTTGAAAGCATTTTTTAATACAAAAATCTTACTTTTGAAAGTTACGGACACTCATGATATAAAATTTACATAAAAGAAAAGAAAAAGGAGAAAAAAGCGAAGAAAGTTACCTCGGGAAATGTGCAAACAGTGAGCTGTTTCCCTGTGTGATGGATGGGCTCAGAGGAGAGCGGCCGTTAAATTCATAATTTATCTTCATGCGAAATTTTGGAAAATTTTTCATGACTTAAAATTATCTTCGAGCAAAATTTTTGCACTTTTAGCATGGTTGTGAATTTTATTACTATTGTTTCCTCTGTTATCTTTTTTTAGTTGGTTTAAGTCCCTTGATGTAACTTGTCTTATCATCCAGGATGGCGTACCAGAAACAATTGAAACACTTCGAAAAGCTGGAATAAACTTCTGGATGCTTACTGGAGACAAGCAGAACACTGCTATACAGATTGCTCTCTCCTGCAATTTTGTTTCTCCTGGTACTTTCTTTCTCTCTCTGTATCTACTTTATAGTATTGTGGTCCTTGTGCTGTGAACTAGCAGGAAGGGCATGTTGCACAGCATTACCATTGTGTGCTGAATTATGTAGTTGCATTCCTCTAAATTTCCAATTCTACTTAATGTTATTTGGCCTTCTGTTATTTTAATCAATCCATGTTTTACATGTACCTTCTATTTTTGGGTTATTGAGAAGTTGGGCCAAACTGAAAATTTGTAGTACTGGAGGTTTAGTAGGAAATATCTTTTCTGCCTTGAACATGTTATGTACCTAAGAATATAATCAATTTCACTTTTTCTTCTATCACTTCCGACTCCTATGTACTATGTTGTACAAGTTTGGAATCAGTTGAAGTGGTAATGACAAAATGATATTAATGTAAACTTCCATGAGGTTATTGTTATTGAGTATCTCGGATGGAATGAGTTTTGCAGTGTCAAAGCTAAAAGAAAGGTAATGCTAAACTAGACAAGTTTGTGTATATTCCCTCTGTATATTATCTGTCACATCTACATAATTCTCATATTTTTACTTGATTGTGATAGAGCCAAGGGGTCAGCTTCTGATGATTAATGGAAAAAATGAAGATGAAGTATGTCAAAGTCTGGAGAGGGTGCTAATGACAATTAGAATATCAAGTTCAGAGCCAAAGGTACAGGACAAAGTAGTTAATTCTAATAATTCATCTGGACTCTTTCAGGATGTGAAATATTTGTGTTAAATTTCTTTACGTAGCTTATTCTAATTGATATCCTGAATGGCATCATCCTTTGCATAAATTAGAATTGGTGCACTTACATTAATATCATCTCTGATAATGAGATGTGAATTCATGACCATCTCTCTGCAGTTCTCTCAATTATACTAAATTTGTCAAGGTTTATAGTAATCACAAACCCCTTACTAGTAGTTCGCAAATACATGAACCTCCCTTGTTACTTCTGGTTAACATAACCGATGCAGGCACATTGTAATCAAGAATTTTCCCATTCAATACCTCTTGCAAAATTGATTACCTCTGCGCTTCTCCTGATTCTAGAACTGTTTCTGATAGCAATTTTGTGTTGGAGCAAAGGAAACCCAAGAAAGAATCTTAAGGCTTATAATTGTTTAGCTTTTGAAGGATAGAACTCAACAACCCTTGAGGATTTAGAACCCTAAAATCCCAAGGGTGAAGAACCCTTCGCCAAAATAAACCGTAGGGACTCAAATAGTTTTCTTAGGCCTGGGACTTTCCAGAATGGGTCCCGCATCCAAATTCTCATTTTCCAAGTCTTCAAACTTCAATTCCTCATCACACTCACTTCTGAGCTCCATACTTGGATCATCATATTGGCAATTGTTCTTTCCTCCACCCTGAACCTCTCTTGTGTGAGCTTGTCCATTTCTATCTCAATGAAGTCTTCAAATTCATTATCCATCTCTAAAATGTCATTTCCAAGCTCCTCCATGCCCCAATAATTTATTTCTCCATGAATATGACCATTTCCTTCCAAAGCGAATCCATTTCTACCTTCCATTTCCCAAAGTGAAATTGGGGTGCGGTCAACAAAATTTCTCTCAAGTTGGAAGTGACCGGGTACCTTCTGTCCACAAGTTGTTCAAGTGGTTGATTTAGGACCATTTCTACCATGCTTTCCAAACTACCATTTTTTCAAAATTACCAAAATTCCTTTCAAGGTCAATTTTCTAAGATAGCTTTTGGGATGTCGTAAGGTTTCGCTGTCCCTTCGTCCAGTTTAATCCCCTCTGATTGTTCACCACCATAGTGGATGTCTGTCCAAGAACAACCACCAATAGAAGAGCAATTGCAGAAGTTAATTAGATGCCCTTATACTTTTCTGCTTACCGGATGCTTGTGGAAAATTGTGAGTACCCATCCTGAATTGGTCAGCTTCCTCTTGAAATGTCTGGTATGTGAAACATTTTGGAATTAATTTACTTCTGTACAAAGCATTTTTCTCAAATCAATCATTGTATCACAAGTTTCTTGTACCTTGGATAAATCGAGGAAGGTGAGGAATGTGAATAACAGGTTGCTTAAGTTCCAAATATTCCTCTTTATGCATTGTAGAATTTTTTACTAATTCTATCGCGCTCTAGTCAGAGTCTCATTTAATTTAGAGGCATACTCTTGCATTTCTTGTTGTGGTTCCACACTTTGATTGCTTTAATTTGTTCAGTATGATTACTTTATTTTGTCCATTTCACTAAAAAGTTGTCTGAAATTGTCATGGTACTGAGGGTCGGACTATCAATATAACAATACTACAACCTGGGGCTTTATGCCATTAGATGGAGTTGGCTAGATGGATCATATTTTGCCATTGTGTTATGTCAAAACAGAACTATTAAGATATCATATTATTTTAATTTGTAACAGAAATCAAAACAGAAATTATGGAATGGGCTTTGTACTGAGGAACCTTGCTTTTTGTTCGTTACTGACTGTATTGTAGATTATAGAAAGTAATCAATACATCCCTGATTTGTAGAAAGTGAATCTTACACTGTTTAATTCTTCATTGCTCTGATAATAGACTAGCACTAATAGTGATTGTCTTGCTGGTGAGCTGATAGAATTATTGATCGAAGGTTCAATTTGTTAATATGTCATTTCTACAGGTCATGTTCATTGTGTGTGTGTGTGTGTGTGTAGTTTCTTTTCCTTTTTTTTTTTTTTTTTTTTTGTGTGTGTGAATGTTTTGTTGTTCAATAGGAAAGCATATAATTCCATGCTACTTATGATGCAACTCACCAGTTATCTTAAGAAGCAATAGCTAGGATGGTTTTAGTTGCAATAGTTCTGGGTCTTGGGTTGATAAAAACTTAATACAGTTGTCTTAACTGAGGACCTTTCCTCAAATTGAATTATAAATGAGTTCCTTTTTCCTTTGCTGAGGAACTTGAACCCTATCATAGCATTTTCCTCTCTCAATTAATGAACGTGGACCTCATTAGCTTTCCATAATTTCCATTCATATTTTGAATGTCATGAGAGTGAACAAACTCTAGCATTATATGTGGGGATAGTGATAATTGTTTGGGGGGGGGGGGGGGGTTGGTTTGGGTTTGGGTTTCATTCAAGTGGCTAGAAGAGTGAGAAATTGAGAGGACAGAATTTTGGGGATATGAATAATAATCCAGGAAGTTTACCATTTGACAACAATTTGTTCAAAATCTAAAGCTCTATTGTCATGACCATTGAACAGGCTAGCAATACAATGTAGAAGAAATGTCCTTGTAGGCATTACAATAGCATTTGCAAACACATTGAATTCCTCATTTCAGGATTGAATACTCCTCCCGTACAGTTCATCTAGTAATTTTTATGGGAAATCAGTAAAAGTAGCATCTACAATTACATTTTTTGGCTAGTAGTTAATATTTCTTGTTTTATATTGAACATGAGGTTTGTAATTGAGGGGGCAAAAAGAACAAATTATTGACTATGCATCTTGCTAGAACTACACGTGCCCTTAATAATTCTTTACTTTAGCTTTGTCATTATGTAGGGAATCAGGCTAACATGTTCTCATGGCAGGATGTTGCTTTTGTAATTGACGGCTGGGCTCTTGAAATCGCTATGAAGCATTATCGCAAAGGATTTTTGGAGCTGGCTATGCTAACAAAGACAGCTATTTGTTGTCGTGTTACTCCATCTCAAAAAGCTCAGGTTCCTTTTTTGGTTTCTTTGTCTGCATAATAGATATTCTTTGCCAATTTTTTTGATTTTTTTTTCCTTGGGGATGTGTTGGAGAATAAACATGAGCAACATGAACCTATCAGTATGTTGTTAGCTGATAAACTTGCCAAATAAGAGAAAGTTTCTTCAAACCCTTTGATGGGAATTATTCATCCTTCTGACACTCGTCAGCTATTGATACACTTTACATGGGGTAGCCAACCAGAAATGCTAAGATTTATGACACAGGTTTGAAGGCTTCGTGTCAAGGTTCGAAGTTAATTTTAGGGCAAACGGATGTTGTACTTTTTTGAATATTGGAAATCTGCTATTTCTTTTCTTTGGAAATGCTAGTATCTTCATGAAAATTCTGTCTTGATTTTATACTTTGATGCTTGTGAGAATATTATTATGAATACTATGTAACTCTTGAGCATAAGGTCAGGTGGTGTGAATAGAAGCTTTTGACTGTTTTGAGAGGGTGAACTTCTGGGGAGGTGGGAATGGTAGTGCAGAAGATTTTAGGTTTTCAGTTGCAGAGAATATCCAATGGGCTGTAATATACTGTCAGATATGCTGGTCTCTTTTCGAAAAGTTGATTTGATTTTTGTAGACATCATGTTGGCATAACTTATAAGTTAATTTTTTAGAAGTGGGGAACCAAGCAATGAAAAATTTGTTGGATGTGATGAAAATGCCTTTGATTTCGGATATCATTGTGTACAAATGATCTCTTATCAGTTGCTCTAGATCTGGAGAGTATCCTTACAGGTTGCTATCTTTTTTTCCTCTCCCTCCATATAAGATTATCTGGACTTGGAATAGTATAATGAGTAATTTTTGTTGTTTTGTGATCCTCAGGGAAGTGTACTAATTTAAAATTCGTATTTACATGGTTTCAGCTTGTAGAAATACTGAAGTCATGTGATTATAGAACATTGGCTATTGGGGATGGTGGCAACGATGTGCGCATGATTCAACAAGCTGATATTGGGGTAGGCATTAGTGGAAGAGAAGGGTTGCAAGCTGCTCGGGCAGCCGATTATAGTATTGGAAGTAAGATAAGCTCATAGGTGTCCATATTTTAATGTTGATTTTTCCGTTAATGGTAGTCAGGGCAATTACCTTTTTTTTTTTTTTTTTTTCCTCCTCTCATGGTTTAATCTGTCTAATGTTTTCCCTGTTGCTGATCTCAATGCCAGATTGCTATAGAATTGTGAAAATAACTTTTCTCATTTCTTTTGACGGAATTAAGATATTTTCTTTTTGACTAAATGCTAAATGAATGTTATGGAAGTTTCTTTTGCTTTTTTGTCATCCCTAAATATTTCATGGTCAGTGGTCTAGGAGAAGAGGAAGGCTTGCTCTTTTACACTTCTTATCTAGACAAAAAGTAGAGTGATTATTTTATGTAACGGCTGTACCACATAGGATTATACAACCTGTAAAATATTTAGGAGGCAAAAGTGTAATTTCTGGTTAAGATATGCACAAAATAGGGGAGAATCATATATTTTCTTGTCACTATTGGTTTGCTGCGTGTAAAAGGTTTGATATAACATATGCACTAAGTAATTTTTCCAAAAAGTGACATGTAATTGTTGAAGTGTTGATGTTTGAGTTGTCAGTTGTGGTTAGCAGTTGTTAGGAAGTGTTAGGAAAAGGGGAAAAAGGAAAGGCAGAACATAGGATTAGAATGTTATTGAAACTTGTATTTCTGTTCAGAACTGTTGACCAAACTATGATTGTGATGGAGCCTGCTCTATGAAAGTTGTGAACAGTTAACTTTGTGAACTGCTATCAGGAATTTATGTAGTTTGCTTCTGACTGTGTCTCTGAGGAATGTGGAAGATGCTTCCATTCAAGATCTCTTGCGATATAAGGACTCCTTGAGTTCTGGAATATATGTATTTTTAGTGCCTTGATTTTGTTAAGCTGGCCTTTGATCCCAATATGTGGTTTCGTTTTGTGTGTGTCATATTGACGCAAGTATGTATTTGTGAATTTTATGATTATAACTGTTAAACTCTTCTTGACTTTGATTGCTAGTCCTTATTATAAGCTTATAACTTTTTTGTCTACAATCAGCCTTTTCATGTCTTATTTGGCACTGTTTCAAACTTCATTTTATTTGGTGGAATTCTTGCACCCAGGAATTCTATGTTTAACACTTGCTTCTATCTTGGGCTTGTAGAGTTTATGTTTTTGAAGAGGCTTATACTTGTCCATGGACGCTATTCATACAATCGGACTGCATTTCTTTCGCAATACTCGTTCTATAAATCTCTACTGATATGCTTTATCCAGATCTTGTAAGTTTCCTTGAGGGTAGACCATTTTTACTGTACTTCCTAATTCAGTCCTAGCGTCATCACACCTTTGATATTTCTATTTACTAATACATCAATATCTCCAGTTTCTCTTTGATTTCAGGTGTTTCTGGTACAAGCCTCTTTAACTCTGTCAGTTTGATGGCCTATAATGTCTTCTACACCAGTATCCCTGTTATGGCCAGTGTTCTGGACAAGGATCTTAGTGAAGCAACTGTTATGCAGCATCCCCAAATACTCTTTTATTGTCAAGCAGGAAGGTTTGGTCTTCAATCTGCTGAACTTCTTGTTTTTGAAATCAATATAAATGTTAAGGAACTCTTTCTGATCGTGTTTGAACTTATGTGTATTGTGATTGAAACAGGCTTCTCAATCCTAGCACATTCGCTGGGTGGTTTGGGCGCTCTCTCTTTCATGTTAGTGTTTCTATTTACACTGAAATTTTTTTAACTGAAAGTGAAATGCAAAGATAGTAATCAACAATATTATTATGGTACCATGTCACAGAATATAAGATTGTATATCTTTTTGTTTAATTGTGAATGCCTTAAATTTATAAATGAGTAAAGAAACGAGTTTTAGGAGCATTGCACATGATTCATTTTAAACTGAAAGTGAAGCACAAAGATTCATTTTTCTATGATACAGTTCCTGGATGAAGTGGATGATATTCTGAAAATAAATTTCCAACACTCTGCATTCTTTACTTCAATCTTTTGTTGAAGTTGGGAGTTAATGAATGTACAAAACTATTGCTAAATTGAAAGCTTTTAAATGCGCCAATTATACATCATGTTCACTATCCATTGTTGGGGAAGGAACTTCATTCCTCTATGTAAATTGTCATTCCACCAATTCAATTTGCAGCAGCTTTAGTAATATATGACTTTCCCAGTAAAAGCTCATTTTGGTTTTGGTTTTGGTTTTGGTTTTGGTTTTGGTTTTTTTGGTTTTAGTTTTCATTAGAACCAGAAGTCATCTCAATAATTTCTGCATCTGTTACTACTTTCTGCTTATCCGGAATGTTTTGTCGCAAGATGAATGTGCTTTTCAATCTCTGAAAAAGGATAATGCTTGATGCTGTTTCATTGTTTTCTGCTGATACCTAATTCCTGAATGCTGGTAAATGAAGTTCTATCATCTGAATAGAAGCAATGTTGGGACATGATTTTTTGACTCTTGCAGGCAATTGTTGTCTTACTCATCAGCATACACTCGTATGCTTTTGAGAAAAGCGAGATGGAGGAGCTTTCAATGGTTGTGCTGTCTGGATGTATTTGGTTGCAGGCATTTGTTTTCGCACTCGAAACCAAGTTTGTTAATCTCACTCATTGATATTTATTCTTGAATAAAAAATTAATCAACCTTTGTTTGGGAGGTTAGCCAAGAATGGATCAGTCAGATCCCTCCTGAATCCAGGGCTGAATGTTTAATACCTTGTGCATGTGATGATTGGGGTGTCATTGAAGCGATTAAACAGTGCTCGAAAACGAAATAAAAATCGTGAGCTAGAAATTAGGGCTACATGGTTTCTTTAGCACATGTTTTGATTACTTTTACCATTACCGAACAACATGCTGAACTGACACTTCGTTTTACACCTCTGAAATAATAGTGTTTTCTGCACTAAAATTGCACACTATAGCTCAAATGCAACTTTTCGATCGATTTTTGTCAGTGAGTGCAAATTGTTTTTGTTTTACTATTATATTTGGTCGCCTAATTTTGAACTTGATTCGTGCAGTTCCTTCACCGTGTTGCAGCACATAGCAATATGGGGAAACTTGTTGGGGTTCTATATTATCAACTGGATAGTCAGTGCTCTGCCGTCATCTGGGATGTACACAATAATGTTTCGCCTTTGCGGACAACCATCTTACTGGATGACCATGCTAGTAAGTTCTCTTCATCATACCTTGCTATCTTCTGGTGCAAGGAATATCTGGATACCTGGACGTCATTCCCTAAATTGTTTATGGATCACAGAGAAGATCATCCCGGGTTGAACTGTGGTTACATCTTGTTGTTTCATTTTAATGTCTAAATCACATCAAAGAACGCAATGTGCTGATTGCTTATTTATTTCTTAAAAATCTCGTTTGCATTTGCTTCTGAGCTAACAGCAACTCTTAACATGATACTCAGCTAATCGTCGCGGCTGGAATGGGTCCTGTGCTTGCTCTGAAGTACTTCAGGTTCACTTACAGGTCTAGTAAAATCAATATACTTCAGCAAGCTGAACGTCTGGGTGGTCCGATCTTGTCATTGGGAAGTATCGAGCCTCAGTCAAGACCGTTGGAAGAAGTTATGCCATTAAACTCGCAATCCAGGAATCGCAGCCCTGTATATGAACCTCTGCTATCTGAACCTGGTAATGCCACAAGGCGATCTCTTGGAACTGCCGCGCCTTTTGATTTATTTCAGTCAACACAGTCACGGCTGTCTTCCAGCTATACAAGAAACTGCAAGGATAACTAACATATCCCCATTCAATCCGGATTCAAAAGTGAATGAGTTCTGATGTTATAAAGCTTCAGGACCTTTCACTGGATTTCTTTTCATCCACCACTGTCCTAAGCTGGAATTTTCCGCCGAGACGTAATTTATTGTAAATTTACTGAGTTGATTTAGTTGTTAGGTTAATTTTTCCCTCTTCTGGAGCCTTGAATGGCAATGAGGAGGAGGACTGTAAATCAGTATATGACATTAACATTAATCACAGGCTGGAAAAGTGCAAATGGTTGAGAGTAGAAAGAATATGACAAAACAAAAGTGAGTAGAAAAAGGAAGACCATGTTGACGCCACCGCACAATTTGCCAGTTTAATCATTTTGATGTTATATTAGTTACTCTTTTGAATCACGGTGTTGCCTTTGAAATTATTCCTAATATGGATAAAGAAATCATTATTCATTTTATCGCTTTTTAGAAATTGACATTGGTACTAAACATATTTGCTTCTCCTGTGGTTTTATTCTTTTGAAAAGTACAAAGCAACTTTTTCAAAAGGTGTAAATGTTATATTTTTTATAAGTGTAAGTTTTACATTTAAAAAAGAGGCAAAATTGCACATTTTTCTTAAGGTCCAATTTTGCCATTTAAGTTTAGGGGCACGTTATTTGCAGGTACCATTTTACTAAACACATGACACTTTTTAAAATTTTAAATGATGAAATGACATAAATGCCCTTGGTAATTAAGTTAGTAAAAAAAAATTACCCTTACTTACCCGATTAAAATGCAAATAACGTACAGTGAGGAAGAAAGCACTCCTTACTTACCCGGTATGCTCCATTTCTCCATTTCTAACATCAACACATTCATCCTCCATTTCTTCTCCATTTGAAGGTCCATTTCTTCTCCATTGCTTGAGTTTCATGGCGGAAAATACAAATGAAGATACATATTACACGGTACGTATGACATTAAGATTTGTAGGGATTAAAGGTAGCACATTTTTCAAATTTTTCCGTCAACTGAGTGCGAATCGCCTAATCTGGGCGCGTTTTGTGAATAAACACGCCACAGGCCACATTATTTTGTTAAAATCTTCGCCACTAGTGAGCGTTGTTTTACAGAAAACACGCCCACTGTAGGCGCGTTTTCTTTAAAAACAAAGTGGCCTGTGGCGTGTTTTTACATAAAACACGCCACTTGTAGGCGCGTTTTGTATTAAAAAAAAGTGGCCTTTGGCGTGTTTTTAAATAAAACACGCCTAGCACAGGCGTGGTTTATGGTAAAACGCGGCCATTGTAGGCGTGTTTTCCGAATAGAAGCGCCTGTTAGAGGCGCGTTTATGCTGAAAACACGCCCAGAGGAGGCGAATGTATCCCTGAATGTTCCTTTCTGTATTTCTTACTCCGACTGCGGGAATTTATAATATCATAGGGTTTGCTTGACAGGCTCCGCACGTTTTGGATGACGTAAACAGTCTAGATTACACGGATGTATTTACGACTGATGAAGAGTTCACTACTCGAGCTGAGTTGATTAGTTGGGTTGAAGTAAGAGCTTCCGAGCATAAGTTTGATACGAAAATTACCTCTTCTAAAAAGGGGAAGGGGCCTGTGAAAGGGATAAGAGGGAGAGTTGACATTTGTTGTGATAGAGCGGGCCAATTGAGAAGCAAGGCACCCCCAGTTGAAGGGAAAATATCCCGTAACAACACTAGTAGCAAGCTAACTGGTTGTCCCTTTAAAATATCAGGGAAAGAGAAAAGTGGGGGTACCTGGAAGCTGAGTGTCATTAAAGGGCACCACAACCATGAATTACCACTGGTTAGAAACTGGCATCATAAGCAGTCCAAGTTAAATGACGAGGAGAAGGAGAAAATTGCTGAAATGATGAAGATAAATGTGGCTCCAAAGCAGATGCTGTCAAAACTGCGATATGACAATGCGATTAATGTCACACGTATTAGGCAGGTTTACAATGAAACGGCAAAGGTTAGGAGAGAAGAGAGGGGAGATTTAAGTCATATCCAGTATTTCTTGAAACTGATGCAGGATTATAGTTACTACTACTGGTACACAGCGGAAGATGAGCGTAACGCGCTTGAGAACGTGTTCTTCGCCCATCCGGATGTCCCTAGTATGCTTCGTAAGTTTCCGTACGTTTTGTATATGGATACGACATACAAGACCAACCGGTATGACATGCCTATGCTTCAGATAGTCTCTCATGTTCCCACGGATCAATACATACATGTTGCCTTTGCTTTCTTGAGGGATGAGACATATGCAAGTTACTTCTGGGCTATGACTAGGTTGAGGCAACTTTTTGATCCATCGACATATCCCCATGTGGTTATGACGGACAGAGAGTCAGCTCTAATGAAAGCTGTCCACGTTGTTTTTCCCGAGTCTAAGCAACTACTGTGTAAACGGCATATTGCTATGGATGTGAGGAAGAAAGCACTCAGTGTGTGTACGGACAAAGAAATATTAGATGAGTTTGAAGGACGGTGGCAAAGAGTTATGAGTGCTCTAACGTATGACAAGTTCACGAAAGCTGTGGAGATCATAGAGACCAGATATAGAGGCCGATGGACGTCCGTCGTTAATTATTTGCACCATACTTGGTTGAATCCCCATCGGACCAAGTTTGTCTCTGTGTGGACTAAAGAGATAAAACATTATGGAGGGCGCACAAACAACATGTGAGTCTATGCAATTTTGTAGACACTATTTATATATATATATATATGATACAATTACACAATATTCCCTTATTTACAACATGACATTTGTTCGTCTTTCATAAATACAGGGCTGAGAGTGCGCACGCACAGTTGAAACGCGCAATTAAAACCGACAGAGGTTCATTTCCTACAATATTTTTGGCTATAAATGAGATGCTAAAGTTGCATTTGGGTGAGATACGTAGTAAAATGGAGGCATCCCGAAGCAAAACAATCCGTGAAGCCAATTACATTTTGTATAGTAGGATCAATGGCAGAGTTTCGCAATATGCCATACTGTTGCTGTTAAAAGAATACAAAAAGCGAGGCGCAGTCTATGGGCAGAATAGTGAGATGTGTGGTTGTGAACTGCGAAGCAGCTATGGCTTGCCTTGTGCGCATCAGATGGTTGAAATGGCCAGGTCGTACACACCTATTGATCCCTTGGATGTGGACCTCTTCTGGAGGTCCCTATCTTTGGATGAGGGGAATATCCCTAGCGATGAGGAACGACAGACAGCACAAGGCAGACTACATGAGATGTATGTGGAAGCCTCGTAGGGTTCGACTGCGGACATGTATAGGGTAGCGGGTGTCATGCATAGCACTTTGCATCCAGAGATTGTTGACCTCGCAGATCCCATTCAAAGGCCACGTAGGGGAAGGCCGAGGAACAACTCCACGCAGCGAGACCTTTCTGGCTACGAGCATGCCGAGAGGGAAGCCGGGCTAGGCAGAGGCAGGTCAAGAGGCAGAGGTATATATAGTTGTCATATCCTTTGCAACTGTTTTTTGTTTCACTTATTTATTATGATGCATATATTGTTCATGCATTCCAATACTATTTGCAGGTCGCAGCAGGCCAAGTGGGTCATCATCCAGTAGCATTCGAATGACTCCTAACGAATCCAACTGGCCTTTCAACCTCCCATCCTTGGTTAGACAGTTCGTGTTCGATTATGTCGTTGATTATAAAAATGTAATGGGTGATGGGCACTGTGGGTTCAGGGTAATCTCTAAATTCGTACATGGTGACGAATCCTTTTGGTCGCAAGTCCGGCGGGAGATGTTACATGAACTTCACGCGTATGCGTCATTATGGGTTAGCGTCCTTGGGTCAGATATGTACTATAAAGCCATTCGAGTGTTGGATTACCACATAAGTCCTGCGGCATATGCATTCTGGTTCGATACTTATATCTTTGGACTACTAGTCGCCACGAGGTACCAGAGGGTATTCGCAACTTACGGAGCGGAGTGTTGCACCTTCCTTCCACTTCGATTGCGGGAGTCCGTTGTAAGTGATGATCCGAACACTTATATCACTATGGGACATATCCGGAGCAACCATTTCATTTGTTTGGAGACGAGAGGTGAAATCTTGTTGCCCCCTGTCAGTCTGTTGTGGAGATACTATAAGGACGACCTGATGGATGAGTTGAAGGAAAGGTTATCACCTCGATTGGATAGATATCAAAGCTTGTACATTGCTAGCTTAGGAAATGTAGAAAGGGAACCCACAATAGTTATCGATTAGCTAGATTTATGATTTCAAATTTATGAAATCCTCGGTTGTGTATTTATTGACATATAGATGTATTGTATCGTTACAATGTATTTGTCATGCTATTGATTATTGGAATAGGTTACGATTGTGGTTAGGTGATAATAGAACTGTGAAGTTTGGTATGAAATTTGGGCAGAGTCTCCCCTGTATATGAGCACAAAATACCTGTTCATACCACACAATGAATCACCAAATTGTTTTCTGCACTTCATTCAATGGCACGCCCAAATAATATGCAATAATTCGACATTTCTATTGTAACATGGAGGGGAAAAAAACAATCCAGAGTTGCACTACAATCACATTATACATCAGCCAAACATAAGGAATACAATGCACTAAGGTTGAAATGGAGGTCGCAGCGCAAGTTGTTCCAGTCCCGGCATCAGTCCCTCCACATGATAAGCAACATCTGCAATAGCCTGCCTACGTGTCTCAGGGTTGACAGCGTGTTCAACCCTTGGATGAAAATAGACTGCCCGAGAGGCTATATAATGAAGTCGCTGTAAGAAGTAAAATGACGAGCACAATCAGCAACTAGTAATACAGACAAATATGTGAGAATAAAATAAATTAACACATCATCTTACACTCACTGCATTTAGGGACAGCTGGGTAGGATCTGGAGTGTATTCCTCGACAGGACCACTACTAACGCGGATGTGCGAACGCGCCAGGAAGTACTCAAGGTAATCCTCGCTTGCTTCGTCAGTATACTCTGCTCTCTTCATATCTCGCAGAAGCCTTGTATGCGAGATTTCCCAACCACTCAGATCTGCAACGTATTTGCAGGCATACCTCTTTGTCTCTGGGCCTCTATAGCACTCCTTCGGTTTGAAGACAGAAAATGGAACTTGTTGGGCGTATCCAAACTGTCTTAACACCCGATCCGGCATATAGGGCTCTTCAACGTTAACAGAATATATAAGTCCCCTATACATGGATATTTTGTGGGCCAATGCCGGATTGGGCTCAAATGGGAGCCAATTAACCTGGCCGTTCATGAAATATATCACCGAATGTAGCACAGTAACATAAAATAACCGTTCGTAATCACAAAGAATGGACATGTTACCTCGTTTGGCTGCAGTGCATCTAAGCCCCTCCTGTATGCCTCCAAATCATATTTTGCAATACGCTTCTTCCCAGTACCAACTTTCCATTTCATTGCCGCCGGCAATCCGGTATTCCACGACCGCTTCTTCGGTGGGCTGAATGTTGGGAAGTATTCATATATCCAGCTCTAGTAATAATGAACAGAAGAACAATCAGAACATATCTTGTAACAAAATATATCAAAGTAATAATGAACAGAAGAACAATCAGAACATATCTTGTAACAAAATATATCAAAGTATGCCAAGGAAAACAGCATGTAAAGTGACAAACCTGAAGCAAAGTCAGACAAGCAGAAAACTGTGCACCTTCTGCCCTCGACGCTTTCCCAAGTTGGCGGTATAAGTACGCCAATGTGGCAGCTCCCCACGAGTAATCACTTACTGTCTCGATATCGCGCAAGAAACTTAAATACTGAGCAGAAACGTGAGTTTTAGACTTGTCAACAAACAGGGAAAGTCCTAAAACCCACAATAAATAACCAGATGCAGCATTAACTTTGTCAAATCTCCCAGCACAGTTCGCCTCAATGGTTGTCAACTTCACAAATCCAGGCCTATCCATTTTAAATCCTTCATTCCCCACCACAGCTGCAAAATCCGTCGCTATTTGTGAAGTCTTTGTTTTGCCATAAATGGGCTTACCCCCCAGCGGAATGCGCAATATGTATGCAACATCATGCAATGTGATTGTCATCTCACCGAACGGTAAGTGGAAGGAGTTTGTCTCCGGATGCCACCTCTCCACAAACGCACATAACAACGCGGCGTCTAACACATCATGCATGCACTGGACTAAATGGGCCAATCCAGACCCCTCAACATGCTTCATCATCTCTTCATCGGCCGGCCAATTTTTCAATCGATCGGCCCCATTATGACATTTCAGTATCTCTCGTTCCTACACAATGTAAACAACAAATTAAACCAAGAAGATACAATTTCTAACGCATTTAAGTTGTAAAAAAAAATAATAACAAAACCGTGCAACCTTTCTTTATTATTCCATTACGGATCACAAGCAACGAAGCATAGATAATTAGCAAAACTACTAATTCATTGAACATCAAATTTGAATGTGCACAATATAATAGAATTACCTCTCCATGCCAGACGCGGTAGGCAGTGTGGCCTTTGAAACTCAAGAGCAAATCAGGAATTACAGGACCACCTTCTAGCGGATGGTCCAGCTCCTTATATTCCTTCCACCCTTCAAACGCTGCCCTAGCCTCACTGCCCATGAGTCCTTTCCCACCTCTTCTACTTGGTTCGCTGCTTGCCCCTTCAGCATCACTTCTTCCATAACCCCCCTCGCCATCACCGTCATCGTGGGACATCTCAACATCTGAAAATGATGGGGCGAATGGTTGTTCTGTGAAGGACGCCCCACTGTACTCATGTCCAGACACTGAATGATGAAATGAGTCTTCGGTTATAGGAGCAATGACATTCACTGTCGTAGAAGATGCACGCGCTCGTGCAACCACCTTCCTCGACCGCTCAGATGCCGTCGGATGAATACGCGGGCCATTTTCCGCCTCTTGATTATCCGGATTAACAGTCTCCCAGGATGGTTCCGAATTACTACTCTTACCGGACTTGGATCTTTTCCCCGTCCTACGGAATATATTACCTTTAAATCTGTCCCCCATCTGAAGTAAAAGAAAATCATAAACAACCAACATTTTATATGTAAACAACGTTAAGAACAAATCCTCAACAACCGCTTCGTACAGGCGCGGTTTCAAGAAACAAACGCCTGTAAGAGGCGTTCGTTCCATAAACCCGCGCCTCTAAGAGGCGTTGGTTTGTGAAAACCGCGCCTCTATGAGGCGTTCGGTCGAGCAAAACCGCGCCTCCACGAGGCGCGGTTTTCTCGAAACAGCGCCTCGCTGAGGCGTGGTTTTCTGGAAACCACCGCGCCTTCACGAGGCGCTGTTTCGAGAAAACCGCGCCTCGTGGAGGCGCGGTTCTCGACCAGGCTCAGCCGTGCCCGTGCAATTCTACTCAAATCCAAAACATTACCAAAGCCAGAACCAAAACACTCCCATTTCAATTCAAATCAATCAATGCCGGTAACATCACAGCCGCAAATTAGTAACTAATACACTACCAAAACAATGCAATCTAAAGTTTCATGCCAAAATTTGCATTCACTTCACAAAATTAATCCAATTACACATCCAATTATCCACAATACTTCTAATTATGCACACAAGGGCCGAAAAACGCAGCAACCAAGCATTCAAAACCTTGCCCATAAACAAAACAACAACCAATTCACTTCAATTCCAACATTTGGCACAAACATTTTAAAAAACTAAAAAAAAAAACCCCCTCACCTAATTAAAGCTGCTTCCGTGAGTGTGGAATGGGCGGCAATGGAGCTTCCGTGAACTGGAAGAAGGCGGCCGGAGACGGAAGCAGCAACCACCGAGCTGAGATCCTCACCGAGAGACGGACGAAGCAAGCAAAGCAGCAACCAACGGAAGCAGCAACCAAAGCAGAATGTGGCCAAGGAAAGCTTTTTTTTTTTACTTTATAAGGGGAGGGCTGTTTGGTCTTTTCACACCCTAATATTTAAAAAAGTGGCCTGCGTTTAGTAAGATGTGGCCTGTAAATAACATTTCCGTAAGTTTATGTAGGTGCAAAGAGTAATGATAGTCTTAGCAATAAATCATAGCTACTTTTTAATAGCAACTCATGTGGCATGCATTCATTGGTTACATTTTTATTAATATCAAATAATTGGCTAATGAATGCATGCCACATGAGTTGCTATCAAAAAGTTATTATGATTTGTAGCTGAGTATATCATTACTCAGGTGCAAAACTGTTAACGTTTCAAGAAGTGGTCCAACTTTGTCCCTCCTAATAAAATTGCCAAATAGGACGATTGCTCTAAGAAATGATGATATGGCATGATGATATGGATTATTGGTGGGCATTTGGAGATGATTCTAACTTTTTTATTTTATTGTGTTAATTGCATCCACCTCCCTAGAGTTTGGGTTAACTCCAATTGCTCCCCAAGATTTGGGGATCACTGCAAAGCCATTCTCCAATTCACACTACGCGATCTGTATCTTGAATGATTCTTCACCTTTCTTCCCACTTTTGCGATGATGATTTGATTTCTCTTGCTACCCTTGTATGGTTTCCAATTGAGGAAACCAAAAAAAAAAAAAAAAAGATGGGTACTTTGATGAGGCTTTGGATTTGTATTATAAGATGTTGTGGGCTGGAGTTAGGTCTGATGTGTATACTTTCCCTTGTGCTTTGAGAACTTGTGGTGGATTGAGTGATTGGGAAAGGGGTAAAGAAATCCACACTCATGTGGGTAGGTTTGGATTTGTGTCGGATGTTGATGTCACTAATGCAGTGATCACTATGTATGTCAAGTGTGGGGATGTGGAATAAGTGTTTGATAGAATGCACAGAAGAGAGAATATCGTGGAATGCGATGATTTCGGGCTATTTTGAGGATGGTGAGTGTTTTAAAGGGTTGCAACTTTTCTTTTTGATGCGGGAGTTTTGTGTTGAGCCGGATTTGATGACCATAACCAGTGTGATCGCAGCGTGTGAGGTTCTTGGCGACGAAAGGTTTGGTAGGGCTCTTCATGGATTTGTAGTAAAAACTGAGCTTGGGTGGAATGGGGCTGGAGTTGCAAGCAAGATTGGGTGGTGACTGCTGTGTGTGTGTTGGGGTGGTGGGGGGATGGGGGCCGGTTGGGGTGGTGGGGACGATGGTTAACAGTGAGAAATAGGATGAATGGAAGGAATCGTGGAGGGATCTTTAGAATGGCAATACTAGCGGTGCAGTTGGAGTTAACCAAAATTTCAGGCAAATTGATGTAATTAATCAAATAAAATAAAAGAGTTACCTAGAATTATTAGCCAACAGTACCGATAATCCATGTCATTATGCCATATCATCATTTCTAAGAGCACTCGTCCTATGTGGCAATTTTGTTGGAAGGAAGGGCAAAGTTGGACCACTCCTTAAAACATTGGCACCTAAAGAAACTTAGATGGCAAATTTGGACCTTAAGAAAAACGTTAATGGCAAAAATGCATCTTTGCCATTTAAAAAAAAGTACATGTAACTCTATTTTGAACCTTATAAATCTCACTTTTATGGTATAAGTATGAATCTGAAAAATTATACCTATTTCTTTCCAAGTGTAAAATGTAACTTTCAAAAGTATATGATATGGTATCACATCTTAAAATGCATTTTGAGATGTGTTTTAAAATATGGTTTAAACCAGTGTTGTTTGGCTCGGCGGGTCGACCCGGTCGGCCCGCGACCCGCAGGCCTTGCAGGGCCAAATTATAAGGGAAACCCGGATGTGGGGTGACCCGGTCAAGACCCGGGGCGGACCGGGAACCGGGTCGACCCGCAGAGCTTTTTTTTTTTTTTAATTAAGGGACTTTTTAAAAATTTTAGCTTTAGTAGGGATTGAACCTTGGTCTCCAATATAAACAACAAAAGTACTTACCACTAAACCACAATGACTTGTTTGATTATTTTTGTGAAAAATAGTATTTTAACTCATATTTTAATATAAATCATAGGCTTTCTAATAATAATATATTAATTGAACCATCTAAACTAATGTTAATCTCATTGTAGTTCCTTACTATTTATAATTTTAAGACTATAATTTTTTATTAGTTGTTTTCTTTTCATTTAAAGCTTGTTGAATTTTGTCATGTATTAATCTAAAATACGTTTTCATTTCTTTTACATCAAATTTTATATTTTTTTCCTAAGAAAATGTAGTAATATAATTTTTAGAATATAACAAATATTTTATAATTTATTTACTTATTGAGTTTTATAGTAATGAATTTTAATGTTTAAGATACTTGTAAAATTCGGATATATATATATATAATTGTTGTGAAGAAAAAATATTTTAACTAATATTATTTATATTATATATATTTATTTATTTATGACGTTATCCGGGTTGACCCGGGTCGACCCTCTGGGTCGTGAGACCCTTGGGCCTCGCCGGGTCGGTGGCTGGGCCGGGCCGAACTACATTGGTTTAAACTACGATTTGAGATGTTGTGTGATATCACATCTTGAAATGTATTTTGCGATGTGTTTTAAGATATGGTTTAAAATATGATTTGAAATGTTTTATGGTATTGTATTTCAGAATAAATGAAAAACAATGTTTAAAAATGTATTTTGATTTGAGTTTGAGTTGTTGAATAGTATTTGAATTTTTTTTTTTTTTGTGTGGATCATACTCCTTCTGTTATATTAGAAAAGTACACTTTGTAATACTGTTTTTAGTAATACAAAATGGACTATTCTAATAGAACGGAGGGAGTAGTTTATTTTAAGAAACTTTGTGTTAATCTCATTTTGCACATTGAAACTGAAAA
Organism: Leptodermis oblonga; assembly: GCA_016801395.1. NCBI lineage: Eukaryota > Viridiplantae > Streptophyta > Magnoliopsida > Gentianales > Rubiaceae > Leptodermis > Leptodermis oblonga. The sequence goes on from CM028752.1 coordinate 10,413,012, forward strand.
TGTGTTTTGGATATTTGTTTTTCATCCACTTTCAATATATATTGGGTCATGTTAATTGCAGGACATTTTTTACTAAACACATGACACTTTTTAAAATTTTAAGTGATGAAAAGACAATATATCCTTATACGTTTCTACCATCATAAATATTTTTACCTACACCCTCATTTCCTCTTCAACTCTCCATTTCACTCTTTAACTCACTCTCATTTTTCTACTCCAATTTTTTCAAATTTTCTTTCACTCATCTCCATTCCTTCTGCATTAAAATTAAGAAGAAAATAACTTTTAAAAAGAACCACCCCAACCAGGCAATTCTATGGGAAAGAATCACCTCGACCAGGCGATTTTATGGGAAAGCATCGCCCCATCCGGGTGATTCTTTCCCAAAGAATCGCCGAGATGGGGCAATTCTTTGGGAAAGAATCACCTGGATGGGGCGATTCTTTTTAAAAGTTGTTTTCTTCTTACTTTTACTGTAGAAAGAAGTAGAAAGGGGAAGGGCAAAAAAGTAATTTCAAGTCTAAATTTTTTAAAAAGTGTCCTTTATTTAGTAAAATGTGTCATTCAATTAACAATTCCGTATATATTTAAGATGGGAAAAAATAAAAATGTAGGCCATTCAACAATTGGGTCTATTTCAACCCAAAAGACATCCAATGCAAATGAACCGGACCACATATCTTTATCTCCCTGACCAAATGAACAACTAGGTGCACCATAATGTCAAAAAACGAAGGGGGAAATACATCTCCAGTTGACATATGACAACCACTATATCTATATCAGCCTGCAACTTGTCAAGTTGGTCCTGGTCCACAACCTTGGAACATATTGCGTTGAAGAAAAAACATAGTCTTGTTATGGAACTTTTCACATGCTTTGGCAAGATCGACCGAATGCATATAGGCAGCAATTGTTGCATTAATACGTGACAGTCATGAGACTTTAATCCCACCAACTTCAGCTCCTTCATTGAAACAAGTCTGCTAACATTAGAGGAATAACCTGAGGGGACCTTCATGCCCTTAAGGGTGGAGCAAAATATGTGTTTTTCTACTCGAGACAAGGTATAACAAGCGGGGGGCAGATATGTCCTATCGCCTTCAACACAGGGGATTAGGTTTGGCCGTAAGTTCATTTCCTTCAAATCAAGTCTAGAATTGTGACCATCCTTTGTTTTCCCAGGGATGTTAAGAAATGTGCCCAACAAACTATCGCAAGCATTCTTCTCTATGTGCATAACATCGAGGCAGTGTCTGACCTTTAATGTTTCCCAATAGGGAAGGTCGAACAGTATGGACCTTTTCTTCCAACATTGGGTGGGTTCCGACGATGCCCTTTTCTTCGTTTTGCCAAATTGGACTTTAATGTGTTTCACTCGTACGTGGACTTCTCGCCCCGACAAGGGCGTAATGGCTTTTCTGTGCTCTTGCCGCCCATTGAATGCCATTTTCAATCGACGATAATGATGACGGGCGTCCAGAAACCTGCAATGGCCCAGGTATATCATTTTCTTGCCATGAGTAAGCCAGCAATGTTCAGTATCCTCGGCAAGCTTTATGACCTTTAACGGTATATCCGGATAAATTACCATAGGCGGGGAAATCATTAATGGTACAGAAGAGCACGGCACGCAATGTGAATGACTCGTCATGATGTGCATCATAAACAGTTGCACCCTCTTCCCAAAGTTTCTTCAAGTCTTCAACAAGGGGGGCCAAGTACACGTCAATGTCATTTCCTGGTTGTTTCGGACCTGAAATCATCGAGGACATAAGTATGTGCTTGCTCTTCATGCACAATTGGGGAGGCAGATTGTAGATAACTAACATTACTGGCCAAGAGCTATGTTGGCTACTGAGACTGTCGTAAGGGTTCATTCCATCGGTGCACAAACCAAGTCTCAGGTTCCTATTGTCACATGCAAAAGACGGGTACTGCATATCAATTGTTTTCCACTGGGATGCGTCAGCTGGATGTCGTATAATGTTGTTAGAACTATGAACATGTCGATCTGCATGCCAAGTCATATTTTTAGCATCTGCTGCGTTGCCGAACAACCGTTTGAATCTTTGGAGAATTGGCAGATACCATAAGACCTTTGCTGGTGTCCCCTTCTTATGATCCATCCTCTGGTCTTCAGTGTTGTCACCACCACAGTTATCTTGTTTTCTGTATCTGGATGCCTTGCAATTGGGACAGGACAGTGAATTCTCGTGTTAATTGCGGTATAGTATGCAGTCATTAGGACAAGCGTGTATTTTCCTATACTCCATACCCATAGGGCATAAGATCTTTTTGGCCTCATAGATGCGATCTAGGAGTTCATTACCTTCAGGCAACATATCATGCAATAACTTCAATAATGTAGTGAAACTACTGTCGGTCCAACCGTGTGCTGCTTTCAAATGAAACAACTTCAAAATACCGGACAACCGGGTATACTTTTTACAACCGTTGTAGAGGGGCAATTCATTGTCACCCATCAATAAGGCAAGGACATCTGGTTCATCCACAAACTTCCCGAGAGTTTCAACCATTTCATCCAAGTCATCAGCACTATCAGTCAATTCTTTGTGGCCCTGATCGAGTTGCAGAACGAAAGACTTTTTGGCGTCTCACCATGCCATTTCCATATCTTATACGACGGATCAAATCCCCTTTTGATTAAATGCAATCATATCGCATCTGGGTCACTGTATCTTGCATTATTTCTGCAGTCTCTGCACGGGCATTTGGCGTACTTGTTGTTCTCATAAGCGATGACAAGAAACTGGTCAACCAGTGCAATGTAGGATGGGGCGGTCCAATCACCGGAAATAATCGTCTCGCGATCCATAGGCAATTTGAGCCGCCTGCATAATAACGTTTTAATATATGGAAAAACCTAAATGACCTATTAATATGAACCAAAAAATACTAATAAAACTAAATGATTAAGAATAAATAATGTATAACTCAAAAAGGAAATAACTAATAAGAAATAAACTAATGATTAAGAATCATACATAAATAAAGAAACCTAAATAAATAAATAAAGAGTAGTATTAATACAAATTTGATATTAATAATTAATTACTGGTAAATTCGGTTGGGGGAATGCCCAACTAAAAACCCGGTTAACCAGAAAATCAGTAAGCCAAAAACAATAAACCGCTAATTTTGATTTTGCGATTTTAATGAACAACTCTAATTAGAGATTGCTCTTGGAAGTGTTCTTCGACTTAAAATGTATGTCAATCTTAAATTCACTTTCTTTTCGTGTGACCATGCTACCGAAAATTTTATATAAATTTGACATTAATAATAATTCAATGAACTAGTAAATTTATAATAAAGCGGTAAAAATTATTGTTAATCCAAAATGAGAAGATATACAAAATATGAGAAAATAAAAATTGAATATCTGATATATATATATATATATATAATTATGAACCAAAACAAAACCGTTGTTTCCATTTCCATTGTTAAAGATTAAAACCCAAAACCAATAGGGAAGAATAGATTTTGGCTATGATTCTAACTATCTCATTCCATGGTTCAACTTGGTTCTGGTTCAAACACAAACCACACGGCCACCTTTAGTTTACTAAATGCAATTGAAACAAAAAGTAATTATTTGGGTATTGCGTTCACCAAACTACGTAGAGGGAAAAACAACAATTGTCTTAACACATCGAAAAACCCTTTTTTTTCCCTCTATGTTCGATGTATACATCGAAAAACAACCATTGCAGCCAAACAATATAACACAGCACTAGCCGGAGAGAACAAAACAACAAAAAGCAACTGAGAAAAAAACAACACAACAACTGATGGAAAAAAGAAGAATTGAGAATCTGAAAAACTGGAAACGAAACAAGTGGCAGCAAGGAAATATGTAGCAGCGTGTGTTAACAGAAAAGGTAAACAAAGAAGAACCCAACCTTTGTATTTACACACCCCTCGTTTTTTAACAGTCTCTGTTTTTGCATAGGTTCACACGAAATAAACAAGGAATAAGTGATAATAGGATTGAAGGAAGAGCTATAACTCGTAGTTAATTTGTAGATAATGCCCTGCCTCGTATGTTTCCGAATTCAATCTCCAGTTCCAATCCCAGTAGTAATTCCATTCCAATCCGGATAAAACAAGTCTGAACGAATTCCAATTTCTTTTGCTTTCCAAATCCTTCTAGTTATGTCGTTCAATTCAATTAGGTTTCCAACTTCAATCGTTTCCGGCGGCCCCTAGCGCATTATTAGCCTACTAATAAAGAAAAACAAACAAGATTTGCAAAGAATCGTACTACCAGACGTATAGTAGTTGTGATTGGAGGTGGGTGTCGTCGGAACCCGCCACCGAAAAGGGACCAGCATTGGAGGCGGGTGCCAGTGAAACCCACCTCCAATACAATTGTTGTATTGGAACAATTGTATTGGAGGCGGGTTTCACTGGAACCCGACTCCAATGTTGGTCCCTTATTGGTGGCGGGTTCCGACGAAACCCTCATCCAATAGACAATTATTGTATTGGAGGCGGGTTCCAACAAACCCGCCTCCATTATGAGATATTTTTGGAGGCGGGTCCCAACGAAACCCGCCTCCATTGTGATATTCCCATCCTATGGAGGCGGGTGTTCGGGTACCCGCCCCGAATGGCTATATTGGAGGAGGGTTCCATGGAACCCGCGTCCAATTTGGCGCCTCCATTACCCATTTTTGTGGTAGTGGCCCATATCATACTAAAATTACTCTGTATAAGCAGCTATTTACTTAGGGCCCATTTATAAAAATTAATGTTTATATACAAATGCTTAATGCATGAACTATAATGCTAGAACCATACAACTAAATTGATTAAGTAACTTATATCTTAATGCTAAAAATTTGATTTTCAACATCTGAATAATAATCTTGCTTAATCAGTTAGTCATGTTTGATAAATACACTTATATGAATGTTGAGATATTAAAAATGTGTAGTTTTGCCCTTTCATTAATTTTTTAGTTTTTTAATTTTCTTTTTTAAGGGAATAGCAATTATATGGTTGGCAGGCCTAGACACCCTATTATTAGATTAGTGAGAAAATTACAAAGAAATGATGGGGAACATAATGCGCCTACCATCATTAAAGCAATATGTACAAATTGTGTGTGAGGTGTATGTAACCTATGGGATAAAATACAAGTAATGCAAGCCCTACACTGGACGTCTAAGCCTAATGTAAGGGGTGCCTTGCTTGTCCAAAATGTTGGAGATTTTCCAATAATTAGCTAAGGAAGAAAGGAAAAACTGAAGAGCACCTGTCCGAGTGGCCATGCGAGTCGCACAACAACTCGGACTATGTCCAGTAACTAATCTAAGTTAATTGGAAATGTAAGAGTCGAACGAGCTCCAGAAGCACGGACGTGCTCCAGAAGCTTTGAGGAAGAACACGTCCGACTCGGACGTGTGTTCGGAAGAGCTCCAGTAAGGTTTTTCCTATCCTGAAGTGTTGCATCTCTTCACAAAAAGTGTGATTCAGGATTCAATTCTTATCCGAATTGAGTTCCGTTTCTTCCTACCCTTTCCTAAAAGGTGTGACTATTGAATAGCACCCTTTGAAGGCTATAAATAGACTCCTTAGGACGATGGTTTAGACACAAGCAATCATTCTCATTCTACAAGAAATTCTTGCACTTTTCACACTTGTTTTGTAGTTCGTTTGAGTTAGTGCAAACTTCTAACAATCATCTTCATCTTCATCTTATCTCAAAAGGATATTAGTCCTGAACTCCTTCCACACATAAGGGGACTAATAAAGCCTAAAGGAAAGTTCATTTGCACGATTTGAAGAGGCACTTACTGCTTTCTACTCTTGTAATAGATTAGGTGTTCTTTCAGAAATAAAGTTCATTTTTAGTTGTTCTTTTTTGTGCTGTAAAGTCCCATTATTGTTCAGAATATCCAACAATATTTAGGCTTTATTACACACAAAATGGCTACCAACACGAAGGACTTGACATCTGCCATTGTCAAGTTAGATAGGTTCGATAGTGAAAACTTTACAAGCTGGAAGAAGAGGGTACACTTCCTTCTTTTTTCTTTGAGGGTTGTGTATGTTCTAAACACACCCAAGCCGCCAGTTGAAGAAGAAGAATCATTGATGCAAATGAGGAAGCGCCACAAAATGAGAGACGGATGACGAGGTATGCAGAGGACACATCATCAATGCCACGCATGACAACATGTTCGATGTCTACCACACATTTCCTACAACAAGGGAACTAACGAATAAACTGGAGGCAAGATACATGCGGGAGGATGCAACAAGAAATTTCTTGTCTCAACTTTCTTAAATTATAAGATGCAGAGATAATAGACCTGTGATGGAACAATTCACCGAGTTGGAAAGGATGCTGAATCACTTTAATCAGCACCAATTAACCATAGATAATACAGTTATTATTTCGGTAATAATTGCAAAGCTTCCTCCTTCTTAGAAAGACTTCAAAAAGGATCTCAAACACAAAAAAGAAGAGATCACATTTGAAGGACTTGCTCATGATCTTCGTATAGAAGAGGAATTGAGAATGCGGGAGTCTCATGAAAATGAGAAGAACACAGCAAATGAAAAGGCCAAGGAACCTGCAACAAAGCTGCATGTCGTGGACCAAGGACAAAGCAACAAGTCCAAGAAGAGAGCCCACAAAGATAATAATGATCAGGGCAAGAATAATAAGAAAAAGAAAGGCAAATTCTTTCATTGCAAAAAGGAGAGACACTACAAGTATGAGTGTCGACTTCTTAAGAACAAAGGCACCATCAACTCCAACAATGAGAAAGGAGAGGATGCCTTGGTTGCCATGATTTCTGAACTATGTCTTGTTGATGAAGTTCATGCTTGGTGGGTTGATTCAAGAGCCACTCGACATATATGCAAGAATAAGAACTTCTTCAAATCACTGAAAAAATATAATACTAAAGATTCTGTAATTTACATGAGGAATTCTGTAATAGCCCCTATAAAAGGAGTTGGAGATATTGATCTCAAATTTACTTCGAAAAAGGTTGTAACCATGACAAATGTACTCTATGTTCCTGAAGTTAGAAAGAATCTTGTGTCCGATAATCTCTTGAATAGGTTTGGTTTTAAGTTAGTCTTTGAGGCTGACAAGTTTGTCATTTCCAAAGGTGGCATATTTGTAGGGAAATGATACCAGTATAATGGCATGTTTAAAATCAATGCAATGCCAATCAATAAGATGGCAGTTTCTTTGGTGTATATGCTTAATTCATCTTCTACTTTATGGCATAATAGACTAGGACATGTGCATTTTAGAAGGATGAATGACATGATAAAATTAGATATTTTGCCTAAATGCTCAAAGATAGAAAATGACAAATGCCATGCATGTATGCTGAATAAAATTACAAGGAAACCATTTCCTGCAGTTGAGAGGAAAACAAATACACTTGAGTTGATACATAGTGATTTATATGACTTACATGCTACTCCTTCAATAGGAGGAAACAAATATTTTGTTACATTTATTGATGATTATACTAGATATTGCAGTGTGTATTTGTTGCATTTCAAATATCAAGCCATGCAAAGTTTTAAAGTGTACAAAACTGAAGTTGAACTCACATGCAATGGTTTGATTAAGTGTCTTAGAACAGATAGGGGTGGAGAGTATTATGAATTGGATTATTTTCAGTCAAGTGGTATTAAACATGAGGTGACTACTCCATATACACCATAACAAAATAGTGTTGCTGAAAAGGAAGAATCGTGTGTTAATGGAAGTGGTTAACACAATGATGTCTACTGCTGGCCTTAGTCAAGGTTTTTGGGGAGAGGCTGTTCTTACAACTTGTTACTTGTTGAGTAGAGTTCCTAACAAGAGGAATTTAATAAATCCCTATGAACTTTGGCACAAAAGGAAGCCAAACCTTAGTCATTTAAAGGTTTGGGGTGCAAGGCTGTAGTAAGGCTTCCTGAACCAAAGAAAAAGAAGCTAGGGGAAAGAGGAGTGGAATGCATCTTCATAGGCTATGCTTATAATAGCATGGCAAGGCCTACAGATTTTTGGTGATTGAACTGAATGATTCTATTGGTATCAGTACCATTTTAGAGTCAAGAGATACTGCATTTGATGAACAAAGGTTTTCCACCATCCCTAAAACAATAGCAAGTGGTTCTAATCAAGAAGAACATGTAGTAGCAAGTGGTTCTAATCAAGAAGAACCTGTAGTCGATGACTCAAATAGTGACAATGAAGTCACTTAATTGAGAAGGAGCACAAGGGCTAGAAGAACCACAACTTTTGGTCCAGATTTTGTTACTTATCTTGTAGAAGGAACAAGAAATGGAATAAGTAACAAAGTACCTTATTGCTTTAATATAGATGCTAATCCTTGCACTTTCAGTGAAGCTATGAAATCTCATGATGCTTCATTGTGGAGAGAAGCAATCAATGATGAAATGGATTCAATTCTTGGAAATAATACTTGAGTCTTAGTTGATCTTCCCCATGGTTCCAAACCCATCAATTGTAGATGGATCTTCAAAAAGAAAATGAAGGTGGATGGAACAATTGACAAGTACAAGGCAAGGCTTGTCGCCAAAGACTTCACACAAAAGCCAGGCCTTGATTACTTTGACGCTTACTCACCGGTGGCAAGAATTGCCATAACAAGGATGCTTCTTGCTATAACCTCAATCCAGAAAATGGTGATACACCAAATGGATGTCAAAACAACATTCCTCAATGGGGAATTAGATGAGGAGGTATACATGAAGCAACCGGAAGGATTTGTTGCTCTAGGCCAAGAGCACAAGGTGTGTAAACTTATGAAATCATTGTATGGGCTTAAACAAGCTCCAAAACAGTGACATCAAAAGTTTGATGAAGCAATACTTGCTAATGGATATAGAATTCATGAAGCAGACAAATGTGTCTATAACAAGTATAAAAATGGCAAAGGTGTCATCATATGTCTATATGTGGATGACATGCTAATTTTTTATTCAGACTTAGAGCAAGTCAAAGAAACCAAACAAATGCTTTCAAGGAATTTTGACATGAAGGATATGGGAGAAGCTGATGTTATTCTTGGCATAAAGATCAAGAGACAATGTGAGTCAATAAAGCTTTCACAAGCACATTTGTTGAAGAGATTCTCAAGAGGTTTAATCACTTTGAGTGTAAACCCGTCACACCTGTTGATCCAAACCTGAATTTTGTCAAAAATGAAGAAGATCCTATTTCTTAGATTGAGTATGCTAGAGTTATAGGGTGTTTGATGTATGCCATGACTTGTACACGTCCGGATATTGCTTATGCAGTTGGTGTACTAAGAGGTATACAAGTAATCCCAACAAACAACATTATCTAGGAGTTAATAGGGTGTTGAGATATTTCAAAAACACCAAAGACTATAGCATCACCTATAGGGGTTATCCTTCTGTTCTTGAAGGGTATTCAGATGCTAGTTGGATCACAAACAAAGATGATCACTCTTCTACAAGTGGTTGGGTCTTTGTTTTGGGAGGTGGTGCAATTTCTTGGGCTTCAAAGAAGCAAACTTGCATTGCAGACTCCACCATGGCTGCTAAATTCATTGTTTTAGCTTCAGCAAGCAAAGAAGCAAAATGGCTGAGAAATCTCTTGCATGAGATTCCGGTTTGGCCAAAGCCAATTTTACCAATATCTATACATGGTGACAGCACTACTATGATTGCTAAAGCATATAGTCAAGTGTACAATGGAAAGTCTAGGCATATTGGTGTGAGACATAGCATGGTTAGAGACTTGATCACAAGTGGATGCATGACCTCGGACTATGTGAATACCAAATATAATTTGGCTGATCCTTTAACAAAAGAACTCACAAAGGACATGATAGAAAAGACTTCTATTGAGATGGGATTGTCCTAGACCATTCGCAGTGGAAACCTCAATTCATTTCTAGTTTAACAACTAGTTCTGAATTCAATGTAATGAAAAGTACATTGCTCAATGGTCGGAACACTAATATAGTTTAGTGTTAATACTCACCAGTGAGTTTAGAATGAACATTTGAGTTCTTAACAAGTTTAAGTTAAATACCAAATATGAGAAGAGCAATAATGCTGGGAATTCTCATATGGCAGGGGTATTTTGAAACTTGCCTATATGTGTGCATTATGAAAATTCATAAAAGGTTCTTCAATGAAACCTTGGAAGTATACATGAAAAATATTAAGGCACATAGTTGTTATGTGTTGTTTATAACATGTTGCGAGAAATCGAACTTGTGCGAGAGTATATTAAGACTTGTCAATGGACTGTTGGTTCAAAACTTGTTTACCAAGTTAGTTCGATAAGTTTGCAAGATATATTTACTAAGGCGTTGGTTCAACGAAAGACACCAGGGCTGAAGCATGAGTTTTCAAGAAAAGTTGTTGACTTTGAGAGGAAGGGAATTTTCCCAATCATTGGAAAATGGCGGGGGATTGTTGGAGATTTTCCAACAATTAGCTAAGGAAGAAAGGAAAAACTGAAGAGCACCTGTCCGAGTGGTCATGCGAGTCGCACAACCACTTGGACTATGCCCAGTAGCTAATCTAAGTTAACTGGAAATGTAAGAGCACCTGTTAGACTCGGACAGGTGCTCAGATGAGCTTCAGAAGCGTTGAGGAAGTACACGTCCGACTCGAACGTGTACTCGGACGAGCTCCAGAAGCTTTGAGAAAGTACACGTCCGACACGGACGTGTGCTTAGACGAGCTCCAGAAGGCTTCTGATGCAGAGTAGAGTACTCGTCCGACTCGAACGTGTGTTCGGACGAGCTCCAGTAAGGTTTTTCCTATCCTGAAGTGTTGCATCTCTTCACGAAAAGTCTGATTCAGGATTCAATTCTTATCCGAATTGAGTTCCATTTCTTCCTACCTTTTCCTAAGAGGTGTGACTATTGAATAGCACCCTTTAGAGGTTTATAAATAGACTCCTTAGGAAGATGGTTGATCTGCACCTTTTAGGTGAATTAATTTAGCACTTGTTATGGCAGTTCTCACGGGCTTTTGCCCAAGGTTTTAATGTTTATTTGCAGTTTTAGAGATCGGGCCTAAGAAGAAAGGAATGTGTAAAAAAGTGAAAGAATTGGAGTAGAAGAATCAAGCCTGAAAAGCCCACACGATTTGTGGGCTAAATCAAGAAGGAATCCCGCAAGGGAGGTTCGGCCGATTTGTGATAAAGCAAGAGAAATCGAAGTCCAAAGCAAAATAAGGAAGTGGATGCGTGGAAGATAAAATTTGATCCAATTGGAATCTCAATTAATTATCCAATCCAATTGGATTCCAATTGTGCTGCATCCAAAATCAACTTGGATTCCAATCCAAGTGGGCCGAATCCAATTGGAAATTAATCTACTCTAATTGGATTGCAATTTAATGAAATCCGTGGGTAGCCATGCGCATGGAATATGCTGCGAAGCTTAAAAGAGAAGCAGTGAAGTTTTGGGCAATTACCAATCCAGAAGGAATTAAAGAGAGAAGTTGGGAGTTACCAAATTTGAAGAGACTCCATGTGCTTAATTAATTCTCTTTCCAAGTAGAAGAAGGTTTCCTTATTCCATTAGAAGATTGGATAATTGCTGATTTGTATCCCTATATATATGGGATTATTCCTGCACTTTTAGATACAAGTTTTGAGACTCAAATTGTTAGATAGAAGTTTTCTAGACAAGTTTTATAGAGAATAGATTCTTAGTTTACAAGTAATTCTCACCCAAGATACAGTATCGCGTTAATATAGTTTTCCTCTATTTTTCTCTGTTATGTTCTGTTTTGCTCTGTTTCAATCGCAACTTTGGATTTTCCCGACGGGCAGTCTACCGTTTGGCCAAACCGGCGGTTGTCAGAGCGCGAATTCTTAAATTCCAGTACAACATTCTCTTTTCTCTTTTAATGTCTTCTTTTATATTTATGTGTTTTTCGTGTTTTATCATGAGTAGCTAATTTATTAGTTCTGGTATTATGTAAGAAGCCATAATTCATACATGTATGAAACTCAGGAATTAATCTAAGGTCTAATGAATTATGTTTCTAAATTGCCTGTATTTATATGTCTAATTACTAAGATTCTATTAAGCCTGATCAACTTAGTTTAATCTGGTAGAGTCAGTGAGTGGCACAACTACCGGCCGAGTAGTACAGGATTAATTGGGTAATAATTTCTAATGCATCGTCAGTAGGAATTATTAGTTTTGGGTTCTTCTAGTTCTTAATGCTTCTATTTGTTAATTAATAAGGTTTGCGGGGACTCGCGGTCTGTTAGTTAACGTAGTTAGAGAATAATTCCTTTGAGGGACTCGCGGGGGATTATCGAGAATCTATGGGAGAATTGGGATTATTTGCGGGGACTCGCGGTAATACTATAAACTGAAACGGCATAAGTAATTAGACAAGTTAAGAGGTTTATGATTGCATGCATGAGATTAAGGTGGATTTACATAATACCAGAATTTTCTCTCATTAATTGATATCTGTTTAAGTCTTTTATTTAATTATTAGTTTAATTATTATTTTGCTAAATTTAAGTGACAACTCTAAGGTCTCTTAAGAGACACAAAGGTGACTACTAGTCAACAGTTTGGTTTTATTTGCACTTTAATTAGAAATTGAATTAAATTACCGTCTGTGGATCGACCATGTCTACTACTGTGCTATATTTTATTAGCATCTTAATTGCAGGTTTTAAGCAGTACTTGTACTGTATTTGGTAGACCCACGACAAGTCCTATCAAATTGGCGCCATTGCCGGGGACGGTTACAATTTTTATTCTTTTTCCTGTTTAATGTGCATTGGTGTTTCCTTGTGTTGTGTCTGACCAGATCTTTAGGTGCTGAATTACTTAGTGATCCAGAGATCGAGAAGACCTACAAACGCTTAGCCAAGGAGACACGGTTAAGAAAACTCGCAGAAACAGAATCTGTCAGTCGACCGTTTGCCCAAACGGCCGGTAGCTCCGAAATAAAGTTTTCACATCCTGACTCTGAATCAGATCCAATGGGTGATAGAGAACGTGTAGAAGGCCCAGAAGAAGAGCCCACGCTAAAAGATCTCTGCAGCCATGATACAGATGATAGAGCTTCAGCAGTAGTCACTCCAACACTGCCCAACGGATTTCCATTGAAGAGTGGCTGGCTGAATGGCATCCCAAAGTTTCATGGGGGTGCTAGAGATGATCCACACAACTTTCTTGCTGAATATGTGAAGAATTACAAGGTGGGCACTTACCCACATGTGCCACCCTCGACCAGCTAAAATTGGTAGCATTCCCATATGTCCTTATAGGTCCAGCAAACAGGTGGTTTTCATCATTGCCACCAAATTCTATCACCACCTGGCAGCAGATGAAAAATTGTTCCTGAAGAAATACTTTCCTCCAACAAAAATCAACTTGGTTATGAAGGAGATCAGCAGCATTCAACAAGATGTAGATGAGTCCCTCAGTAGCTACTGGATGAGATTTAATGAATTGGTGGAGAGCTGCCCAAATCACAAGTATTCAGAGGCACAATTACTATAGTATTTCTACCATGGGATGTGCACCAATGATCAGAACCACATGGATTCATCCAGCAATAGGGCCTTTCAGAACAATACAGTAGCCAAGGCCAGGAAGATGATTGAAGACACCATCGAGTCAAGAAGCCAGTTCGGGGAACCCTCCCATTTGGCCAAACAGCAGGCTGAAGTCCGGTTTATTGATGATTCTGGGGAGGAAAAATTAGATCAGCTCACTGCTAATATGGAGAAATTAACTGCACTAGTGCCGAAACTTGCAACCTCAAAACATCAGTAACAAAGAGGAGGTTGTGTGTGCATGTTGTGGCAATCTGGGACACTTTGCGCAGAACTGCAATTTTGCGCAAGAAGAAACAATAGCTCAGGCTAATGCTTCAGGGAATTGGCACAATAATTCCAATGGAAACTGACAGCGAAATGTACCCGGGAGGGATCCATACTCAAATACATACAATCCAGGATGGAAGGACAATCCGGCGTTTGGTTGGAAAAATCCAGAAGAAGGAGTTCAAGTTCCTTTTCCCTCAGAAGCAAATCAGCAGGGTCCTGTTCAGATTATGGGAAATCCCAACCAACAAGCTTCAAATCCGAATATGGGAAGCACTAATCGGAGTACTGGGCCAATGTACAGGCCCCCGAATTAGAGAAGTTTTTTCAATCTGAATCAGAACAATCCAAGAGGGGGCAGACCAATGGAAGAAGCCATGGTAGAGCTATTTGCTCAGCAGAAGGAGCAGCGAACAGCCATAGACGGGATTGCCAAAGTATTATCTCAGTTATCTGCTTCCATGTAAGAATTAAGAGGGAACCAAGGCCATTTGCCCTCTCAAGTTCAGGTTTTGCGTATGGAAAATATAAGTGGAATAAGTCTGAGAATAACAAAGGAACGGGAACCAGCTGTCCAAAAATTACCATCTGCAAGGGAGGATTTGCCCAAACCGACAATAGTCACTGAACCAGAACTGGAAAATTCAGTATCTAGACTGCAAAATCAAGGGGCAACTTATAGGCCACCCCAACAGATGTATTTTCAGAATCAGAATGCTAATCAACAACAGAAGGGTGGCAAATCAATAGAGGATGTGATTGGCGAACTTGTTGGACAACAGAAAGAACAAAGGACCACTATTGATTGCTTAGCCAACATGATGTCACAGTTAGCCATTTCTCTCAAGGAGATAAAAGGTGACTACGGTAAACTGCTCGCTCAGGTCCAGGTTCTGCCCAAGGAGAATGTAAGTACAATAAAAAGAGCAGAAGTACTGGAACCAGCTGTGCAAAAATCACAGTCAGCAAGGGCCGTTTGCCCAACCGACGGGTGATCCAGAAGCTGAAAAATCAGAGCAACCTGAACTTGAGAAGCCAATCATTATCATATCTGAATCTGAACCTGAGAAGAGCCATGCCCCAGTTACAGTGAGCAAGGATGTGTATAAACCTATGCCGCCATTCCCAAATAGCTTACGACCCAAGGCAAGGAAAATAATAGAGGACCCGATTGACTACTTGGAGGTTTTCGAAAAGATAGAGGTCAACCTTCCATTCCTAAAGGCAATTAAACTTCCCAGTTGGGAAGTTTCTAAAGGAATTCATGGCAGGGAAGCCAAGAGGGGTGAGCAAGGTGGTGTTAGGAGAGAATGTCTCGACAGTATTTCAGAAAAAGCTTCCTCCCAAATGCAAGGATCCAGGTATGTTCTCTTTACCTTGCATCATTGGAAATAAGAAAATAAAGCATGCTATGTGTGACCTTGGTGCCGCCATTAATGTTGTGCCTTTGCCAATTTATGAGACTTTATCTGGTGTTAAGTTGGTGGATACAAAGTTAATAATACAACTTAGCAGTAGATCATGTGTGCATCCTGAAGGTGTACTTGAGAATGTTTTGGTGCGTGTGAATTCCTTTGTTTATCCTGCTGACTTTTATGTTATTAAGATGCATAATGATCCTACCAAAGAATCTGCGGGTGTATTGTTGGGTCGCCCATTTTTGAAAACTTCTAAGGCAGTGATTGATGTGTATAATGGTTCTATCCGTTTGGATCATTGTGGTCAAAAACATACTTTTAGTATCGATAATACCATGAACAATCCAGAAGTAGTTACGAATGTGAATAGTGTTGAGTTGAATAACCCTCTTGTCCAAGAATCTCTTGAGACCAATTTTTTGCAGGACAAAGAGGAGAAGGTTCTCCCTCATGGATTGATTGATTTCAAGAGCCAAAATAGGAGTGAAGGAAAAGCCCCAACACTTGACTTGGTGGAACCTCCAGATTATCACAAGGATCAGCATTCTACAAAACGGTGTGTCAAAGCCAAGGTGCGAAAAAGAAGCAATGCAAAGACATGGCTCAGTACACCCACAAAAGTTGATAAAATGAAGCTACTGGGCGAGGGGTCTGTTTGCCCAAATGGAGCAGTGCAAGCGCAAGGCATGCAGTATTTCAAAGACTCTGGTCAGATCCGAACAGTGGAACAAAATTCATTATGGAGCTTTCCTAATCATTAACAAGAGCTGAAGTTGCGTCTGGCCAAGACGTTAAAGAAAAGCGCTACTAGGAGGCAAATTAGTTTATTGTAATAGTTTAGTAAAATGGTTTTAAAAAAAAGAGTAAAAAAAAAAAAAATTGTTTAGTTGTTTTTCATTTGTTTTATTAGTCTTTTCACAATTTAATTATTTTTTACAGGGACTGGAGGAGTGAATTTTGAAGCCAGAAGGGCGCATTACAAGTTTTGGGGGCTAAATTTCAATATTCAGGAAGTCCAGGGGCCGGTGGTGCAATTTTTCTGCACCTACAGCGTTGATTCCAAATTTGGGGGGGTCCAATTACAAGATTTCACAAAATTCAGGGACTGGAGCTACAATTATTAGGTGTAAGGGCCATAAGTTACAAATTAGGGGGCCGAATTGTGAAGTCCTAAAATTGCAGGGACCCCATTGCAAATTTGAGAACCCACCACCTAATTTTGGGGATTTTTATGCCCTAACCTCCTATTCAGCCACCAACCCAATTACCCATCCAATTACCCGACCCAGCTACCCAATTAACCTAATTCTCCCACGAAATTCATCCTTCCTCTTCTTCCTTTTGTTTTTTGTTCTAGCCACCGCCCAAAGAACCCACCACCTTCCCTTCCGTCCGCCTCAGGTAAGTTTTTCTAGTTTTGTTTGTCTTGTCGGCTATTTTGAGTTTTAGTTTTTTCTATGTTTGTTTTTCTTTGTCTGTGTTTAGCCCTGCATTTTTGTTCTTTTCCTCGCGCTTGAGGACAAGCTTTCTTTAAGTGCGGGGATGTTTGCAGGGATGATTAATGTTTTTCTTAATTGTTGTGTCATTGAGTATCCCCTGTGTTTCATTGTGTTTGCTTGGGGACAAGCAATTGTCTAAGTGTAGGGATGTATGGACATTTGTCCTAAAATTTTTGTTTTTGTCCTGTTTATGAGTCAAGTTGTCGCTGCCTTTAATCTAATTTGGATCTGAAATATGCATCATAGATGAAGTGTGACATGAAGTATGCATGCTGTAGTTTTGAAAATTTAATTTGAGAAGTCCTGAATTAGTTAAATATGGAAATATGCATGTTTTCCCTTTTCTTAAGCCATTGTACTGAGCCTAAATGCTGAATTGATCGGGGAGAATCATTTGCTTGCCTATCAGACTGTCAAGATGGTATGAATAGTATATGGCGGGATGATGGGGAATCTTTTTAGGATTAACCACTTTTGGCTTGCTTTCTTAACCTACCTTGTTATATCCCTAGAAGCCAAGTTGAAGCCTTGTATACAAATGTTTTTTTTAGTCAGTAAATAAGCTAAGGCCAATTTTTGTGATAAATCCTTTCTACCCCCCAGTGTGTTGAGTTGCTGAATTATGAATGAAGTCAAGTGGTGCAATGTTTAAACAAGATGTGTGGATTATTTGGCAATGTATATGCGTGCCCAATGTTAAAAACCTCATGGAAAGCAAGAAAAAGAGATAAAGAAAAAGTTGTGAAATTCTGCAAAGTGCTGAAATTGTGATATATGATGAGCTGGATAGAAATTTAATGTGCTGAATTTGTGAGCCATGGTCCGTGCAAAGTGCAAAAATGCTGAATGAAACAGGCACTAGTTTGCCCAAACCGAAGGGATTGTGAAGAATTCTGAAGAAAGGTACAGCAGCTGAAGTTTAATTTTTGAGAACACACTGGGTTTGAATTTTGTGCAGGTGGCCTAGAACCCTTAGGATCTGTCCAAAAGTTCTAACCAAGCCTCACGTTGCGTCCCTTGATTAGAAGGTTGTTTCTTAACTACTGTGTATCTATTCCTTCTATACTATGGCGATGGTCGACTATCAAGCATGTATGATTCTGGCTAGATTAAGATTTACTTTTATCCTGATTTTTCTGAAAAATGTGAGATTGTGTGCATTACTGACCATAGATTGCTATTTTGGGAATTATTGCATGTTTTTATATTTAGCCAATGGAAGGACTGTTTTTGTGAAGTAAATAGAACACATGTATGTGAATTGAAGTGCTGATTTTGTGGTGTGAGTAAGTTCTATAAAAGAGAAAAGGCAGATTTGTGAGTTTATTTTGAGTCAAAGTGATAGTAGTTGTTTTTATTCGAGTCGGTCCAAAGAGTCTTGTGTGTTTTGTTCTGTTTTGTGTCTGTGCTTTTTCTATCTGAATCAATTGAGAAAGAAAGTAGGAGTACATTGCTGAATTAATGGGTATGCTCTAGTTCTTCACTTCACGCTTGAGGGCAAGCGTCATTCAAGTGTGGGGATATTTGATCTGCACCTTTTAGGTGAATTAATTTAGCACTTGTTATGGCAGTTCTCACGGGCTTTTGCTAAAGGTTTTAATGTTTATTTGCTGTTTTAGAGATCGGGCCTAAGAAGAAAAGAATGTGCAAAAAAGTGAAAGAATTGGAGTAGAAGAATCAAGCCTGAAAAGCCCACACGATTTGTGGGCTAAATCAAGAAGGAAGCACGCAAGAGAGGTTCGGACGATTTGCGATAAAGCAAGAGAAATCGAAGTCCAAAGCAAAATAAGGAAGTGGATGCGTGGAAGATAAAATTTGATCCAATTGGAATCTCAATTAATTATCCAATCCAATTGGATTCCAATTGTGCTGCATCTGAAATCAACTTGGATTCCAATCCAGGTGGGCCAAATCCAATTGGAAATTAATCTACTCCAATTGGATTGCAATTTAATGAAATCCGTGGGCAGCCATGCGCATGGAATATGCTGCGAAGCTTAAAAGAGAAGCAATGAAGTTTTGGGCAATTACCAATCCAGAAGGAATTAAAAAGAGAAGTTGGGAGTTACCAAATTTGAAGAGACTCCATGTGCTTAATTAATTCTCTTTCCAAGTAGAAGAAGGTTTCCTTATTCCATTAGTATATTGGATAATTGCTGATTTGTATCTCTATATATATGAGATTATTCCTGCACTTTTAGATACAAGTTTTGAGACTTAAATTGTTAGATAGAAGTTTTCTAGACAAGTTTTATAGAGAATAGTTTCTTAGTTTACAAGTAATTCTCACCCAAGATACAGTATCGCGTTAATATAGTTTTCCTCTGTTTTTCTCTGTTATGTTCTGTTTTGCTCTGTTTCAATCGCAACTTTGGATTTTCCCGACGGGCAGTCTACCGTTTGGCCAAACCGGCAGTTGTCAGAGCGCGAATTCTTAAATTCCAGTACAATATTCTCTTTTCTCTTTTAATGTCTTCTTTTATATTTATGTGTTTTTTGTGTTTTATCATGAGTAGCTAATTTATTAGTTCTGGTATTATGTAAGAAGCCATAATTCATACATGTATGAAACTCAGGAATTAATCTAAGGTTTAATGAATTATGTTTCTAAATTGCCTGTATTTATATGTCTAATTACTAAGATTCTATTAAGCCTGATCAACTTAGTTTAATCTGGTAGAGTCAGTGAGTGGCACAACTACCGGCCGAGTAGTACAGGATTAATTGGGTAATAATTTCTAATGCATCGTCAGTAGGAATTATTAGTTTTGGGTTCTTCTAGTTCTTAATGCTTCTATTTGTTAATTAATAAGGTTTGCGGGGACTCGCGGTCTGTTAGTTAACGTAGTTAGAGAATAATTCCTTTGCGGGGACTCGCGGGGGATTATCGAGAATCTATGGGAAAATTGGGATTATTTTTGGGGACTCACGGTAATACTATAAACTGAAACGGCATAAGTAATTAGACAAGTTAAGAGGTTTATGATTGCATGCATGAGATTAAGGTGGATTTACATAATACTGGAATTTTCTCTCATAAATTGATATCTGTTTAAGTCTTTTATTTAATTATTAGTTTAATTATTATTTTGCTAAATTTAAGTGACAACTCTAAGGTCTCTTAAGAGACACAAAGGTAACTACTAGTCAACAATTTGGTTTTATTTGCACTTTAATTGGAAATTGAATTAAATTGCCGTCCCTGTGGATCGACCATGTCTACTACTATACTATATTTTATTAGCATCTTAATTGCAGGTTTTAAGCAGTACTTTTACTGTATTTGGTAAACCCACGACAAGTCCTATCAATGGTTAAGACACAAGCAATCAGTCTCATTCTATAAGAAATTTTGCACTTTACACACTTGTTCTGTAGTTCGATTGAGTTAGTGCAAACTTCTAACGATCATCTTCATCTTATCTCAAAAAAATATTAGTCCTGAACTCCTTGCACACATAAGGGGACTAATAAAGCCTAAGAAAAGTTCATTTGCACGATTTGAAAAGACACTTACTGCTTTCTACTCTTGTAATAGATTAAGTGTTCTTTCAAAAATAAAGTTCATTTTTAGTTGCTCCTTTTTGTGCTGTAAAGTCCCATTGTTGTTCAGAATATCCAATACAAAAGGCATAGACCCCTGATTCCCTAGGAGCATTGCACAAGGTAAAAACTGGCAGCGTTGTGTTGAGCTCGCCTCCCTAGCTAACTAATCTATCGGTGCATTCACTTCCCTGAAAACATGATGAGAAGTGTTGCCTTGCGAAGTTGCAAGTTGCTCAATATGCTGCAAAATGCCAATAAACCTCCATGTCCATCTCGCCTACTTAGTAACAAAATCCACAAGCACTTGTGAGTCATGTTCGAATTGAGCACCTGCAAAGCCCCTTTGATCCGCAAAAATGACTGCATGAAGCAGCCCATGTAGCTCCGCCTCCATGTTAGATATCACTCCCATAGGTGTCACCCCCATCCCTATCCCGACATAGGGCGCCACATGTTAGATTCCCGCTCATTCATTTTTAATAACTATACACAAAACTATTAATTTACAATAAAATGTCATATATAGGGCTTGTTCTCTATCTTTGGTTTCAAAATAAGTTTGAAAACAAGTTTTGGAAAATAATTTTATAATGTAAAAAGTGTATTGAAAATGTAAAAAGTAGATGCTGAATAGTAAAAAGTTGTATTGAAAATGATGAAATATAATTAAAATATATTAAATTTACTGTTGAAACAAAAACCGTTTTCAAAACGAAACAAAAAGAACAGGCCCATAATTAAAATTAAATATATAAGAATATTAAATATATTATTTAATGATGTTAATGAAAACTAGGTTAATTATATAATTTATCATATAATTTTTTCATATAAAAATATAATAAGAAATTGATCAATTGCATTTTGTCTGACGACATTATGATAGAAAAATAAAATGTGTAGTATGCTAATTAATTTTTTTTTTTAAATGACAATTTATTCAAGTAAAATTATTTATAGTTAAATCAATATAAATAAAATGAAATCGATAGTTTCAGAAATAAAAGGTCAATTGATAAAAGTGCTTAAAACATTAGGAACTTTATCAAACAGGCCCTTAAACATCAGAGTTTTAGTTGGAAACCAAGTCCCCCACCTTTGAAGTTACTTCGCATCATTAGCCAACATCTTGCTCAGAGCTCAGCCGACATCTTTTAAGTGTATATTACTTGTAAATCATATTGAATTATATTACTGAATGTATATGAAAGTTGAAAACAAATATTTTACAACATGACTTTTGAAACATTGTTTTTTATACGGAATTGTTAATTGAAGGACACTTTTTACTAAACACATGACACTTTTTAAAATTTTAAGTGGTGAAAAGACAAATATACCCTTGATAGTTTTTAACTTTATAAAAAAAATTTACCCCAACTTTTTAACTCAGAAAAAATCGCCCAGGCCAAGCGATTTTCTCTGGTAAAATCGTCATCCTGTGGCAATTTTCCCAGAAAAAATCACCACAGGACGGCGTTTTTTTCAGGTTTTCCCTGTCTTTTGTCGAAAAATCGTTTTTCTGGTGAAAATTTACCCAACTTTTTAACTCAGGGGAATATCAACTGGTCTAGGCAATTTTTTATGGGAAAATTGCCGGAAAATCGCCCAGACCAGACGATTTTCCCAGAGAAAATAACCCAGGCCAGGCGATTTTATCTGAGTTAAAAAGTTGGGTAAATTTTTTTTATAAAGTTAGAAACTATCAAGGATATATTTGTCTTTTCACCACTTAAAATTTTAAAAAGTGTCATATGTTTAGTAAAATGAGTCCTGCAATTAACATACCCCTTCCTTTTTATATGGAGGGGTAACACTTTTTCCTAGTAGTAACGGTCATCAGTTGGTCTCTCAATACTCAATAGTGAGAACTAATTTTCAGCTGGAAGTTCTACATTTCATAACTAGGCAAGAGAGTGATATGTTCAGATAATTGATCACCTGTAACGATTTAGCAGCAATGCACAAATTCATAAATTAAAAAATAATAATAAAATTATGAAATTCTTGGCTAGGCAAGACATCATGTCATAGACTCATAGCCGAAAACATGGTTAGCCATACATCTATATTGCACTAGCTCAAAAAAGTATCATCAATCTGCAATTTACAATGATTATTCACTCATCTTTCTCAAACATCTTTCTTTGAGATGGTCTGATCAACGTTCAACGGCCATCTGAAACACCTCCTCCAGCAACTAGTCTCTTCATTCTTCGTGATCACATTCCAAAATTCAGTTTCAAAATTGTGTTCGGGTAACAGTCAGACCACGAATGTAATCGATAGCCTCTTACATTCACTGCTCTCAGAATCAGCTCTTCTTTGATTTCACGGCCACTCCTTTGTACGTTTTTACTTTACCCTTCAATGACTCTTGTCTAGGACGCGCAATCTTGTTGTTTGGGTCAAAGAGCAGAGCTTCTTCAAACGCCTTTAGGGCAGAGTTGAAGTCATTCTTCTTCTCATAGGCATCACCAAGGTTGTTCCAGGCTGTTACATAACCTGGTTGAAGTTTTACCGCCTTCTCGAACTGGGCTATTCCTTTCTCTAGCTTTTCATCCCGTACATAACTGACACCAAGGGCATTATAAACCTGCTCCAGGTAGAAACAGAACAAAATTTCATGCAGAAGACACGATGATGACAATGCTTATAACAAGGCGAGATCATTTGGCATATTTGGTTTCATCTCATACTTCACATTTGAATAGTAAAATTCAGATGAACCCTCTCACTACGAAGAATAATATACTATCACCCCGACTCTAGGTGCCTCCAACAAACTTGTAGAAACTTAAACCACCATCACCCTGATTTCTTCTGCCTAGGATAATAAAAGCAACTACTTAATTTGCAATTGGCAAAAGGTGGGACAGTCCACATCATGTCTTTGGATGGGATTAAAAATTAATTAATTTTCAGATTCAGGCTCAATGCAGCGTCTGAAACCTGCATTTCTCAAAACTATGGGCGTAAAAAACAGTTAGAAAGAAATGCCAAAAATAATGCAATTGGTTGAAGAAGGGCCTTTCATTTGAAACTATGAAAGAACTATAATTATGCATTTTAATTTCACAATTTGATTTCTCTCATTGCATTTCTTCTCTTTTATACTTTTGTAACAGGAGGAAAAAGACAAGGGAGAGTTGGGAACCGGGGGGCAGGGTGGGGAGGGGAGGCATATGGTTTGGCACCACTGATTGCTAGTTCTGTGGTTGTAGCATATAGAACCTTAGGTGAAAATTTGAAAAAGTTGCCTAATGAATTCCTAAGTTGAGGGAGCAAAAATTTATATTATTTGTTCTAGTTGGATGAGGAAAATGTCATGAAATGTTAGGGCATTTAAGAATGCTGAAAACAAACCACTTGTCATACTTGAGCAAGATCCTGGTCGTCACCATCCCATTTCTCAATGGCCTGAAGCAGATACTTGGTAGCAGCTGGATAAAACTTTCTTCTCAGCATGACAGCTCCAAGTTCAAAAAGCTCGGTCGCACTAGCATCTCCACTCCTAACTTGCTCCTATGATTTATAATATGTAGGGTGAAAATAAGATAGGAATGTCAGAAGTATTAAGAATGAAAAGGTTATTTTAGGTATCCCAAATTATTCCACATGAATAAACAAGATCAATACCAACAGACTAGAGAATGTGGAAGGTTTTACATTTTGTACTGTTAAGATAAAAATAATTGCTTGCAAGTTGAGAGGTTCAGCAGAAAACCCAGCATTGTTATTAAACATAGATAAAGTGATTGGATTTAACTATTATCTACTCCCTAATTTATTTATTTATTTATTTTTCTTTTTGAAAATTTCTACTCCCTAATTGATACCGCTTTTAAACGTTTCAAGGAAGGTAACCTTTTCAGCTTAAAACCAAAACAAAATAAATTGCTGCAAGTATCTGTGCACTGTATCTATTGAAAGAAATCTACCTAGCAAGTAGTTTGCCGAAATATTTCAGTCCAAGTTAAAACACTCTCCTTTCAAACAAGTTAAGATGTTAGTTCAGAGCGTTAGTTAGTGGGAATTGAGAGGAAACAGCATCATGGAAATAAATGCACCCTCAACTGAAAAGATCTCTCATAGTATTATCAACTTTTGTGAAACAATGGCTAGGGGTTGTGGAACATTAAGCGCTCAAGCAGTAAGAAAGTTGAATAATGTGTGGAACATTGAATGCTTGATGATAACGCTATTCCCCATTTGTTTAAGTCTTTACATTCTAATTTGATATCCCACTTTTTCCGTATCTAGCATAGTCTTGCATATATTGTAAAACAAAAGTGATAATCTCATGAGGTTTTCTCAGCTAACATAATGAAAATACCAAACCTCAGATTCTATTACTGGTTTCCTTTTCTTTCCCTACGAAAGTATTCATCAACTTATGATTTTATAGGTAAGTGTATGGAATAGGGTATAAAAGATCAAATGTCATTTTCTTGAGTGAAAATGACTATTTTAAATCTGGTCTTAACTTCCTATGACATGATTCTTGTAAGCACCCAACAAATCAACAGTGAAGGTACTACCAAAATTTTAAACCATGCTACAATTTTGTTAGGTAGTTAGCTAACATGGACAGATAAATCACAAGTGCTTACTTGCAATTCTTTTGCAGAAAGATCAAGTTCCCTGCGGACAAGAACCTGACGAATTACAAAGAAGCTTCCAACCCCGAGCAATGCCAGCAGCAAAAGCAAGTAAGTGAGCTGAATTCCTAATTCAAACAATTCCCCCACCTCATAAACTTCATTTATTCCTGCACTTGCTAGTGTGACTTGTGCAGAAGCCAACCAAAATATTGCTCCACTACATAAGCTGAACACACAAACTGAATTCCTTTGTGATAGAGTTACAGGTTCTTCAACTGGCAGGCACCTTAAGAATTCTGCAGCAGGATAATATAATTTGATGACTTTACAAAATAACGAGTGCTGTTATAGATAAGAGAAGGACAAGAAGCAGTTTAAGAATACATGGAGGCATGCTTAAATGCCTCAAGTAGATGATATTTCCCATAATAAGTGCATGGATAATTATTGTCTACTAGCAATAATATAAGAGATGTACTACTTGAAATAGAAGTAGTACATATGTATCTAACAATGAAATTTCTGGAGGACAATTCCAAAAGTCATACAGATTCAATAAATTTTATCTTCTTCGTCATCCTTTTGGTGCATAGGGCACAATAGTTCTTGATCATACTGGAGAGCAAAGTAAATTTCCAGTGAGCTCGCATGTAGCCTCTGATCTGTGTACTTTGGAAATCTTGATGAATTACACAATAAGTAACAAGCACAAGAAGCAGTAACATTATCATTGAACTGCTTCAGATTGAAAATGGGATTTACCATCTTCTCTTGGCAATATTGAGATCGAAATACTCCTTAGTTCCCTTCCAAATATCTGTGTTGGTTAAAATAGAAGAAAAAGTTACTGACTGACTACAGATAGTCATGACTGCTATCAATAACTGGAAGCTTAAAGTCACTACAATTTCTGTTCCGCAGAGTCAAAATTCACATAATGTGATCAAGATCAACTAGCTCCAGAATGGAAAAACATAAGCGAAGAGACATAGATGAACTCAGATTAAATTATTCAGAACCAGATAGTTCTATTTTTCAAAAACCTCAGTGCTTGTGAATATATGCTCTACAAGATCCAATCAGGCAACTACTCTATTTT
Organism: Leptodermis oblonga; assembly: GCA_016801395.1. Lineage (NCBI taxonomy): Eukaryota > Viridiplantae > Streptophyta > Magnoliopsida > Gentianales > Rubiaceae > Leptodermis > Leptodermis oblonga. The sequence goes on from CM028752.1 coordinate 10,439,048, forward strand.
TATTCTGTTTTGATAATGTGTAGAATACTTCAATTCTTTCTCTTTCTGTTTTCCGTTTCGTATTTTAGGTTAAAGTGAAGTTTCTGTTGAAAACTCAGATTACCACTCCCATCACCCATGGGACATAACAGCAAAACTACACCCCATTTTGATCTAAATCATTAAAAAACAACATAAAGAGTGAGGGATTTATAACCGCAATTTACAGCATAACTTCTAAGTTAAAAGCAGCAGAAACTCGTAGGGAAATCAATACAACCTCAAAAAAAGGAAACAAGCATTAACAAATTGAATCGTGTAAAAACAACTAAGGCTACACAACACGAACAAGAACATATCATAATCTTTAACCAAAAAATAAATAAATAAATAAATAAATAAACAGGGATTTCAACCTGATTAGAGAACTTCTTGGGAAGCCTGAACCTGGGATGAAGAGTGGCGCATGGCCACTGAAACGAAGCTGAAATACGAGAATTAACAGTACTATTTTTATGGGTTCCAGTTAGAATTGGAGTACGAAACCTCAGCGGCAATCCCTGTAACTTTAAGGCTGGAAAAATGGTGGACTGAACTACCATCGGCATTCCCTTTTTCAATCAATGTCTCTTCTCTGGATATTCAGACAGCAATTTGTTTGTGCCAGAATTTTAGAAAAAGAATTTACGAGTGAAAATTGAAGATAAGTCAGTTTATCTTAAACCGACCCCGGTCCCATTCTTACGTTTGTAGTCGTTACCCAGTGACCTCAAAGTTTAACTGAACCGGCCGGTTTTTGATTACGGAAGCACAGCCAAGTTTTATCCACTACTAAATGCTTGCACGGAAGAACGGAAGTTCACCCAACCTTGGAGATATTATGGAAAAATGACACTATCCGTCCCTAATGTTTGCTTTCGCGACAATTTGTGTCCCTAATATTTGCTTTCGTGACACTTTCTATCCTTTACTCTCTCCGTTACCAAGTAAGTGGGCAAAAAAAAATTTTGTGCCCAAATAAGTGTCTCTTTAGACATTTCAATATAAAAAGTTTAAAAAATTCCAATATTACCTCTTAATTAATTAATCTCATTTAATGATATTAATTACAATATTATTTTAAATACACATAAATCACACACTTTCACACTTAAAATGTAGTAAAACAAGAAAACATAAATAGGGATAAAAGAAGAAATTCATCTATCTCCTTAATTTGTGTGATTTTTCTATAGTGGCCACTTATTTGGGAACGGATGGAGTATGTTTTAAGATTGGCACTTTTACCCTCAATGTTTACAAGTGATGACACACTTTTGGTCCTTTTACCTGCAATGGCAGGTTTTTCATAAGTAATTTAGGGTTAAAATATAAATAGTTTGAAATATTAGATGAATTGGAAAGTTATGAAAAAATTACCCCTCACTAAAAATTTAACCACAAGAAATGCTGAACAAATCTTTCTAATAGTTGGACTCGAACTAATAATATAATGATAAACTCACAAATTAATCAACCCAAAAAAAAAAAAAACTAATGGTAGAAACTTGTTGGAAAATAGGTATTTAGACCAAATTTAATTAATTAGGTAATTATATTTGTAGTAGGATTCGTTATGTTTGTCCATTTCCTATTTGATTTAGTGTTTGTTTTGAAAATCTAGTTGTTTTAGAAAATAGTCCTGAATCAATTAATAAAATGATTCATGGATAGTTAATTATAGAGAATTACAGACACTAGAACAAAAACTAGCTATTGGGACTCATGTCACTGTAGAACTCTTCGTACTTGAGTTCCATAAGTGGAAATCCCAACAAGGCCAGTTCTATTTATTTTGAGGCCTTGTTTATATTTTTTACTTGGCCCCATACCTAAATTCTTGTATCAAGTTTAACATAGTTTAAATTTATATTATTGAACTATTTTATAGCATCATACATATAACAAACAAAAAGTAATATTCAATAATAACGTTTTAAAAAAATACAAATTCTTTCAACAAAAAAAGAAAATATAAAAATATCTCAAATGGCTATTTTTCTTGCATATTTAGATGCAAAATCCGTTTCATACTATGAAGATATGGACTGTATTAAATAATTTTATCACTTAATGCTTTACCTTACAATTTTTTAAAAATAATCCATACTCCCTTCGTTCTGTTAAAATAGTTTATTTTTAAAAATATTTTTTGTTCCAATTGAAGAGTCCATTTTTCAAGATTTTCACTCTTTTTGCCCTTACTAATATAATACTGTGATGTGGTACACAATTAGCTCATATTTAATAAGTAAGAATATAATTAGAATAAATGGTTTCAACTTAGTTATTGTAGGTGTTGTAGATTGACTTTCATAATAAGTATACATTGGTTAAAATGTACTCTTCTAATGGAAGGCTAAGAGTATTTGATTTCTGAAATTATACTTTTAATTTGTTCAAATATATTTAACTATAAATAGCTCTATCTTGAATATAATTTATTATTTTAATTTATCTTTATTAACATGCCATATATTTTAAAATTTTCATTATAATATTTTCAAATAAAATTTAATTAATCATTAAAAAAATAAAATTTTGATTAGTTTAGTTCTTATTCTATTTCAGTATTAAAAAATTATTTAATAAGTATGGTTTTATAAACATCATTAGTTCATACGTTTTATATTTTTATAAACATCATTCATTAATAAACTCTATATTTTTATTAAATTTATCCAACATTTTATTGTAAAGTTAATATTTTTTAGTATGTAGTTATTAAAAATTAATGCAATGATAAGATCGTACATTTTTTAAACTCTAACAATCAAATAAGCATATTTATCAAATAAAAACAAATTAAATATTTTAATTAAAATGTTGAAACCTAAAATTTTAACATTCACATTTAGATATTAAATTTGATCAAACATACGTTAGTAGTATTATTTATAAAATAGAATATGGGCCCAAATTTTATAGGGCCTGATTTTAGTGTGTATATATAATCTAATCTATAATAATATATATATATATATATATTAAAATGGCCTATGCAACCACTTATGCAATTAAATAGGCCATTATATATATTTATATATATATATATATCTTACCCCCCCCCCCCCCTCCCCCCAAAAAAAAGGTGAAACGGTAATAATTAATAAGTGTTTGTCAAGGCAGTACATGAGGGTAAGATGTTTGGGTCGGCTGCCCTTTTGAGAGACATTCTTAAGCCTTCCGAGTTTTGATGGTTGTCAAGCCTATGCTACATTGCTCTACTGCTACCTTTTCGGAAGGCAGTATACTACACCGGTGGGCTTATGGGAAGGAGAGAGAGAGGAGAGTTTTATGGTGGGGTTTGCTCTCTCCAGCCCATTTCAAGTTGAATGTGGATGGCTTTTTCAAGGGGAATCTGGGACCCTTCGCTCAGGGTTCTGATGAGCTTCCAAGCGGAAGCTAGGGCGCTAACGTTGGGGCTCACTATATGTGATGGCTTGGGTATATATCAAGTACAGGTGGAGACTGATTCCATGGTCTTGGTAGCGGCAGTTAAGGAGAATAGGGGTGGCCGCGGCGACTCTGAAGTATATTTCTGACTTACGACAATGTTATGTGTCCATTACACACGGGAGGGTAATGCGGTTGTAGACGCTCTAACCCGATCTACAAGTCTATCCGTACACATTGATTTTTATGTTCAATCCACTCTCTCTAGGAGAGTTAAATGTTTTGTACTTCTAGATGTTAGGAGTTCCCCTACATGCGGGGCTAACCCATTTAGTCATTTTGATAGTTTCACATTTGTATAGGTTGCATTTGCATTGCTGCATTTTTTATATTTCTGAGATAAGGCTCATTATGTTCTCCTTGGAAAATTTTTACTATTTGGGCTTCTGATTTTAATAAAGGGTCCCCATGCCACCTAACTACTTAATCGGCTATTACCAAAAAAAAAAAAAAGAATGTTTGTCTTTTTTCCTTTTTTTTTTCTTTTTTGTGTGGATAGTTTTTGTCTAAGTTTAATGTAATATTATGTTCTATTTTTATTTGTATGAATAAACTCTTTTTTTAAGTCTGAAAAATAATCTCATAAGTTATAGCATAAATTATGAAGAGGCAAGACGAAGTAGTCAATAGAGTCAAATTGCATTTAAAAGGTAAAAAGATGATTATAGGACAAATGACGGTCACCCTCTTATGGTTTGCACTGAGTGACAGTTATTTTCTCCTACTATTTACTAAGATTATGAAATACTGAATATAACATTTTTTTTAAAAAGGAGAAAAGGTTAAAACATATTAGGAAAAATAAATAAATCTAAAACTGTTCTTCCCGACGAAAAGAATCTGTCAGTTTTCTTGGACTTGAGCAACAATTTCCGGCCTCAGGGTGTGTAATACTGCTGAAATATTTTCAGAATCTTTTCAAACTTCTGTATTTCTGTACGATGAGCTTGGTTTTACAACAACAAACTACAGTCGATCGGGTTCTTCAGCTCCTTCAATGACAAACAACATGAATGCTTCTCCGGGTTCTTCACCACCTGAACTAATTATCAATAATGGTGCAGCAGATTCCAGAAACTATATGTATCAAATTAAAGGGTAAATAATGAAAATTTATCACATTTATTCCTACAGTGGTTACATCTTTTCTATAAATATTGTACACATCAGTTTCTAAAGAAAATTTCCTCCGCAGAGCTCCTCTCCCCGTGTTTTGCTGTAATATTGTATATCAGTTTGATGCAAACTGAACCCAGTTTCATCGGAAAAGAACAAATGAATCGATTAATCGGTATATCCCTGTAGTTTCGATCCTCTCTCTCTCTTTTTTTTCTTCAATTAATCTCCAATTCTGAGTTGTTGGGCTTCTTTAATTTTCAAGCTGTTTAATCAGTGCTTGAACAAAATGTGCCAATAATTAAGTTAATTTCGGAATAAATTAATGAGATAGTCTTTAATCGGTACCAAACGTTCTGTTTTATAAGTTTTCAACTAACGGTGCCGTTAGTTTTTAGTATTTCCATCTAACTGACATTTTAGTCCAATACTATATGAAGTTAACGCAATATTTTAAAATTAGAAGGAGGTAATTGTCATATAGTGTAAACCCACAAAGGGGTTATTGCCTTTTGCCCATTATTCTATGGTCAAATTTCATTAAAAATCTCGAATATATATATATATATATATATATTTGTAAATTGAAAAATTAAATATTTAGAAAATGCGAAGTAGAATTCTTGTCCATACAAACCCTAAGGTCCTGTATGATATCACCTTTTAAAAGGTGTTTTGAAATGTATTTAAAAACATGTTTTGAGATAATGTTTGGAAGCACATCTTAAAATGTATTTTGGAATGTATTTTAAGATATGTTTCAAGATATTGTATAGCATTGCAAAATTTTTATTTGTTCATCTTGAATTCGTTTTTCTATAAAATTATTACTGTTACTCGTGAATAGTACGACATAATTATTGTTCACGATTTTTATTTATTTATTATTATTTTTTTTTTGCATTTTAAAACACATCAAATATACTTTTAAATTACTAACATCATTGGAGATGATACGAACTTGAGATTTTTTTTCCCTCTATGTTCATTATTTATTTCTTAACCTGAATTGATTAATACCAATACTCATGAATAGTAACACATAATTACTGTTCACGAGTGTTTTCTTTTACCACATCAAAGTTACTTTTATATTACAAACATCATTGGTGATTATATGAACTTGAGATTTTTTTCCTTCTAAGTCAATTATTTATTTCTAAACCTGAATTAATTGATTCTGATACTTGTGAATAGTATCACAAAATTACTGTTCACGTGTTTTTTTTGACAAATCTAAGATACTTTTAAATTTCTAACATCATTGATGATTATACGAAGTTGAGATTTTTTCTTCTAGGTTCATTATTTATTTCTAATCCAGAATTAATTAATTTTGATACTCATGAATAGCACCATGTAATTACTGTTCACGTTTTTTTTTTTCGGTTAAAAATTTTAAAAACACATCAAATATATTTTTAAATTACGCAAGTTCATTGGTGATGATACGAACTTGAAAATTTTTTTTTCCCTTCTATGTCATTATATATTTCTAAATCTGAATTGATTAATACCGATACTCGTGAAGAATACCACATAATTACTGTTTATGAGTTTTTTTATTTTATTTTTTTACACATCAAAGATACTTTTAAATTAAAAATCTTTTCAAAAACAAGTGTGAAAATCGAATTGCTAAGTGTGCTCTGTGTGTTGTGATCTGCTAACACATGAAGGCAAATAAATAAACAAAGTAAGCCACACCAAATTTATAGTGGTTTGAATTGCTCTTCAATCCTAGTCCACTTCTCAAGTTCTACAACTTGAAATTTCAAATCCAATCTAGGAAACACCTTAAATGTGTGTTTCAAACCCTTACACTTTGTTAAAATCGAACTCTTGATCTTAAAACTTTTTCCCCTTGCCTAAGATTTGCAATTGATCTTAATCATTACTCAAGAACTTTGGTCTTACTCAAAACTCTCATTGCCTAACTCATGGGACTTATCCTTATTCTACCTTTAGATTAAGAGTTTTCATTGCCTAAAATAATTCTAGAATATATAGGACTTTAACAATTCCTAATTCTACCCCTTGGATAGGACGTTTACCCCAGTGTCAACTTATTTAAAATTAGGACTTTTACAATTGCCCACACTCAATCTCTTGCGTTGGAATTTCTCATTCTCTTCTTACCCTCCCTTACTTCATGCCTAACTTTTAATCAAGAGTTTAGAACTTTTTCCTTACATACAAAATGCTTACCCTCAAACTTTTGAGTTAGGATGCCTCTCTCAAATGTATTACAAGAAGAATACCTCTTAAAATGAGGTTTGCAATAAATCTCTAAAGAACTCTTTCTAATTAGCTAATATTTTGACAATAAGGTATTAGATTGATTTGACAATGAGAGTGCTTGAAACTAAGATAAAGAGAGTTGGTGTTCAGGTCTTGGAGGGTTGGTATTCACACGAGGAAACTTTAGTTTGAATTTGAGCTCAAAATCCCGTTGGGAAAGAGACAAAACATCTTTTTTTCCCAAGCTTCAGGATCTGGGGTCGAAGTCAAGCCAGGTGTTGTGGCTGCCCAAAATTCAAAGTTTGGCTTCAACAGCTAGGATTTTTGGTGCTGAGTGTCATTAATATTTTTGGCAGCCTCAAAGGGTCTCGATGTAGTATTGAACTGGTGTGGCTCTGTTCTCTTGTGGCAATTTCCCTAAGAATCATCACTTTTTTTTTTAAAACTTTACACAAAGAAATAACTTCACTTTTTCAACAATTCAAAATTAAAATTTTAAAATTCCCTCTAAATACCTACTCATATAAATTCAAAAAATAACACAATCATTACACTTTTTTATCTCTCACCTACACAATTTCCCAAAAAAAACTTCCCTCCAAAAAATTTCTAACAAAAAACTTCCCTCCAACAAAATTTTCTCTACACAAGCCACAAGAGAACGGAGCCTACACTATCGCTTTAGATAAACTTTTAACTCTTTCACATATTTGTTAACTCATAATTCAAAACAATGATTGAGACCAAATATCTAACAATAATCACCATTTGCCTTCATTTTGAAAAGAGCTACTCACAAATATACATGAAAGAAATAGAAACGGCCACTTTTTCCCTTCTGTTTATATTTAGATCTAATTGTTATGAAAATATAATTCATATACTCACAAGGAAAGAACAACCAAAACTTATTCGAAGTCTAAACTTTAACAGCAGAAAAATTGCAAGCCCCCTCCCCTGGAATACTTCAACAATCACAATACTCAAGTTTTCGCACCAGAACCAACAACTAAAGTGAATAAATTTATTCCAACCCAAAAATATCACCCATTATGCTACCCACCATATTGCTGATTTATCAATCTCTTATATCAGTAAATGGTGGCCTTCCCCTACCTCGGTATCTGGTTTGATGCTTCAAACTGGATTTCACTACTGTATGGGTATCTCCTTTGGGCTTAGGAGGCCTTCCGAGTCTTGGCTTCCTCAGATGCTTCAAACTGGATTTCACTACTGTATTGGCATCTCCTTTGGGCTTAGGAGGCCTTCCGAGTCTTGCCGTCCTCAAGTGCTGCTCCAGTTGTTGGTTATCAGCAGGTTTCAGAAGTGAATTCTCAGTTACTGTGATATCTAACTTTTCATGTGGCAGCAGGGAATAATCAGGGTGTTGATGGTCCTGATCATTTGAAGGAGGTATATCCCCAACAAGCAGCCCATCAGCTATAGCTTTTGCTGGCCTATTGGAATTTGGAGGTCGCCCTCGCCCTCTCCCCCGCCCCCGCCCTAACTGCCTCTGCTTGATATCATGCTTGAGCAATTTGTCTCCAATTGCACCTTTAGATGGCTCAGATTTCGGACCTTGGAAAACCTGGTCTTCTTTAGTCTGATGGATTGTACGGGTCAACTCATTCAAGATTTCAGTAACAGGCTTCACTTTTGGATGCATTCTCCGGTGGATTGGATACTCTGGTTTTTGTCTTTCGTGCTGAGATCGCAGAACGCTAGATGTTCGATTGCCTCGAGCAACTTTCTTCTCTCTCTGATGCTCCACTGATGTCTGCCCTTCGTTTTGGACCCTATCCTCATCACAGAACCCTGGTTTTGGAGGATATCCATCCTGCTTCTCTGCAGAAGGCAATGAGGTCTTATCTCTAGATTGCCTTTTCTTCCTTCTCATATACCTTTGCGTACTGCCTGTAGGAAGTAATTCCTCATCAGAAAATACTTCAGGCTCTGAACATTTTTCCTGAGCATCACTATAACCAGGTGCATAGTTTTGACTGAGTTGTTCAGGATGAACTGGTAATTCAGAAGAAACTGCAGACAGGGGCTGAAACTGAGATGATTGCTCAAATGCCACAGAATCAAAACCCAGGCCCAGCAGTGCATCCGGACAAACCCTGTCAATCCTACCTCCAATGGGTTCAACTGTTCGCTGCTGCATCCTGAACATAGGCAAATTAGTCTCCCCGTCAATTATCACCAAGCTAGAAGGTTTATTGAATGGAACATCTGAGTTACCATTGGCAATGATGTTTTCTGCAACATCAAACTTCACTGGACCTGTCTTACCCTTAGCTTTGGACTTCTGCTGTTTATTTCCTTGCATTATACAGTCCCTCTCCTCATTTACATCTTTTGAAACTCCAAAACACTTTTCTTGGCTGGAAAACAATTCAACTTCATCACTATTCAGCATTTCATGTTTATTTCCTTCAACCCCAAAAACTTGCTGCTCATGAACTTCCTTTGAGATTAATTGATCGTTTCGTTGGATGCAATGCAACTCGTCGTCATCCTCTTGCGTCTGCTGTTTATTTTCTCCAATGGAACATTCTTCCTCATCATGTATTACAGTTGAAGTTACATGATCCGTTTGTTGGCTGAAAAGCGATCCAACTTCATCATCCCTGTGCAAACTGTTCTTTTCCCTGTTGACTTTGCTGCGCCGCTTGCTTTGCATTATCTTCCGATCCCACCCTTTCTTTCTCTTCACCGATTTCCTCCTGCATTTTCTTTTTGTTTTCCTCTCTGAAGTTTCAGCAGTTAGCAAATATCTCTGGAAACGAGTCAGAGCAAGTTCCCCAGATTGGCAAAGCCGATCAAGATGATATTTCAACATGGTGAAGTGAGAGCATGGCAGGTCATCGTACTCCTTTCTAATGAATTGTGATATTGAATCCTCTGATGAACCCCATGTCTCATTTAATTCCCGAAGGGCTCTCTCTATCATCTAAATAAGGAAATCAATAATAAAATTAGAACTTGTACACCCACAAGGGGGGATAAATGTGTAAAGAAGAGAAAATAACAACAATAACATGGCTAAGAAACTGAAGAGTGAATTCATCTCAAAGAAATTCCCTGAGTAAACTTGCTAAGACTGTACAGAGAATCATAACCTCTCATTCAGAAATCCATTGCATCATTTAGCATGCAAAAAATTGCATACATCAAAATCATGTCAACGGGGCATTCCCATACTTCCCACTGCATCTTGTTAGACAGTAAAAGTATTTAAAACATATAAAATTAAATAATTAGGCCATTATATGGATCCAGAAACAACAATGTAATTTATATCCAGCAATAAGTTCAATCTCAGAAGGGGGCCCGGCCCTGATCGCCATGAGACCTTAGGCCATGGGTTGAACCATGGAAACGATCTTATACATTTTATAAGGTAAAGATGCGTACATCACAGCCCTTCCAGACAAGTGCCAAAGCTTCTATGAACTAGACTGCCTTTTTACAAGTTCAATCTCAATAAACATATCTTTCATTTCAACCAAGAATTCAAGAAAGGTAACAAAAGCCCATCCCACAACCAAGCTGAGTACATCATGCCTTAATAGCCCAGTCCTTCCCGTGCCAGAGCTTCTATGCACTAGAATCCCCCTTTATAAGTTCAATCTCAATAAACATTCCTTTATTTCAATCAAGAAAGGTAATAAAACCCCACCCCTAAACGAACACTCATTCCAAAGTCCAGAACTTCAACAATCCCATAGCGTGACTAATAAAATAAATTCTCAGAAACAAGTTCATAATCAAGCCCATTCAAGCGCATAAACAACAAATTTTGAAACCGTGCATAATTCTAAGCAAAATAACAACAGGGAGCAGGATATTAGATATATCAATTACCCAAGCATAAGGCGGATGATCAGGAGTGTGAAGGAGGGATACGACGTGGGAAACCCTTTCGCCCAAAAGAGCTTTGTGGGTCTCGGACAACGGAGCATTTGGAGCAGTGATCAAGCGTTTCATCACAGCTTCTTTGAACTTCTCCATGTGGGCTGGTTTCTTACTCCCACTCTTTGGCACGGCTTTCTCTTCACCTGGCGGGTTTTCCCGTGGTTTATGAGGAGGGTTTCGGCAATGCATGCCCATGCCCGAGGTTTTTGCGGGGAAACCGTTACGAACATCCAAGATTTTCGCGAGAGTGCCGTTCAGAATGCCAGTCCCAAAACTGTATAGTACTTTCCAATAAACAGAACATCACGCCATTCGACTGTGTCTGTGTATTTTCGGGGGCTGGGCTGGGCTGGGCTGGGTTGGGCTAGGCTAGGTGTCAGGATTAGACCCCTTAAACTGTGTCTTTGTTTAATTTAAGGTTAGTGTTATTGTCATAATACTTTTTTAACATATGGAGTAAAAAATTATTTTGCTCTTAAATTACCCTTATTTAATGATAAGTTTATCTCGTTTTTCTTCCCTTATCTTTTCCGGTTTCTTCTTCCTTAATCTCATTTATCTCTCTCTCTCAAATCTATCCAATTTTTTCTGGAAGTTCCACATATTTCATTCCTTCTGTTACTAGAATAAGATGAATCAATCGTGGAAAGCATGAATATTGAGAATTAGGGCCGCTAGTTGTATCAGTCTTCTGTTGGAATTAGTAGAGATGATGAATTCGTTGGACGCAAGTCTCCAGTTAACGCTAATTATTTACTGAATCTTTAAGGTTGCCAAGATCTTAGAGATCTATTTAACCATGGCAAGCCCATTGATGGAGAGACTGCCAAGCGGTTTTAAGGAGTTGCTTCATTTTATTACCTGGTGTTCTCAAAGGCATACGAACAAGTCTGTTGGACTGTGCTGTTGAGCTAAGCCATGTTTTAACACAAGTAAGATGCGTATCGATATTTTTCGTGTCGAAAATTTCAAGTTTCACCTTTACTAGTCGAAATCGAAGTCATTTAAAACTTTGCAAAGGTCTAATGCCTGAGAAGTTTTGGGATTGTCGGAAGTGTCCCTGGTGTGACTTGAGACTTGGAGGATACGGGCAATGGTGACGTTGCAAGTGTGCTTGACGAGTTCTTTCGGGTCGTCGCTGGTGGTGACCAGTTCTTTAAGGAAGAAAATAAAAAGGGTAAGGATAAGAAAGAAAAAAGACAAAAAAAAAAAAAAAAAAAAAAACCAAAGGGAAAGGAGAAGACTTATCACAAATAAGGGCAAAAATTTTTTTTTTTTTATATGTATGCTAAAAATATCTGGCAATAACACTAGCCTTAAGTTAATTGTTTGTTTGTTAGTAAATTGTAAAAGATCTATAATAGTTTTACGATAGGACATGTTTTTGATGAATCTCAATTTGAATATGATTTTTTCTCCCAATTCTTCTTCTCTTCATATTTCTATGTTTTCTCCCGTTTCCAAGTCTTCTACATTCCTGATCTAATCGCCCCCTTATTTTTTAATTCTTTGTGATATTTTTAGCTAACATACTAAGGGCATGACAATCGTACTTCAGTAATAGCGGAGACCAACAACTATGAATGTTGAAATCTGCCCCTAAAAAATATGGAGGTGTACCGGGTAATTTCAACTGTTTTGCATTGGATGATTGCTATGGCAGATTATCCTACTAGTTGACTGTTCTAAAATAACTTCTAATAGAATATGCAAAATAGCAAGGAATAGAGGTAGATGGCATGTTGGGCACTAATCTAATTGGAGACAAAATTTGTTTACCTAGCGCTGAACTTCAAAGTGTTTGTCGAAATTCCTTCAAAGGGAGAACGGAACCAATGATGACTGGAAAAGAGGCGATTTCACAACCATGATGTTGGTTGCTAGGAATCTTAACTCTAAGGTTTTAAAATCTTAGAGTCAAAAAAATTTTAAAAACAGAAAGTAGTCAAGAAAATTTTGGTTGCTAGGAATTTAAACTCTAAGGTTTTAAAACTTTAAATTAGAGTCGTGGATCTGATACCAATTGAAATTGAAATCCCAATGAGCAACCTAAGAGGAAGAGGGGGTGAATTAGATTATAGGTAATTTAAAAATTACTTTGAAAATATTTGAGAAATTCTTTTTCATATAACCTACTCAAAACAAGTGCGAGTGTGTGTAGAGTGATTTGTCAACCAAATTGTGAAACAATTTAAAGAGAAACAAAACAAAAGGATTTATAGTGATTCAAATTCCCCTTGAATTCAAAGTCCTCCTACTTATGATTTTTCAAATCCACTACTTTGAATTACATAAGGTGTAATTCAAACTCTCACACTTTCTTAAGATCAACGTCTTGATCTTAAATTTTTTTTATAATATTTACCTAACTTAACTCTAAGTTAGAATTTCCTCCAACTAAGCCTAAGATTAGGAAGAGGGTCTTTAGCCTAATCCTTACTCAAGGACTAGTTTTGATGATTAATTAACAAATATATGATTTCTTTTAATGGCATTGCTTTAGAAAATGAAGAAAAAGGGCATGAAAGGAGGATGCAACACTAGTTGCACTTAGCAACCAATTTCGCAGCCAAAGAGATTAAAGCCATAGAACAAGCAAATAAGAAGAACAAGCTGTGAAAGGAGCTGAGAAAGGTGCTGAGAAATCACCTATGACCTTACCTACAATTTCGCACCTCCTGAAGCATGATCAACAATAGCCAAGTTGAAGGGAAAAAGTGGCTGAGAAAGAAGGAGAAGAAAGTGCGAAACATACAAACCGCACAACCTATCGCAACTTTGGAAAAGGTTCAAAAATGCTGACGTTGAACTAGTTGTTAAAGAGCCTTTGGCCGAATATTCAAACGATCGAGTCTGGTATGACACCTCGGAATTCATATCTCCTGGAGCACGTTGCCTGACGCCTTCAAAAAGCAACTAGTCTTTGGAGCAAGCCTTTGTACTATTCTATAAATACTCCCTACACTCCAAATGGTGAAAAAGAACCCCTAAAAAGTCGACCAAACTCTCTTACAATTGAGAAACATCATACAACAAATCATTTCATGTTTTTTTGTAGGATTTGAGAGAGTGATTTAGAAAGAGGCTTTTGTGCCATTTGTTAGAGCTTCATTGTAAACCTCAATTTGAATATGTATCATTTTATATACACAAAGTGGGAAGTCCTACACACTTGAGGAGTGTGTTAGGCAATCTTGTATGTGAGGAAAAGCACTAAACTCTTGAGAAAGAGTTAGGCATGAAGTAAGGGGAAGCGGGAAGAGAAGAAGAAGTGTATATCAAGGGGTTGAGTTTAGGTAATTGTAAAAGTCTTAACCAAGACTTTGGTGTAGGCATTTGTAAAAGAGCTAACTCAAGAGGTTGAGGTTAGGCAAGGGGGAAAAGATCTAGCTTAGAGGTAATTTATGCACTTGGGAAAAGTCCTATCCAAGATGTTGGATTAGGCAAAGGGAGAAATCCTAGTCTAGACATAGATTGGGCAAGAGAGTTTTAATCTAGAGTTAAATGAAGCAAAAGTCCTATTCTAGAGTTGGTTTAGGCAAAGGGGAAAGTCTTACAAACAAGAGTTTGATCTTAAGCACTTGTAAGGGTTTTGAGACACACCTTTAAGTGTTTCTCTATTTGGATTAGGAAAACCACAAGTTGTAGAGCTTGGGTAGTGGGTTAGGATTCAAGGGAAATCTGAACCATTATAAATTTGGCGTGTCTTGCTTTTTTGTTTATTTGCCTTCATGTTTCAACAAATCACCTCACACACCTCACTGGGCAAACTAGTTTTAAAACTTGTTTTTGAAAAGGATTTTTTGAAGTTGTTCTAAGAATAATTTTTTAAATCGCTATCAACCTAATTCATCTCCTCCCCCTCTTGGGTTGCAAACTAGGGATTTCGAAATTTTAATTTTGAAAATTGTGTACTAGAGAAGTCAAATTGGATTTAACATATTTTTCTTCCTTTCCTATTCAGCTAGGAGTAGGAGTAAGAACAGAAGCTGTATTTAATGAATGGATTTCCTAAAAAAATCTTGTTTATGTTCAGTGAAGGATACGAAAATCACAAGAAAGTCCTCAATTTTTTTTTTTTTTTTTTGTCTTTTTTTCATTCAAAAGGCCCCAAGCAGCCATCGACTCGCATTTAATGGCTTAAAATTAGCCATACCTAATCATAGGGACTAAAATTGAAGCAACATGCAAATGTAAGAGAGTATTTTTGCACCAATGAAACGTACATGACTAAAAGTGCAATATGTCCAAACAAAAGTGATCAAAACTATCATTTTCCCACTTATGGTTTTGAAACTTAGAATTTTGTAGCGATTAAGTTTAAATTTTCAACATGGTCAATTCTCCTGTAGATAAAAGAAGACGTCTATTCATTAAAAGAGATAGTTATGAAACATGTTTTTAAAAAAGAAATTTTTAATGTAAAAAATGTATTAAAAATGTAAAAATGCGTAATTTAATAGTAGAAATTGTATTATAAAAGATGAAAAATATTTTAATATATTAAACTTATTATAAAAACTATAAATAAAACTAAAATACAAACAAAACCAATGATAACAAACAAATGAGCTAGTGTTGATGAGTTCAGGATTCAAATTGGTGAAATCGGGATATAAGTGTTAACGGGTGGGTTAGCAGTGTATAATCTCAAGTATATAATTTACAAGAGAGAAAGAGTTTGTACTTGGTTCATATAGATGAATAGGAATAGAAATGATAAGTATAATATAGGTAATTATTATAATTGTTTTGTTTGATTTAACCTGTCCAACTCTGACCAAGAGTGCTTTTAAGTAGTTTCCTTGTTTAAATTTTTTCATTTGACTCTCTCAACATAATAAAGGTTTTTAAATGGTCTAAAATGCCTTTTCATATCAAATGTGAGCAGCCAATAAGCACACAAGGCACACAAAAAGCGTATATTAGTTTGTGTTTTGGATATGGGTTTTCCATAATTTCTCTTAAAATTGGTATGGTTAAAAAAAATTTGCAATCTTTGAAGTAAAATTTTCATTTCCCTACGAACCCTCCTTTTCTTGTTTTTGTTTTTTAAAAAATTGATCGATTTTTGACAACCCAATTTTCTGTTTCTTGATGATCATATGCATTGAACTTCAAAGTTCGATCATTTTAGTCTATACCTACGTAGTAGTACTGATCAGTTTTGAATGGTTAGAAAAAGGGGGATTTTCTTTCTTTTTCCAAAAGCCATTAGCGTAACCTGCCCATCTCAGAGCAATAGTGTTTTTTTAACTAGTTGCTTTGTTTAAAATTTCATTTCACTCTCACAATATCATAAAAGGTTTTTAAATAGAATAAAATGCCTTTTCATATCATTGTGAGCATCCCATAAGCACACAAGACGCATTCATAGCACTAGTAGTAAATAAAAATTGAAATTTGTAATAAAAAAAAGTCTTTTTGTTTTGCCTTCCAGATTTTCAATTTAGCACACATATATATTGTAAATTTCACTTTCCATTCCATCTTCTGCAAATTTCACTAATTACTATCTAATGCCTATGGATTATAAATGTGAGACCCTTTACTTAAAAACGTGTGCCTTGCGTGCTAGTCCACATATGGTTAAATTTGACTTTTAAATGTTTTTTGTACATTTTTGGTGTTGAGACACTACAATGACTTATTTTATTTTATTTTAATTTGAGGAACAAAATAGTAATTGGCTCTAATAGTCCCTAAACTTGGCACCTAAACTCAATTTGGTCCTGTATTTGAAGAATTAAGGGTAGTTCGTTTAGAATCTTTTTGGCATGTTTTGGTCCAAAACAAAACCAAAAACATGTTCGTTACTAGGATAAAAAAAAAATGAATTTGAAAATATTGTTTTTGAAAATGAGTTTTTGACCCAACAACCCGCTAGGTTTACGCGTGAGCATATCTTCATGTAGGTTGGGAAGGAGGAGCAGTTGTAGTCGCCGACGGTAGAGTGCAGAGATGAAGTGCTTGGATCTGCCTGCCGCCTCTCCTTTGTCAGCAATTTTCTCTCCTAGAGTAAGCGAGAGTTTCTTAACTAAAAATACAAGCCCCCCTCTATTTCTCTCTATTTTCTCCCCATCTTCCATTTCCTCACCTACACAAAAAAGAAAAAGAAAAAAGAAAACCAAACCCTAATCAATTACCATCATGTCATGATTTTTTAGAAAATTTAAGAGGGTGTTTTTTTAAAATTAATTTACATTTGAAAATCCATCAATCCATCTAGATTTCAAACCCGAGTAGTAGTGATATTACGGTTGGGGCGGGTGGTGGCAGTGGAGGTGGCGGTTGCGGTTACGGTGGTGATAGTAGTAGTAAGAGTAGTGGTGGTGGACCGTGCGGTGCATGCAAATTCCTGAGGTGGAAGTCGTTGGGTGTATATTTGCAATGTATTTTGATTTCAAGCAAGGAGCAGGCGTTTCACGGAGGTGTTCAAAGTTCTAAAAGCTAGCAATGTTTTAAAGCTGTTTTACATATCTCGGTTCGTAAGTGCCTCGATGAGATCGTAACCATTTGCTCTTAAGCTCGAGCTCAACTTCAATTGTGTTGCTCACATCTTTGCCCTTCAACAACATGTAAATTAGTTGTAATTAATTCCAAAGACAAATTAAGAGAGTCACTAATTAATTAGTACAATTTTCTTGCTTGCTTGTTGTTTTATATATCTTTTATTTTTGGAAGGTCTTCTCATAGTTTGGTGAAAATAAGGAATTGGATCCTTTTGCTTCTTCCGCTACAATCACTTTCCATATCTTGCTTTTGCTTCTTGTCTTAGGCTTCGCGGTCTAATTTCTTTTTCCTCTTTAAATTTAATTGCTTATGTGGTGATTATTTATGCAGAGTCACAAAAAAAAAAAAAAAAAAAAGAATTATACAAACTTTTTTGTACTTTGTATCCAACTGAAAGGAATTAAACTTCTCCTACTTCTTCCTCACGATTTTTGGGTTTTTATTAATGAAAATAGTATTAGAATTCTTTTTGAGGGGAAAAGTAACTGTATATTAATGGTGTTGGAAAGCATTCAACTGCATTGTGGATACAAAATTCGGGGATGTGGCCCAGTGATATTCTGCAGGGGGCCACTGCGCCAACAAGTGTGCAATAGTGTTCCGCGCTCGCTCCACACAGAAAATTCCCTTGATGTCCGTGTCCCTCATTTGTTCTGATAGCCAGCTTAGGAGAGGTTGCGCCCCTACTGAGGCAACAAGCTCCCCACGAGACCCTAGGACCACTGTTGCTGCATCTCCAATTAACGAGCACGATCCCCAATCATGTCGCGTACCCAGAAGTGTGCAATAGTATGAGAATTCTCCTAAAAAGAGTTGGGTTTCCATTACTCAAAATATTACTATAAAAGTCTCAACTGTATGTTCCTGATTATTATTGTTAGATCAAATTATTCAAAGTCGTATTGGATTTTCTCACTTGGGTAATAAAATATGAAATTTATCATAAATTTTTTTTTATCACATTCAGTTGATGTAATTAATCGATCAAAATTGAAACATAATATGCACATATAATTCTTTTTTACGAGAAGTGGGAAAAAAATTATATAAGTTCATATGTTTCACACGCTGTGGCACTATTTTCCGAGTTTCTCTCTATTAGCATACTAGCCCAAGTAGGGTTACGGTGGATTCCTCCCACTCAACCTAACCATTTGGATCAATAAAATCACCCAAGAACAATTGCATCTAGAGAAGTCCTTCCTAGATATATAACATCTAAATTGGGACAATTCATCTTCTACATTTACAGTGCAGTTCTGGAGCACAAATCCAGTTTTATGGGTAAAAGTTGTTTTTCCCTGTGCCATTATTGCGATATATTTAATTGGAAGGGGTCTTTAGGCACAAATCATCCACATCTGAAATATAGCGTTAGCATCTCCAAACACAAAATCAATAATCCCACAGATCTCGTGTGAAACCCAGATTTTTAGAGCAAAACCCTAGGAATAAAAATGGTAAAAATAAAAAAATTTGATTCAATGTTCATGCTTGACTTGAAACGTGACTTGCTTGCTTGATTGTGTGTTAAATTGTTATGTGCCTAGGATAGGTAATATACTTCTTTGGTAATCTAGGAAGGAGTACGCGCCCCACTTAACATGGAATAGTGGAAATAAACATGAGAATAATGTTATTCCGGAAGGTACGTAAAAGGAAAAACATAACGGAGCAAGATCGCGAAGAAACAGGGCAAAGCCATAGGCCTGCTATAGAGACCTGCGAAAATTGCAAGGCCAGGTCACAAGGCCTGGCTGCGCGTGTACAATGCGTGGTGCGCAGCCACGTGACACACCAGCAACAAGTGTCTTTAAAATTCAAAATTTTCCAATCCTAATCCAATCCTAACTTGAAAACACGAATCCTAATCTGTTAAGGAGCATACTAACTCTAAATCTATTCCTAAAGAAACTCTGAATGAATCCTTAAGTCCTTCTATTGAATTTTTAATCAGCAAACCTAAAACAGTAACTAAAAGTGAGCAGCCGTCGAGAGGAGTGTTGAACTGTCGCCGTCAACTTTGGAGAAATGCCGCCACCACCTAGGTTCTCTAACCTTACACTCCCTTGACTTGTACCTGGTAATCTAATGACTCCGATGAGTATAGATTCGTAGTACTAAGCCATATTTAGAAGAATGAAAACAAGAAAACATGAATCTTTGCAAATAACAAATGGGTTGCTATATTTAATTCATAGATCTCATGTTCTTTGGCTATTTTGTGTTCTATACATGATTAAAGTAATATATGATTGATTGCATATAGTGGGAATAGCCAAAAATGTAATATGGAAATAAATAGAAAATCAAGAACCAAGAAATCTGAAGTTCTAAAATCAGTGTCCGATGCCATTTCATAGCAGATTTAGGTGATGTTCGAATGATTGTTTTTGCATGAAAATTGGTAGAATTGATAGTACTGATGCATGACTACAATTGTATTTTTTTTTTAGAATGGATTGAATCAGATCGGAGGCGCAAAAGAGATGGCCCCGAAAAGGCCATCTCACCATCATGTTTCTGGGCAAGAACGCGACGGCCAAGGGCTGACGCTGCCCAGCATGCGCACACTGCATGCCTGCATGGCTAGCCGATGCACGCAGCTGCCTAACCGGGGCGCTCGTTGAGTGCCAACCTCGGCCGTGACATGCTATTTTAGCCCTGCCTTGCTGTCCAAGCATTAGACATGAATACATTGACCCATTACTTAACTTGACCTACTTGACCCACTTGCCCATGACTTAGCTTGACCTACTTGACCCACTTAAGCCACTTGACCCATGACTTGACTTGACCTACTTGACCCGCTTGATCCACTTGACCCAGGACTTGACTTAACCTACCCACTTGATCCATTTAACCTATGACTTGACTTGACCCACTTGACCCTTGACTTGACTTGACCCATAAACCATAACACTTGACCATTTGACCTAGAGTTGACCTAAAAGTCAAAGGTCAACCCTAATTGACCTAAAAAGTCAAACTTAACCAAAGTTGACCTAAAAGTCAAAACTCAACCCTAATTGACCAAAAAAGTCAAACTTGACCCAAGTTGATCTAAAAGCTTAAAAGTCAACCCTAACTGACTCGAAAGTCAAACTTGACCCAAGTTGACCTAAAAGTCAAACCTAATTGACCCAAAAGCCAAAAGTCAACCCTAGTTTACCAAAAAAAATCAAAGTTGACCAAAAAGTGATGAGGATATCCAGGGCTCAAACAACACACATTATGAGTCAAGAATCCACAAAACTAACAGGACGCCAAATAGAAGCAAACGCCTTGAAGCAGAAAGAAGGAAATGTTCAAATTGCACCCCTTCTAACCATTCTTGAAGAAGAGGCGCAATTCAGCACTTCCCATTAAAGAAGAAGGCTGTTTCTTGAAGTTCTTGAAGATACCGGAAGGTTCTTGGACTTTAAAGAAACAATTCATAAAGTTCCCTACAATTGGGCCGACCCAAACTCATGGAGACAAAGCCCACAAGTTTTCGCCAAGCCCAAGGAGTCCACAAGGAGCCGCTTGGACAGCCCACAAAGCAAAGCCCACACGGCTACATAATTAATTAAGTTAGGGAATTTTCTTTTAATTAATTAAAGTTTCTTTTATTCTTTTAAGTTAGTTTCCAAAAAGGGTTCCCTTATTCTTTTTGGAAGTAGGAATTTTATTCTTTTCCTTATTTTTAGTTTACAAATTCGGCTGCCACTTGTTCATGGTAAAACCGAATTGCCTTTTCCTTTTCTTACCATTCCTACTTCTTTCCCGGTTTGGTATTGTAAAAGAAATTAACCTCTTGGTTAATTTCCAATTCTACTTCTTTCCTTCTTCTACTTTTGTAACCTTTTTTCGGCTGCCCTTAAACTCTATAAATAGGGGCCGAAACTTCATTAATAAATCAGAGTATTCAGATCATAAAACTTCGTGTTTGAGTACCCTCCTTTTATTGCTTTATGTATTTGCATGTTGTAGTTTACATAATTGCATGAAACTTAGCTAATTAGGTTCTTGCTCTACCTAATTATTCGCATATTTCAATCTCTTTTCTTACACTTGGTTCGACTATAAAACAAGTTAGCTTAGGATAGCTTCTCTTTGTTTCTCTTAGCCGAAAGTAAGTTAGAGTTCTAAGAGCTCGCCGCTTAATCACAAGGTCCTTGGCAACATTATCCGTATGTGTACAACCGTCCACATCAATTGGTATCAGAGCTAAGGAGTGGTTTCGTGGCTGGAGGAGGTCAACCAACCGAATCTTTTTCCAGGTGTTTTCTTTTCCTTCTCTTGAAATTTCGGATTAGAACTCATCTTCTTGGGGGAATTTTTTTCTTCAAGCTTTTCAATTTTCGGTTTTGGTACTGTTTTCCTATCCTTAAAACACCGAAAATTCTTCTTCAAAACCCGGACTGCCCTTGCTGTAAAATTCAAAAATTAAATCGGGTTTTAGAACATAAAATCGGGTTTTAAAATTTTTTTAGGGTTCGGTTTTTGATTAAGGGGTTCGGTTTTAGCTTCTCTTAGGGTTTTTGTTCTTCAATTGTAAACCCTAACCCTAAACCCTAAACCCTAACCCTAACCCTAAACCCTAAATCCTAAACCCTAACCCTAACCCTAAACCCTAAACCCTAACCCCTAACCCTAAACCCTAAACCCTAAAGCTAGGGTTTTGATTTTTTTGGGTTCGGTTTTTCTGTTTTGGTTTTCAGTTTTCGGGTTTTACAAACTAGGGTTTCAGTTTTTGCTCATCTTAAGGGTTTCGGGTTCAGTTGTAATTGCTGGGTTTTGCGATTTAATTCTACCCCTCTTGTGCTGTTCTTGTTGAAAATAGTGAGTTTTTGCGGTTGATGTTAAGCAGCTCACTTTGTTTGCGCATTATAAATTGCATGCTCTAGTTTGGGATACTTTGTTTTGAATTCTTGAAAATATAGTGAATTCTTGGTTTTTGTATCCTTGTGCTGCTAAGATTATCCCTAGAAATAGGTTAGTGAGTCAAAAATTGAACTTGCTAACCCTAGGGTTTTCGTTTCATTAAAATCGCATATTGCTTAGTCCGGCCACTTGGGGGTTTGATTTTGATTTCGCAATTTGGGGTACTGTTTTGCATATTGGGAGCATTGATAATTTGTGGGGATTGGTTTCTTGATTACCTATTGGGTGGGTGATCTCTTCTTTGGGTAGTTTTAGGACTTTCCTAAAGTTGTTTCAACTCTGCTAATTTTTCTTTGCTTCTATTCAATTTTGAATTGCCCTGCTTTCAATTGCTTAGTTGTATATTTTCGTGCGACCTGAACGTTTGCTCTTTAATTATAGTTTGGATTTTGTCATCGTGCACACTCATCTTTTCTGAAATTTGAGGGCTTAACCCCGAAATTTCCTGTTGTGTACTTCATATCTGAGCTATATTACAAAATTTTGTTTTGCGAAAAGATTTTTCAAAATAGAACCAAGTGTCTATTTTTGCGAAAATTTGATTCTTTTCTTAAGTGTCATTGCTTTTGTGTGAATTGCTGCTTGCCTAATACATTTATCAATACCGGGAGGTAGAGTGGAAAAAGGCTTGAGTGTTCATATTATAAAGGGCGCCACCCTAGAGTGAAACACAGGGTTGTGTGTAGCTGTTAGGTGGGAAACACTTGGGGGAATAAGGGGGTAAGGTTATTTCTCACTTTTCCTTATTCTTCGCAGACAGGTTTTCGCTTTCCTTATCCAATGTCAGGTGGAGGTGCTCCTAACCCTTTGGGGAACGAGCAAATCCTGGCTGCAATTGCGCAACTCTCAGCGCGATTTTCTACACTCACAAAGGAAGTCGCCGAACTCAGGACTGAACGGGAACAGAGACACACAGACTGAGATGACGATGTTGCCGCGCCAGGCACCAACGCCGCTGACCAACCTTTCGCAGGCCTCAGTCAGTGCAAGACGACCGTTCCGCTCTTTGCCGGAGGCACGAATCCAGAGGACTATGTAGACTGGGAGATGAAGATGGAGCGCATTTTTGAACTTCATGCGATCCCGGAACACAAGAAAGTCCAACTCGCAGTGGTCCATTTCACAGACTATGCCCTAATCTGGTGGAATCAACAAATGGATCAACGCAGAAACACGCGTCCCATGCGGGCCCGTGCTCCGCCTCTCTCGTGGTTTGATTTGACTACATCTATGCGTAGAACTTTTGTGCCTGACTACTATTTTAGAGAATTGTATAGAAAGTTACATACTCTTGTACAAGGTTCTATGTCTATAGATGAATATTTTTGAAAATTAGAGATGGCTAAAATTAGGGCTAATGTACAGGAAGATGAGCCCGCATCAATGGCTCGTTTTCTTAATGGTTTAAACAGGGGTATAGCTTTAGCTATTGAATTGCAGAATGCTACAACTCTGACAGACATGCTACACAAAGCTCGGGTCATGGAGGAGTACCTGAAGTCAGTTCCACCAATCCGGACGCCTACCAGCGCCCCACCGGCTTGGAGAAAGAATCCGGTCTACTCTCCACCAGTAAAGAGGCCGATCATGTCAGAGAGGAAGGCCATAGTCCCTGTTGCCGCCACCCCTTCTTCATCACAGGCAAAAACGCCATCAACTCCCAGACAGTCCATCAGCAATGTTACTTGTCACAAGTGCTCAGGCCGTGGCCACTACATGCGGGATTGTCCAAATATCCGGAAGGTTTTGTTGGGGCAAGATGGTGAGTACATTTCAGAGGAGGATGAAGAAGATCCAACCGTTGACCCTTCACAGGAGTTAACTGACAGCACTCCGTCCGCACCAGTGGAGCAATTCGAGTTCATTGAGGAGGATCCGAATCAGAACTTGGTTACTCTCACTCTGACTACAGCTGCTGTCCCAGACACAACTCAGCGGACTAATATCTTTCATGCCAGAACAAAGGTAAATGGAAAGTTGTGTGTTCTGATAATTGATAGAGGGAGCTGCACAAACGTTGCTAGTGAATACATGGTTGACAAGTTGAAGCTTCCTGTTATCAATCATCCACGTCCTTCTCGGCTACAATGGCTCGACAGCTCAGACGGCTACAAAGTCACCAAGCAGGTAAGCGTACCATACGCTATCGGTAAGTTCGAATCCACTGTTTTATGTTCTGCCCATGGAGGCTTGTCACATTCTACTCGGACGACCATGGCTCTTTGACCTGAAGGCAACACATGATGGGGTCGCAAACACTTACTCGGTCTGCCAGGAGGGCAAGATCCACACGTTCCTACCCATGCCGCCTCACGAAGTGCGATCCGAAGCTGTGCGAATCAAGGACGCAATCGCAACTTGGGGAGCTGAAAAACGCCAAGAGAAGGGTAAGGGGAAAGAGCTTGTAAAGGGTAGTAAGGCGAACTCTGATAAGCCTGATCAGGACAAAGTTAGAAGTAGTTGTTTTGCTACTAAGGGAGAGATAGGTCAAGTGTTAGACAACAATGATGATGTACTGGTTTTAGTGTGTAAAGATAATTGTGCTAACCCTGACGATATCCCTCGGGATATCCCTATGAAAGTCGTTTCTCTGTTGCAGGACTCCAACGATGTTTTTCCAGAAGAGCTGCCGCAGGGATTGTCGCCTCTCCGCGGAATAAAACATCAGATCGACTTCATACCTGCAGCTCCTATTCCGGTCTACAACGCCAATCCAGTGGAGACAACGGAGTTGCAAAGACAGATCGCCGAGCTTTTGGCTCACGATCAGAACTACTGCAAAGCACTGTTGCCTGTTGTCTACACTGCGAAAGAGATGTCCAAGGAGATTAACGCCCGTGATGGCGATAGGCCTTTGCAAATCGTATCAACAATAGGGCCTCCTGCTTGCAAGCTTAATTTGACAGGTAAGCATGATCTATGTTTTGTGTTAATCTTTTTGACTTGTTTCGGTTTGTTTTCAGCGACTTGGATTCGAGGACGAATCCTTTCCAACAGGGAGGGAATGATGAGGATATCCAGGGCTCAAACAACACACATTATGAGTCAAGAATCCACAAAACTAACAGGACGCCAAATAGAAGCAAATGCCTTGAAGCAGAAAGAAGGAAATGTTCAAATTGCACCCCTTCTAACCATTCTTGAAGAAGATGCGCAATTCAGCACTTCCCATTAAAGAAGAAGGCTGTTTCTTGATGTTCTTGAATATGCCGGAAGGTTCTTGGACTTTAAAGAAACAATTCATAAAGTTCCCTACAATTGGGCCGACCCAAACTCATGGAGACAAAACTCACAAGTTTTCGGCCAAGCCCAAGGAGTCCACAAGGAGCCGCATGGACAGCCCACAAAGCAAAGCCCACACGACTACATAATTAATTAAGTTAGGGAATTTTCTTTTAATTAATTAAAGTTTCTTTTATTCTTTTAAGTTAGTTTCCAAAAAGGGTTCCCTTATTCTTTTTGGAAGTAGGAATTTTATTCTTTTCCTTATTTTTAGTTTACAAATTCGGCTGCCACTTGTTCATGGTAAAACCGAATTGCCTTTTCCTTTTCTTACCATTCCTACTTCTTTCCCGGTTTGGTATTGTAAAAGAAATTAACCTCTTGGTTAATTTCCAATTCTACTTCTTTCCTTCTTCTACTTTTGTAACCTTTTTTCGGCTGCCCTTAAACTCTATAAATAGGGGCCGAAACTTCATTAATAAATCAGAGTATTCAGATCATAAAACTTCGTGTTTGAGTACCCTCCTTTTATTGCTTTATGTATTTGCATGTTGTAGTTTACATAATTGCATGAAACTTAGCTAATTAGGTTTTTGCTCTACCTAATTATTCGCATGTTTCAATCTCTTTTCTTACACTTGGTTCGACTATAAAACAAGTTAGCTTAGGATAGCTTCTCTTTGTTTCTCTTAGCCGAAAGTAAGTTAGAGAATTCTAAGAGCTCGCCGCTTAATTACAAGGTCCTTGGCAACATTATCCGCATGTGTACAACCGTCGATATCAAGAAGTCAAACTTAACCTGAAAAGTCAAAGTCAACCTTAATTGACCAAAAAGTCAAACGTGCTTAGATAGTCAATGAGCTTCTAGCTAGTTAATAACATAATTAACGTTATCTACAGGAACTGATTGTTGAATGTTGACAGAAGTTGACCGACGTCGAACGCATTCGATTTCCCGATCTCAAGGTGTGGGATTACTTACTAGTTTCATGAAGACTTCAGTGAACTATCTTGTGTACCTATATGTACTATTATTTGTCTATTTTCCTAAAAGGTCTCCCATGCCTCATAACGTGCTTGTTTCCCAATATAACTTGATGTTAAGTATGTATGCTTATATGCTACGTGCCTATTTGACATGATAATGCTATGAAATAATTATTATGTACCATGCTTGACTTGACATGATAACCTGCTTACGTGCAACTATGTATGCTTAAAATGATATGAAAGCATAACGTACCGGCCATGAATTATTATACACTTCTCAGGGTAAGTTGCATGACATCTAGGATTTCACAATGCATCTAGAAATGTATGGACTATGATAGGGTTGTCATGATCACCTTAGCGTGAAATAGATCGGAGGACCTACGAGATAAGACTTGGGATCCGAGTCTTCCAGCATGACTAGATAGTATAGGGCTTGCCAGTGAAACTTCATGCCGTAGTTAGTCAACACTCTTTCTAATGAGAGGAACACCAGATGGCCCAAAATGTGAAAAGACCAGGATCCAAAACCCCTGTCGTTGAGCATACCAGTATCTATCAATATGACTGCCGTGGGGTGATGTGCTTTGCAAACCATCAAACGTGAACAACCCAAAAACATGAGTAGATTCCAACTTAGCTCTAATATGAGAAAGTTAGACCGAGCAATCTGCCCACTGGGAGTCTAGTGACTCAAATATGTTGCATATGAATGTTGTCTCTATGCTGCCGTGCTTGCTTCAGTAGTTGCTATGTACTTGCCTATAGTACTGTCCGACTTGCTTGACTACTTTATGTGTGTGAGTTGCTTGATTTGCCTGACATGAATGATTATACTTCCGCTGATAGGTATGGATATATGCATGAACGCTTTACTTGTTTGCCACGCCTTTTTATAAAAACTTACGATGGGATTTTTATAAATTCCGAGGTCTCTAACTGAGCTTAGTTAAGTTTACCCATTTCCTCTCTTATCTATTTGTTACAGGGGGCTTGGGCTTGACTTGAGTAGCGTTACAGGTAAGGTCGATGGGTGCACAATAAAGAAAAACAAAAAAAGTTTAATAGCTAGTATATGGATAATTTTTGGGACGATAATTTGGCCTATGGCCGTCTTCAAACAATTTCTTTACTTTTCGCTGCAATGCTTACACTACTATAGAATGGACTTTTAACGGCGGTTTTGCCATTATGAAAAAACCGCCATTAAAAAGAAAGTACGGAGTTTCTATGGCGGTTCTATAGAACCGCCGTAGAAAGACATTATCTATGGCGTTTATTTGATAACCGCCGTAGAAAGTCCTTTCTACGGCGGTTGTAAGAAAACCGCCATAGAAAGTCCCCTACTTTCTACGGCGGTTTTTAACTTTCTACGGCGGTTATTCGAATAACCTCCGTAGAAAGTTATTTACCGGTTTTATTTCTAACCGCAGTAGAAAGTATGTTTCTACGGCGGTTTTTTTAAAGTGTGTTTCAAAAATCTTATTAGTAATTCAATGAAAATTGCTATTTTTGAAGTTTTCTTATAATTATTATGTAACAATAGTTGAAATTTATTTATTACTTATCATAACATAAAGGCATGAGTTTGTATATTATTAATAAATATGATGAATTTTACTATAAAAATTGATAAATAGTAAATTACATATTTATTATTAAATTTAAAAAAATTTGGGGGTTATTTACAGAAAAAAAGGAAAACTAGAAATTAATATGAATAGAGGAACGAGCGGAAATTCACAATTACGGGCTTTCTACAGCGGATGTAATTAAAACCGCCGTAGAAAGTTACTTTCTATGGCGAGAAAGTAACTTTCTATGGCGGTTTCTTCATAACCACCATAGAAAGCAAGTTTCTATGGCAATTTTAATTTCAACCGCCGTAGAAAGTCCATTTCTACGGCGGTTTTTATTAAACAGCCATAGAAACTTGATTTTGTTTGAATTTTAAGGGTTTCCCTTTGTTTCCATCTCCAGCCAACCACAGCTTCCCCCTGTTTCCATCTCCAGCAAACCGAAGCCGTTCTCTGGTCGCCGGCACCCATCCTCTCGCCGCTGGTTTTTTCTCTTTTCTTCCCCCGAAGCCGTTCTTCCGGCGGCGTTGATAACAAGATCCGCCGTCACCCAACTCCAGAGATGGTTTCTTAATCGGCCATCACCCACCACTTGGAGTTAATCCCCCATCATAATTTCACCACAATCGGTCCTTGTTGTGAGCTTCAAATCATAAAAAAGGTTATATCAAATGGTTTCAACTTTATTTAAGCTTTACAAATTTTATTGTTACTTGATTATTGCGATTGGCCTAGGGTTTATTATTAGTGTTAAATTCGGGTTTGGTGAGATGAGGAATGATTAAATTCGGGTTTGATTAGTGTTAAATCTGTGGTTTATTATATGTTCCATTTTATAATTTTCCCACTAATTTTGGTTTGATTTATTCTCAAAATTGATTAGGTTGAGATTGGATTTTTGTATATATATATTGGCTGTTTACTTCAGGATTATATTGTTATTATATTGTTCTTGCTGTTAATGATTAAATTAATTAGAATTTGATGGATGCACGCAAAAATTTTGTGAAGTTTGGTGGTTGTTCGGTTTATTAGCATGGAAGTTTTTGATATATATATATATTTTTAATAAAGTTGAAATATATATATCAAAAACTTTCTATGGCTGTTCTTGCTGTTTTTGATATATATATTTTGAATGCAGAGATAAAAAAAATGAAATGTTAAAATTTTTTTTTACAAATTTTTTACTTTCTACGGCGGTTCATTTAGGAACAACCGTAGAAAGTCCTTTCTACGGCGGTTTTGAAAAAGCCTAACTTTCTACGGCGGTTCGCTTAGGAACCGCCGTAGAAAGTCCTTTCTACGGCGGTTTTGAAAAAAAAAAAACGCCATAGAAAGCCTACGAACCGCCATAGAAAGTCCATAACCTTTCTACGGCTGCCGGATAGATGGCGGTTCAAAAAGGCCGAAAAACGCCGTTAAAAATCCTTAAAAAACGCCATTAAAAGTCATTTTTGTAGTAGTGTTATCTTGACTTGCTAGTTTAGTAATAATGATTTATGGTATGTTATTATTATTATCTTTATTGATTGTTGGGCGAGAGCCCTGTATGACGCCCACCCGAACCAGCTCGTGCTTCCTCGTCGGGAACGGCTTCCGAAGAAGGGGGTCAGGTTGGGGGATCACATCTCGCATTCTCTAAAAAACTGAAATCCATTGTGAGCATATAGTGTCTTGGTACCCTTTGAACTGCCATTAATGAAATGTTACATTTTCTCCTTTGAACTGCCATTAATAAAATGTTACATTTTCTCTTGTGTTTTGAACGCAGATTCCTTGAGCCAAATAGTTTTCTATTACTCCTATGCACAAGTCAGTATGAAAAATTATAAGAATTTGTATTGGATGATAAATTAATAAGATTCATGGAAATCTTCTATATATATATATATATAATCAAGGTGTATGTGATTCTTACCTATTGTATCCGTGTCTTTAAACTGAAGCCCCTCACACAACGAGCTTCTATTAGCTGACATTATTGTCTTTTTTGTACCTTCCCCAACGAGCTGAAATTTGTGGTGTTTTTACTTCTTTTTTTTTTTTTTTTTCTTTCTTTGCTTATTACTTTCTTTCTCTCTTTTTATCTGTTTTCTTTTCTCTCCTCTCTTCCTCATCCTCTCAACCGCTTCTTCTTCTTGTGAATGGAAAAGGAAATACATACATACCTATATATATATATATATATATGTACATATATATTAGTTTAAGTTTTTTATGTGAGTTTTCCATGATTTCTCTTAAAATCAGTATGGTCTAAAAAAAATTGCAATCTTTGAAGTGAAATTTTCATTCCCCACGAACCCTCTTTTTTTTTTTTTTTTTTTTTTTTGCCTTTTAGAGAAAATCGACCGTTTTTTACCACCTAATTTTCTGTTCTTAATAATCATATGCATTGAACTTCAAAGTTCGATCATTTTTTTCTTCATCATCTTTATATTAGTTTGTAAGTATGTGCGTAGTACTGATCATTTTTGAATGGTTAGAAAAAGAGGGATTTTTTAATTTATTTTCAAAAAGCCATTAATGCAACCGATCCATATCAGAACAATAGTGTTTTTAAGTAGTTGCCTTGTTTAAAATTTTTATTTGAATCTCTCAACATCTTGAAAGGTTTTTAAATGGTCTAAAATTCCATTTCATATCAAATGTGAGCACTGAATAAGCACAAAAGATGCACATTTATAGCACTGGGTAGTATATAGAAATTGAAATTTGTAATCAAAACAAGTCTTTTTTATTTTGCCTTCCAGATTTTCAATTTAACGCACATTTATACTGTAAATTT
This sequence comes from Leptodermis oblonga, assembly GCA_016801395.1. Lineage (NCBI taxonomy): Eukaryota > Viridiplantae > Streptophyta > Magnoliopsida > Gentianales > Rubiaceae > Leptodermis > Leptodermis oblonga. The sequence continues at coordinate 10,469,816 of CM028752.1, forward strand.
CACTTTTCATCTTCTGCAAATTTCACTTACTATCTAATGCCTATAGATATATTATATACGTGCGACCCTTCAGGTATAAATGTGTGCCTTCTATGCTAGTCAACATATGCTCAAATTTTATGCTTTTTGTACAGTTTGAAACCGTTTATGGTGTTGAGACACTACGACAATTTTCTTTCTTAACTTGGAGAACAAACTAGTAATTGGTTCCAATAGTTCCGGCCTAAACTTGGAATCTATACTCAATTTGGTCCTGTATTTTAAAAGAGTGACGGCTTGTTCGTTTAGAATCTTTTTGACATGTTTTGGTCCTAAACAAAACCAAAAACAGGTTCGTTACTGGCCCAAAAACATATCTCAGTTCATAAGTCCCTGGTTGCGGTCTTAACCATTTGTTACGAACCTCAAGCTCGACTTCGAGATTCGGTATTCGGTTGTGTTGCTCACATCTTTGCCCTCCGCAACATATAAATTGTAACAAATTCAAAGACAAACTAAGAGAGACATTAATTAATTCGTAAAAGTGCTTGCTTGCTTGTGGTTTTATTATCTTTCATTCTTAGAAGGACTTGGATCCTTTCGCTTCTTCCATTACAATCATTTTCCATATGTTATTTTTGCTTTTTGTCTTAGTCTTCGTGGTCTGGTTTGTTTTTCCTCTTTCAATTTAATTGCTTCTTTGGTGATATTTATGAATAGACAACTCATAAAAAAGAATATATTTGCATAATCATACAAGCATTTTTGTTCTTTGTATCTAACTGAAATGCAGTATACTTCTCGTATTTTTCCCAAAGAATTTCAGAGTCGAGTTTCTATGAATGAAAATAGTATTAGAATTCTCGTATAAAAAGTCAGGTTTCTATTACTCAAAATAGTATTAAAAGTCTCAATGGTTTGTTCCTAATTATTATTTGTAGATCAAAATATTATTTTTTGTCTAAACTTTTTCATTTGACACTCTCAACATCATAAAATGTTTTTAAATGGTCTTACATATCAAATTTGAGCACGCAATAAGCACCGAAGACGCACATTTATAGCACTGGGTAATAGATAGAAATTGAAATTTGTAATAAAAACAAACCTTTTTTTTGTTTTTCCTTCCAAAATTTCAATTTAACGCTTGAATCGTAGATTTCACTTTTCATTTTCTGCAAATTTCACTTACTATCTAATACCTACAGAATATAAATGTGCGGCCCTTCAGTTATAAGCGTGTGCCTTGCGTGCTAGTCAATAGAGATGCTCAAATTTGACTTCAAAATGCTTATTGTCTTTTGTGTACCTTTCCCAACAAGAACCATATTGATCTTTTTGGCTTCTATAATAATTTTTCTTGATAAAATCCTTCCATGAATTTTATGTAGTGCTTGTTGGCGCTATAATCTGGTGCAGCTTTGATAGCCTTGTTTTCTTTTTCCTTGTTTGTTTACTGGGATTGCTTCAGTCAAAGTTGCAGAATTCTAGGGTTTTTCATAGCTTTCAATTGTTCATGAAACGCTCTTGTTTTTTCCTCTATTCTTTCTTTAATTCATTTTATGTGTTATTCTCTCCTCATCCTCCCCACAGCTTCTTTTCCTTATGGGTGGAAAAAAAAAAAACACACACACACACACACACACATATATATTTATATATATGTATTAGTTTGTGTTTTGGATATAGTTTTCCCAGGATCTCTATGAAAATCGGTATGGTTTAAGAAAAAGTTGCAATCTAGTAAAATTTTCATTTCCCTATGAACCCTCTTTTGTTTTTTTTATTTATTTTTTTATATATAAAAAAAAGAATCGATCAATCGATGACAACACAATTTGTTGTTCTTGATGATCATATGAATTGAACTTCAAAGTTGGGTAATTTTTTCTTCCTCCTCTTTTTATTAGTGTGTACATAGGCCTGTAGCTTTCTCCACCATTCCTTCATTAGGCTGTGCTTGTGTTCGGGGTGTGCCATCAGAAATCGAGCTTGAGGCTCTCACCTTACTGACAAGCAGTGATCATTTTTGAATGGTTAGCAAAAAAGGGATTTTTTGTTTTGTTTTCAAAAGCCATTAACGCAACCTATCCATCGCAGACCAATAGTGTTTTTAAGTAGTTGCCTTGTTTAAAATTTTTCATTTGACTCTCTCAACATCATAAAAGGTTTTTAAATGGTCTAAAATGGCTTTTCATATCAAATGTGAGCACCCAATAAGCACAAAAGATGCACATTTACAGCACATGGGTAGTAGATGGAAATTGAAAAAAGTCTTTTCTATTTTGCCTTCCAGATTTTCGATTTAATGCACATTTATATTTTAAATTTCACTTTTCTTCTCCTGCAAATTTCACTTACTATCTAATGCCTATAGATTATAAATGTGTGGCCCTTCAATTATAAATGTGTACCTTGCGTGCTTGTAAACAGATGCTCAAATTGGACTTTTAAATGCTTTTTGTACGATATGAAACCGTTTATGGTGTTGAGACACTATAGTGAATTTTTTTTTATTTTTTTTATTTTTATAATTTGAGGAACAAAATCGTAATTGGCTCCAATAGTCCCTAAACTTGGCACCTAAACTCAATTTGGTCATATATGTATTTGAAAAGAGTTAGGGCTTGTTCATTTAGAATCTGTTTGACATGTTTTTGTCCAAAACAAAACCAAAAACATGTTCGTTACTAGGTCCAAAAAAATGACTTTGAAAATGAGTTTTTGACCCAACACCCAGCTAGTTTATGCGTCAGCGTATCTTTGTGTAGGGTGGAGCATAGTTGTCAAACTCGTTCCTGGACTCGTAGACTCGCACGAGTCTACGAGTCCAGGAACCGAAAACGAATCAGACTCGTTGGAAACTAGTAGAAATGCTGAACTCACACTAGACTCGCGCTAGACTCGTTAGACTTGTACGAGTCTAAGAGTCTAACGAGTCCAGAAAAAAATTTATTGGGCTGCATAATTTGAAGGATTGGGCTACTGGAATGGTTTCTTTTCCAAATTAATTGGGCCATTTTCTGCCCAAACCAACTAAAATTTTAATTTCCCATTTTTTGTGAATATTTGGCTTAATAGATGAAGATGAAGAGGATGTTCAAATGACAACGGATGTGTATTTCCAAGATGTTGGGCAAAATTATGAAGGCAATGAATGAAGCTTTTGAGGGTTATGAATTTGAGAAAAATGTTTCATTATTAGTATGATTCTAAATGAACATGTTATTGTTATTTTGCTATGGTTTGTTGAATTAATGACTTGAATTTGATCATGATGTATTGAGATTTGAGGTTACTGCTTGTTGAGGATATTATTTTGTTCACAATTGCTAATTTGACACTTTAATGTGGTTTTTTTTTAATCCTGTTTAAGTTTTATGTTACAAGTATAGTTAAATTTGTGTATATATTGTAATTGAAAAAATTATTAGAATTAATTATACAGTTTAATCCTATTTTTCGATTCTAAGGTCGATTCTACCACTACTACAAAATCCCCCTTAGGAGGCGGGTCCTAAGGGGGATTGGAGTGCAGCACCCGCCTTAGCTGCGGGCGCCTCCATTTGGAGGGGCCCGCACCCGCCTCTATAACTTAGATCATTGGAGGCGGGTGCACTCCAATTACAGAGCATTGGAGGCGGGTGCAGCTCCAATGCTCCTCTATTGGAGGCGGGTGCATGTTGCACCCGCCTCCATTAAGTGTTATTCGAGGCGGGTGCAATTTTGCACCCGCCTCCAATAACCCCTCGTAAAAAAATTAAATTTCTTTTTCTTGCACTTTATGGCTTTAGTAGGAATCAAACTCGCTCCTAGAGTTTCACTTAACTCTTGCACATTAAATTTACCACTACGCTGCATATACTTATGTATTTAATATTAAAATCGAAATTATATATTTCTTCTAAAACTTGTGATTTTTATTATCTACTAATTTTTCGCTTCGCTAGAATCTCGATAAATTTTCAAAATTATTTTCAACAGTCCAAAATAAAGACAATTTTTGATCTAGTATTGAAAATTAAAAAAAATCATTTTCGTATTTTGAAATTGGAGGTAGCTTACTGGAGGCGGGTGAAGGTATCACCCGCCTCCAATTAGGGCCTGTTCTTTTTGAACGTTTTGAAAACGGTTTTGAAAACAAGTTTTGAAAAATAGTTTTATAATGTAAAAAGTGTATTGAAAATGTAAAAAGTATATTCTGAATAATAAAAAGTTATATTGAAAATGATGAAATATGATTAAAATATATTAAATTTACTGTTGAAACCAAAACTATTTTCAAAACGAAACAAAACGAACAGGCCCTTAGTCCCAGTAACAACACCCCCCCCCCCCCCCCCCCCCCCCAACCAAACAGCACAACCTCCACCTTCTCTAAGTCCACTGCCACCTCCCCTAGGATTTCTTGATGGGTTGGAAGAAAAAGCCTATGTAATTTTTCTAATAAAGTGTTCAGTAAGGTTTTGACTCAAAGATTGCAGGTTCTAGTAGCTATTAAACTTAAATGGAAACAAAGTAAAAAAGCTAAACTTATACTTTTTTGAAAACAAGGTCTAAAGCCATAAAGAACAAACCAAAAAAACTGCTAGCTAGGGTGTTATGAATAACACTTTACTTTATTTGATTTTATTTTTATTTTTTTTAGCAAAAGCACTAAAAATATAAAATATTTTATTAATACTGTAAGAGATAATGCATAAAATAAAAAAATAAAGTGACAACATATTAATAGAATGGTAATACAAAACACGAACTTCGTACAAGTGATACCCAAAAAATATTTTATTAATAAGATTTACTATAAGCATGAAACTAAGCTATTTTATGCAAAAGAATAGGTGGAGGAAAAATGGACTTTAAAACCAAAGTTAATGGCAAAGAGTTTAATGTTGATCCTAGAATGATTAATGAAGTCATAGGTTTCCCTTTGGATGATGATGAGGTTAGACATATTTACTATCATGGTTCTTGCCCCACTGAAGAACAAATTGGTTTTAATATCTATACCATAAATGAAGAAATTTTTGGACAATTGGTAGATGAAGAAGGGAATGAAATTGAGAAGAAGGTCACCGTTCTCTCTGATGAGTAAAGGATGGTATATGAATGCTCGTGAATGGGTTATTTCCTAAAAATGGTCATCCTTTGGAATGCACCATCTCACCCTTATTTATTTACTATTGTATGCATGGGGTTAAGTTCAATTTGAGATATGCTATCATGTGTTATATGTTGAGTTGTTTGAGGATCTCTAGGAGAAGTTTACCCTATGGCAATCTTATTACCCGTTTGTTGAAGTTGAAGAATATTACCCCCACCTCTCATCCCTCTGCAATTGTCTATTATGATGAAAAATAGTTTGCTCAAAAGCATTGGTGTTGATCATATGGCATTTGGGGTAAGAGTCACAAGGCAGTTGCTATAGAGGAGAGAAATTAAGCTCGGGGAAAAAAAGGCAAGGCCAAAATGAATGAGACCAAGACTATTTTGAAAAAGATTTTGGATATGGTTTCCTGTCTCAAATCCACCTCCAAGAAGCACACTATGACTCTTTGGAAAATGGAAGGCAGCCAACGAAGGTTAGAGGAGAAGAACAAGGAACTGCACAAAGAATTGAAAGCTACAAGCTAGAACTCCGCAGCAAAGCCAAACATGATTATGAGGTCGGGACAAGCAAGTCTCGTCAAAATGAAGAAGTTACAGGCAACACTGCAGCAGTTGAAGGAAACAATGAAGAGGTTGGGGAAAATAATGAAGAAGATATGAGTCCTAGTGTGAGTGAGGAACGGACTCCCACTGCCAGTGCAAATTTTGAGATCGAGACTGATGATGCTGCAACAGAGGAGTCTTAGCAACCTCGCTTATGCTTATCTTTACTACCTTGCATGGCTTTTATTATGTTGTCAAACTTTATGCTTGTTTATTGTGACAATTTGGTTCATGTTCTGTTTCTTGCTAAGATTGATTTGTTATGCTTTAATGTTCTACGTTTTATGTTTGGATGGTTGCTTTGCTTGGATTGATTTGGCAGATTTGATCCATTTATTTTTATGTGAAGTTCATTTGTACTGTGTGTGGTTATTTCAATGATGAAAACTTTATGATTTAGCCACTTTGGATGACATCTAAAGTGCTGGACTTACTTTTTGTTTCATGCTATGTCAATTCTCTGCTTTTATGTGGTTGCTACTTGTTTTTATGTGTAAACATGATGGAACCTTCGGGTGGTTTGTTGTCAAAACAAAGGAGACTCTACCCATTTTTTTTTAACTCCATGATTTCTTGTCAAAATCCATGGGTTGGGATGGTCTTTTTGCTGATGTCAAAAAATGGGGAGAAAGAAAAGGGCAAAAGGGAATTTAAGGGAAATGTATACATTTTCAAGCTTAGGAAACTTTTCTTAGTCTATTTTATCAAATTCCCATATTTGTTTTTGTCATCGTCAAAAAAGGGAAGATTGTTAGACCCATGGTTTTAATTCCTAAATTTTGTATGATGATCAAACAAATATGAGAAGGAAATTTAATAATTGATATAAGTTTGCTTGAGAAAAAGTGCAGAAGTGTACATATTCGAAACCAAGGTTCGACAGGCTCTCAAACTCGAAAGTATGCCCAGATAACTTCGATGTCGAGTTTCAATTCAGGCAGGCGACACCCTTTCAGCTCTCGGGTTTGGAATTCACTCAAAATTTCATAAAACCATTGAAATGTTGAAACTGATTATCGACAGGTCTTCAAACTCGAAGCTCGCCTAGAAAGTTTCGACTACGATAGAGTCGATAAGCAGCCGACAGCAGTTAAGCTCTTGGATTGAAAATCCTCAAATAAAATTGAAGTGTCGAGCTCTAACGTCGATAGGGCCTCGACGTCGAAGATAGTAAAAACAGAGAATGTGCCAAAATATATTTATTACACTACGCGCCAAACAAAGTGTCCGTTAGAAAGAAGAATTCAAAAAGGGCAGTACTGAAACCGAAGCTTGAGCTCGACTGTCGACCTCGAAGCCCCGGTTTTCAGCAACAATTTTCTTGCCATTGTGTCACGGGTTGCTCTTTTGAATCACCAAAATGAGCGCGCTGTGAGGCAAGCAAGGCTACCGCTAGCCAAGCTTCTGCCAATTCCCGCATCTGGGACTCGTTCCCAAAGTACTTGCAATTAGGCCATCCGAATCAAGGAAAATAAACGAAGGCAAACTCATATGCCAAAGCTTGGTTTTCATTAATAAAATAAGGAAATTACAAGAAGTAGCCAAGAGCTTAAATGGGTGGTGGGAACCCAACTCTTGCTTTCATTACATCAACCCACCAATAACTAGAAAGGCTAAAAATCAGAAGTGCCCTATGGGGAGATCAAGGCGTACAATATGGGTGATCTTGCAAAAGATCACCTGTCTAACTAAAACTAACATCTCCCAACCTTACTAACTATTAAACGTAAAGAAATAACACAAATGAATATTTACAAGGTTGGGCGCCGCTAGACTCGGTCTTTGAGGTGCTGGGTGCGGGGCACGCAGAGAGGTGGCGGCGCTGGTGCTGCTACTGGGCGCAGGGCGCGGTCGCGGGGCACGCTGGTGCTGTGGCGCGGGGCGCACGCAGAGGCTAAGGCGCGCCCGGCTGGGGCATGGGCGCACGCTGAGGCTAGGGGCACGGGCGCGCTGAGGTGCTGGGCGTGGCGGGCGCTAAGGCGCTTGTCAGGGCGCGCGCGCTGAGGCGCTGGGCGTGGCGCACGCGCTGAGGCTGGGCGGGGCGCGCGCGCTAGGCGTTGGAGTGCTGGGCGCGCTGGGGCGCTGGCCGCTGGGAGAGCTGTGCCGCTGGTGCTGGGCGCGCGTTGAGGCGTTGGGGCGGGGCGCGCTGGGGCGCACCACTGGTGCTGGGGCTTGGGCGCTCGCTAAGGCTGTGGCGTGGGCGCGCGCTCAGGCGGTATTGTGCTGCACCATGTGTTCGGCACCCAGTGCTGTCCGACACATGGTGCGACGCGTCGTGCGATTCCGCTCCGTCGGATCTCAGCTTTGAGCACGAGCTGCAACATGTCATTTTATGCTCATGGGGCATCGATGGGGTTGCTGGGTAAGCACGGGAGGTGTGCCCTGTAACACATCGGAAAGAAAGAAATGAGATTCTATAAATACCTCAAGCCTCTCATTTCAAGCTGAAGAATGCCAAATTAAGTTCAGCCTTTATCTACTACATCCCAACTCATTTCAAGAGAGAAAATCAAAGCATTGCATTCTTCAAAAAGAAATTTGTCATAGCCAACTTGTATTTTCAATACTCATCTTTTAGTACTCATTTTATTAAGTGCAAGAACTTCTTTGGAAACCTTGTTTAAGTCCTAACGTAGTGTTTAGTTGAGGCACATTGTAAAAGTCCTAATATCTTGTTGAAGATATAGACAAGGAGAAAGGGGGAGAATGAAGAGAAGGAGAAAAGTTGTAAAAGTCCTAAGTCTAGAGTTAGATTGAGCATTTGCTATGAAGGCCTAACTTAGAGCTAAGTTTAGCAATTATGAAAAATCCTAAATTCTAGAGTTAGAATTTTGGTATTTTAAAGGTTTGAATTAAACTTTTAAGCAATTCATTTTGAGAGGGTTAGAAAATCCCAAGTTGTAGAACCTTGGGTAGTGGATTAGGATTCAAGGGGAATCTGAACCACTCTAAATTGTGTGCGTTTTGTCTTCTATTTACCTTGCAGTTAATATTTCAAAAACTTCTCACACACTACACTTTGGTTCAAAGAATTTTAAAAGGGGATTTTTCAAAATTTTTTAAACTAGAATTTTAATTTACCAACAACCTAATTCACCCCCTCCCCCTCTTAGGTTGCTAATAAGGATTTCAAGGCTCAATATTTTCTGGGTTTTGATTTCGATCTCGACCGTCTGTCGATTACTAGAGCTCAAGAACTTCTGGGCTGAGTCTCGAACTCGATAGCATGTTGTCTCCTGGTTTCAAACTTTGTCATTTCTGCACTTTTAGCTCAAGCAAACTTATTAAATTCCTTTCACATATTTGTTTGATCATCATGCAAAACTAAAGGAAGTGAGACCATAGGTCTAACAGTCAGCTTTGTTAATCTCATCAATGCCTTCAAACGTAACAATGCCCTTGCAAACCCGAAACTCCACTGTCAAATTGTTATTTTTGTTTTCTTCTGAATCAATAAAGTCTTCACTAATCACAGAATTAGTTTTCGAGAAGTTATTATCTTTCAATTTGATAACTTCTTCAATACTCATATGATTTCTTTCATCTACATGACCATCAGTTTCAATCTCTCGCTCTTGTTCTGAATACACACAATTTCTTCTTGTTCTTTGACCAGATCAACATTTTCAATGTCTTCATCCACATCCTTTTGACCTTCATCTTCATTATTGACACAATTTTGCTTTTTGATACTTTCACTATCTTCATTCACAATTCTTGAAGCAATATCTTCAAATACATGTTCTTGCAACTCTTTGATCACTAATTGCTTGCTATTAATCCTTAGTTCACCAAGCATCAATATACTTAGGAATACTCCATGACACAACTCTGAAATAATTATTGTCTCAACTATCAATCCCACAAAGTAATCAAACTTCCTAGGCAGTGTATTGGGAACATGATTCACAAAATTATCTTCGACGAGAAAATACCCTTTTGATTTCATCTCACGTATGATCTCCAATAATCTATCAAAGTAGTCATCAATTGTTTCATATTTTCTCGTCTTGCTATCTCTAAATTCTTTTTCCAATTTCAAAACATTATTTTTCTGAACTTTATTCATCCCTTCATAACTTTTTACCAAAACATCCCATACTTGTTTGGTAGTTTTCGTATGACAAAATTTTCCAGAAATCAACTATCAATAGATTGACGAATTAGAGATAATGTCAAACATAACTTCTCCTTTGTTTCATTGTTTGCATCATTTGTCGCTTCCTTTTGAATGAATTGTAGCAAACCAAATGCTCCAAAATAAGTCTCCATCAGCCTTAATAATTTGTCTCTGATACCACTTGTAGGATATAAAAACTATATATCCTGATTAATAATATTTAGAGATTAACGCACAACGGAATATAACTTTTTTGTAATAAACACTGGCAAGGCTATTCAGTTTCTCTCTGTATCTATCTCTGTCTATCTTTGTGATTACAATGATCACTCAATACCTCTATTTATAGGCTAAACTATCCCTGAATCCTACCATTAATCCGATTCAGAACTATTTTCTAAAACAACTGGGTTTCCCAAAATAAACACTAAACCAAATAAGAAACAGACAAATAACAAATCGTACTATAATTATAATTACCTAATTAATACAAATTTGGTTTAAATAATATTTTCCAACACTTTTCTAAACTACCATACCAGATGTACCTACCCCCCTCTCTTATGCCCATTGGAATTTAATCGGGCACCCACTAAAGGTGGATGCTGCCTTGAAATATCTTGTCCATTGGTGGCGAGTGTGAGTGTGGAAGTTGCTGTACAAAAGGATTTGTCGTCACATCTTTAGTTTGAGCACTGGAAAATGGGTTATACCAAAGATTAGAGTATGAAAATCTACATGCGTATTGTGTGTTATGCAAGAAAATGGGACATGGTGTCATCAAGTGCCGCCCTTCAAAGCCACCACCACCGACAGAAGGAAAATATTAGAAGCCCTAAAAGTAGACAAAGACTGTTTCAGCTGGGGAACAAAAGAGGATTGCACAGGAGAAAGTTTCTCAGAAAGGAAAATTTGCAGAAGGGGCTCAGACGACCCAGCTAGCCCAAACCACTGGCGCACTACACCTTACTGACAAAAGTCTCAGCCCAGCAAGACTCCAGTTGTTGAGAATTCCCGCGCACCAACCTTCACTGCCGAGCAAACATTCCCAGCATCTATCTACCAGAATAGCAAGGGCCGAGATTTCTCGCACAGCAGCACTTGCTGCCGAGATTTCTCGTACAGTAGCACCTGTTGTCAAGTTTTCTAGAACAGCAGCCCCCGCTGGCGAGATTTCTCCCACAATAGCTCTGCTACCAAGAACCCACGCACAACAGCAATCAAGCAGGTCCAAATTGTGAAGATTCCTCCAATACCAGGCCCAGCAGCTGAGAATTTCTAGCACACCAACCACTACTACTATTTTTCCTTACCCAACGCAACCCTTTTTCTAGCTCCCAATGTAGGTCATTGCTGCTGAGCCTCAAGCACAAGCACCCGCCCAATCCAAACCCACGGTGGTGATTTAGAAAGAGATGCCGAGGACGTATAATTATGTGGAACCCCCCACCCCCAGGGCGAGAAGTGAATGAGCTATAGTTAGCTATAACTCAGCGAGCTGGGAAACTTGGCCAGCAGCACAAGTCCCCATTTTTCATGTCGATCCCCAGTTATAGCCAGGACCGTCATGGTCTGCGGCTATTCAAGCAGCTTCCCGCTAGAGAGGACGAGTATGGTATCTCACAAAGAACCAAAAATAGGAGAAGTTTGAGGTATATGTGAGGATGAAGGAAAATATGGAAGCGACCGGATGGAGAGGAATATAACGGAAGCGAAAGACGAAGGGGAGGATGAAGCTCGATCTAGATAGACGAAGAGGAAGATGAAACTCTAGATAGAAGAAGAGGAAGAGTTGAAGGGAAAGCATAGTAAGAAGACAAAAAAGAAGCTGAATATATTATAAATATATCATTTAAATTGTAATAGAAATATTGCATTATCTGTTACTCCAATGTTAATAAACGTAAAATTATAAAGTTGAATACCTCATTGCATTTTATCAATTATCTTTACTTAGTTAATTGGGTTTTTAATTATTTTTTGCAGAGTTTATTCTTATTTGTGTAATATATTATCATTATTTTAATTAGTTTATATTATGCTGTGAAATTTTTATTTATTTAAAAAAAAAAAAACTACTTTAACACCGGTTTTAGAAAAAACTGGTGTTAAAGATCTGGATCTTTAACACTTGGTCTAAGGTACCCAGTGTTGAAGAGCCAAGATCTTTAGCACCGCATATCACATACGTTGGACCCAAAAGAAAAAAAAAAATCCTGTGCTAAAAGAGATTTGAAGTGCCAGTTTGTTGTTGTGGTGTGTTGAAAAGGGATTTCACACCAGTTCTTACTCAAAAGCTGCTAACATATGCCTAGCTTACCTCAACAACCCCACGTCCCAATAATATAATAGGTGTATCACTCCCCTGTTGACTTCAGTGATCAGGATCAAGATGACGACTAAGAAACTGAATATGGACTCTGGGAAGAAGAAGGAGACATAGATGAGGAAGAAGAACAATACATACATCCCATGAGAAATGAGTGCAAATTTGAGACATACTATGACTATGCACTTCGAAAGCAGGCACGAGTGGATAGTAAAATGCTTACTCGCAAAAACCCTTGATGCTTCAATCAATTGTATTAGGCCACTCTTAGTTTCATTTCCTTCATTTTATTTTTTTTCTTTTCTTTTTTGCGTTAGTAAAATGAGTAACCAATCCGACCTTAATTTTTTTAAAAAAATTAAAAAATCATGGGTGAATATGATGGAACAAAAAATTAGCAGTTAATAAGTGCAAAAAACAATGTGAAATGGAGCACGGTGGAAGAAAGGCATAGTAACATACAGCCATCCAAAGCTGAGACAACATAAGTCACAAGTCAGAATCCACAAAGCCAACCTTAAAACAAAGCCCTAGTAAATCAAGCAAGAAAAGATAAAATGGTGAATTGCTACAAGCCAATCAATCACCAACCTCTCCACAATGAAGAAATGGTCGATTTCTTAAAGTTCTTGAAGAACCTCTAAGGTTTTATTACTTTAGGAAACATTTAGTTCTTGAAATGTTTGAAATTTCATATTTTGACCAATCTTGATTTTCTTGAAAACTTTATTTTTAATATTTCTAAAATGATTCTGAAATATTTTAGAATTTTATGGAAGGTTCCTGACTATTCTAAGAAGATTCCATGAAAACTACATAATCATGCATCCATCATTCAAAGGCCAAAACCTAACTCACATTGCACTTAATTTCGGCAAGCCCACAATTGAAGCTCAACCAAATTGACTTGTCCAATTGTCATTAGGGTTTGGTTTTTGAGTATAATAAAGACTTTTGTACATGTTTCCTAATTCTATTTCTGGTTAGTTAAGAGTTAGTTATCTTGGTAAAGGTGAACTAGATTATTAGTTTCCAAAATTGATTAACTCTTGTTCTCATTTTTGTAGTTGAATTTCTTCCTTGCTTTGGAATAGTTCCTTGTTAAGATTCTAATTAATTTTAAGAGTTTTAGCTTGTGCATTTCATCCACCTCCTTCCATAAAGGTGACCTAATTCATCCACTATTGCCCTTGCTCATTTAGGACTTGGTTTGTAAGGCAAATCCAATTCTGATTGGTTGCCATTTTTGTTGATTTCAGTTATTCTTTTTCTTCTAAAATTAGAACTCCCCAATACCTATAAATAGGAGTTTATAGCCACAAAATTAGCTAGTGAATTCAGGCATAAAAAACATATGTGTGTAAACTTTTAGTTTTATACTTGTTGAATTTCTCATATTGAACTTATGTATTTTTGCATGTTATAATTTTGTAAAAGTTTGAAACTTTATAAGGTCGAGATATTGTTCCTCTTCATTTGAGGTTGTTTCAAATCTTCCATTCTTTACCGAGTTTGAATTCGTTGTTTAAGTCTGCCGATATGAAGGTTAGAATTTAAGAGATCTCAATGGACCTACAATCAACCTGACCAAGTTTCCTTGGCAATTTTCGCATCGTGTACTATGGTTCAGATCAATTGGCATCAAAGTTAAGGCCTAGTCTCGTTGGTAAGGGAAGATTGGAATAACTTGATCTACCTATAAGTGTTTTATAATACTTCGTTCATTAATTATTTATCGCGCTTTTAACTTGTTCATGTATTTAGACTGCTCATTCTTGTTGAATTTTAAAGTAAAAGTCGCTGAAAATTCTTCAAGTTCTGCACATAACCGTTTTGTGGTAAATTGGTAAAAGATTGTATTAAAATTAAGTTTATGTGTTTATTATTTCGTTACCATTTTTTTTAGGATAAAAAATGTTATATGCATGTCACGTGCAAATTTTCCTGTTAGTGTATATGATTTTTATTCTTTACTAACATACAACTAATTTAACCAAATACCTTATAAACTACTAAATGAGCCTAGGCTTGGGCCTTGGCTTGACAACTAACTAAAGGAGATTCCCACCGAACATCGCCGAAAGGAAAATACAAAATAATCACTAAATAAACCGATTATCCTAGGCCCAAAATATATATATATATATTTAAGAACTACATGCAAAATAGAATAGTACTCGAAGTATTGTGTGTAAAAGCCAAATTCTATCATGCATTCATCCATGTAGAGCCTACGTTCATACGTACCAATTAAATTAAGAGATCTTTGGTCTAGGTTTCCTGGCACTGTAGCGAGAATCTCCCATTCGAAATTTCTGAGCGTGAATCGGGAAGCCTCAGCACGGTTAACTATAATCATAAGACCAGTTGACCTTTCCTGATGTATTGGCCCTGGGCCCTCTGTTGGCATATTCATCCAAGTAGGGTTGTAGTGGATCTTTTCCTTTCTACTCAATCTAACCCTTTGGATCGATAGGATCACCCAAGAATCATTGCATCTAGAGAAGTCCTTCCTAGATACATAACATCTAAACTAGGACAATTCTTCTTCTACATTTATAGTGCAGTTCTGGAACACAAATTCAGTTTTACTAGTCTAAAAATTGTTTTTCCTTGTGCCATTGTTATGATATATGGACCTGGAAGGGGTATTTCGGCATGAATCATGTACATCTGGAACATAGCGTTAGCATATCCAAACATGAAATCAATAATCCAACGGATCTTGCATTCTCTATAAAATTGAAATCCACAGTGAGCATATAAAGTAGCTTGGTACACTTTCAACTGGCACTAATAAAATGTTGGATTTTCTCTTTTGACATGCATTGCTACAACTTGGTTGCCCTTAGGTCCAGATGTGTTTTGGAAGCAGATTCCTTGAGCCATGAAATAGTTCTTTGTTACTCCTACAAGTAAGTATCAAGAATTATAAGAATTTTTATTGGATGATAAATTAATATGATTAATGGAAATCTTCTATATATATAATCAAGGTGTATATGATTCTTAACTATTGTAGCCGTGTCCTCTAAATTGAAATCACTCGCACAGCTAGTTTCTGTTAGCTTAAATGGTTGTCTTTTGTGTACCTTCCCTAACAAGAACCATATTGATCTTCATGGCTTCTATAAGGATGTTTTCTTGATAAAATCCTTCCATGACTTTTATGTAGTGCTTGTCGGCACTATAATCTAGTGCAACTTTGATAGCCCGTTAACGGTTAGGAAGTCCCCTGAACCATCCTTTGCTACCACAACTGTAGTTGATAATGGTTGAAAATAAGCCTTGATGAAAAATGTTGTTATGGAAGCAATTAGAGCTACCATTTTCAGCATAAAATGCATCGCTTTAGGAACAAATGGATTGATATTTAATATCTAGGTTTAGTTTGGTGAAAAGTACAGAAGACAATCAGGATGATATATAATATATGACTCATTTAAATGGATATAAGAAATATAAGAGTGTGCTTATAGACATTTAATTATTGTAGCTAATCTATCTAATATGCAATTTTACATGCACACACCTAATCAAATTAAAGAAGCCTTCCATTACACTTAAAACTTACATATATTTCTATGAAATATAATTTCCCATTCACACACCAAGAAAACAATAAAGTAACCTTACCTTATGTTCAAATATGACATACATGTATATAAAATGCAATTTTACATGTACACACCAAAGAAAATTTTTTATAAAAAAAAAAATACTTTACACTACATTCAAATATATTATATATCCATATAAAATGCAATTTTACATTCATACGCCAAAAACTAACATATTATAATATAGAAAAAAGTTTCTACTGATTAAAAGAATTTTAACAATAATTTTTGCACATAAACATTTTAGAGCAGTAATTTTTGCCCATAAAATGTTGAGACTAAAACTCATATTTACTTTTTGTGTAAAATGGACGGGAGTAATGCTTCACTTTCTTTTTTCGTTTCAAGACCCAATAATTATAGTGGTCCAGGTTTGTACTAATATGGTAATATTGCAGTAATGTTTGCACAAACAAATTACATAATAATAAATTTTGCACATTGTAGTAATTTTTGCATATAACAAATTTTAGAATAAGACACATTTACTTTTGTTTGATATGGGCTGACGTGAGAGTGTGACTCTTTACTTTTTTTTCTTTTTTTCAACTTATGGCACATGTTATAAATTCTTTTCGAATGAAAGTTATTGAATTCTCACATCTTTACTTTGGTTGTTTTCATAATTTTGCATTTACAAATAACCCGATGAAAACATTATAAACACTACTATAGAATTGGGCTTTAACACCAATTTTTTAGGGCCTTTAACATCTATTTTTTGAGTTTTTGAATAGCTATGATAGCTTTAGATGTTAAAAGTCAATAACAAGTGTTAAAACTCAGTAAAAAACAACAACTATTTTGGAGAAATTATTCCCTACTCCCGGAGCATACATATCAGCAAGTGATGTGCTTACCTTTTAATTTTTTTTTTTTATCCATTTCTTTTCCAAACTGAGGCTTCACTCATCGGAACCCTCTGATAATCTCTCCCCAATTTCAGCTTCCAAAACCTGCGTTTCACTCATCAGAATCTGTTTGATAATCTCTGATGGAGAAATTTCAGTAGAGTATTGTTGTCGAGCTCATGTATCACGGAAGAAAAAAAAAATGTAGGAAGAATTCCTCTCAAAATTACTGCGTATTTTCTCCTTTTCGACCAAGCATCTCCTCCAAATTTCCAGTAAAAAATTTCAATTATGGGTTCACAAGGAGAAGAAAGAAACCTGGGTATCCATGCCGATGATGGCCATAATTCAGATAACCAAGGTAAGAGAATACTGATGATGGCCAATTTCATTTTTAGGATTCTATAATTGTATCTTTGTGTTTGAATTACATGAATTGCTATATGAAAATTTGAGTTTTCTTGTCTATGATCAATTCCATTTTTCTCACTTTGTAGTGTATTTGGAATTATTCTCGTTACCTTATGCCTTCTGAGTTTTAAGCTGCGTTTTTACTCTGAGTTTAATACATATTTTGTAATTTTTTACTTCAATTTTGAACTTTTGTTATGCTTGGTTCCTATAGTTCATTCATCCTATGCTTTGATATAGAAAACTAAGTCTAGGGTTGTATAGAGGAGATTCTTTCTTGTTTTCTTTTCTGTTTAAAAAATCTGCAATCCGCTTCTGCTATACATATATGGCGAGTAAAAAGTATAAAATGTAGAGGGTGCAGCATTTTAGTGTGGATAAACAATGAAACTACACATATATGTTATTTGCTACAATGAACACTTTCTTCATTTATGATAAAATGTTCCTCAAAATTTTGGTTCAACTTGCCAAATGAATTGCCCCCAAAATCATTTTGCTGCTCGTGGAACACAAATTCTAAATCATGTATTCATTTGATGAGCAAGTACCATCTAAATCTTGATGCAATCTAGTGATTATTTTCTACAAGGAATTAAGAGCAGGCAACAGAGGAGATTCCTTCATTTGCTTTATTTGTGGTTAGCTAAAGTTGTTAATAAGATTTCGTGCTCGTCCCTGCTGACTTTTAGTGCTGGTTTTAATTTTCTAGTATTAAACTCATAGCATGTTTGAGTATGTGCAGAAAATTGCTATTTTTTTTTTCCTCTCCTGTGAAAGCATTTTAATTTAGACAATACCTTATGCGTTATTTCTTGTTCATTTATATAAAGGTATAGCTTTGGATAATCATGGAGAGAGTTACGAGAAACTAGCAAGGAAAAATTTGAAGGAGTAATACGCTATGTAAAAGAAGGTGAGTATCAACTAAAACTTAGGATGATTGTCCATAGTGAAAATGAAGCTTATGAGTTTTACAATGAATATGCATTGTCTAAAGGGTTTAGTAGTCAGAGAGACAAAAAATGATTCAAACATGGAACTAATGGTTTAGAAACTAGGACTAGATGCAAGGCTTTTGTGACATTCAAGGTAGATAATGGTTTATGGGAACTTATTCGTTTCAGTGATGACCATGCCCATGACTTTGTTTTGCCAGAGCAAAGGCATTTGTTAAGGTCAAGGCGAAAGATGTCTCTCATCACTAAGGATGGGGTTGATTCACTACATACTGCAGGTATTGGCCCAACAAAAGCCCATGATTTTATTGCTAAAGAAGTTGGGGGATTTCAAAATGTTGTAGGCACTAAAAGAGATTTTCAAAATTTTGTAAACAAAAAAAGAATGAATTTATCTGAAGCTGGAGATGCTCAAGCTCTTATAAATCATTTCAAACACAAGCAAGATGTAGATCCTATGTTTTTCTATTCAGTGCAGCTAGATGATGCAAATAGATTAACTAATGTATTTTGGAGGGATAGTGTAGGATATAAAACAATATATATATATCCAAAATAATATTAAAGAGATTAACGCACAGCGGAATAAAACTTCTTTGTAATAACGAACAATAAAGAAACCCGCACGCACACAATCTGTACGGCGCACCTAAGCCGAAACTTGGTCGAGAAACAACCCGAAGGCTATTCAGTTTCTCCCTAACAATCTCTGTAAATCTCTGTGATCTCTTTGTATCTATCTTTGTGATTAGAATGATCACCCAATGCCTCTATTTATAGGCTAAACTATCCCTGAATCCTACCATTAATCTGATTCAGAACTATTTCCTAAAACAAATAGGATACCCAAAACTAACACTAAACCAAATAGGAAATACACAAATAATAAATCTTACTACAATTATAATTACCTAATAAGTAAATACAAGTTTGGTTTAATTAGTTCCAACATAGCCTCCCTTAAACCAAACTTGGATCAAATAAGCTCCATCGCCATCACGAGCTTGAATCTCCATCGAAATCTCCATTGCTCTGTAGGCAACGTGCAACACCAACTTGTAGGAGTTCTTCAACTTTACTTGCAAACTCTTCATAGATACAATTTTGTATGCGCCATGAATCTTCTGTGGAAACTCCTCTTTAGCGAAGAATTTATTCATATCTACCCATTCTTCTTCATCTGAGTTCATCTGCTCATCAACCTTGTAATCAACCTTGCAAATGCCAAAAACATTCTCGCAAACTCGAGACATCACCTTTAAATACAATGTGGACACAAACTTGTATTCTGAAAAAGCCTTATCAAATTTCTCAGTCTGATCAAAGAATTCACTGATATCTACCCATTCATCTTCAGAACAGAGCTTCCCGTCGACATTGTTAATTTCATCAATGCCGTCAAACATAATAATGTCCTTGCAAACCCAAGGCTCCACTGTCACATTTTTAATATGGTTGGACACTCCGCCAAATAAGAAGTCGACTTCACTGCAGTTGATCTGCTCCAATTCAACAGAGCTTTCAACAATCTCATGATCAATTTCATCTATGTGATCGTCAACTTCAATATCTCCCTCTTGTTCTGATACACATACAATTTCTTCTTCTTTGACCAAATCAACACTTTTAATGTCTTCATCGTCCTCGACACATTCTTGCTCAAAGATAATTTGGCTCTTTGTATTGTCGCTAGAAGATCCATTCTCCAAGCTTTCACCATCAACTTCAAGCACTGCCTCATCAGACTTCATCTCTATCAACTCGAATTATCTCATTAACTCTTGCAGTATCATTCTTTGAATGTTTTCATTTTCTCGATTGGCAACTTTTAACTTTTCCCAAAACTCCTTAGCTGTCTTTACATCAAATAAATTTCTGCATACGTCTAATTCAACATTCATTCTTAAATAATATAGAGCCGATTGTTCCTGATATTGATTTATCTTGAATTCTTTGCTTTTTGCAAATTCTGACTCAAATTCTGTCTCAATCACGTGCCAGATTCCAATAACTCTAAAGAAATCTTTCATCTGTTGACTCCAGAGTTCATAATTGTTTTTACCATCAAAGACAAAAACAGGACACTTATGAATGATAGGTAAAGAAGACATCTTTAACTACTCCAATAACTCAAAATTGTTAACACATGCTATTATCGATGTAGATCCCAAAATAAAGCCTACAAAGATCAATCCTAGGGTGCGATCGAACGAATCCAAAGCTTGAAAACTTTGTGATCACCGAAAACAATCTGAATAGGTAATACCACAAATTATATGCACGGAATCCAAGAAGCTAAAATATTTTGGAAATTAATTATAGCCAAATTCAATCCAATTTTTTTAGTACATGCAATTTCAAATTGCACGCACACCAAGAAGCAAAACTCAATTCACATCAATATGAATAATCAAATCTGAATAAACCGCAGCAACACCAACCAACTGGCAGCCGAACTTCTATTCACAAAGCGCGGCTGTCACCAACAAACCAGAAATTTTCTAGCTCTGATACCACTTGTAGGATATAAAAACAATATATATATCCAAAATAATATTAAAGAGATTAACGCACAACGGAATAAAACTTCTTTGTAATAACGAACAATAAAGAAACCCGCACGCACACAATCTGTATGGCGCACCTAAGCCGAAACTTAGTCGAGAAACAACCCGAAGGCTATTCAGTTTCTCCCTAACAATCTCTGTAAATCTCTGTGATCTCTTTGTATCTATCTTTGTGATTAGAATGATCACCCAATGCCTCTATTTATAGGCTAAACTATCCCTGAATCCTACCATTAATTGATTAAAAACTATTTCCTAAAACATATAGGATACCCAAAACAAACATTAAACCAAATAGGAAATAGACAAATAATAAATCTTACTACAATTATAATTACCTAATAAGTAAATACAAGTTTGGTTTAATTAATTCCAACAGATAGGATTTCAAAGTTAGATTATGAGTGCTTTGGAGATGTTGTGGTTTTTGATACTACACTACTACAAAATAGAACTTTAACGGCTGCGGATTAACGGCGAAAAATAGAAAACCGTAGTTATAAAAGAAATGCGGACTTTCTACGGCGGTATAAAAATGAACCGCCGTAGAAAGAAAGCCCACTTTCTACGGCGGTTCGTCCCAATCGCCGTAGAAAGTCCCTTTCTACGGCGGTTTAACAATTAACCGCCGTAGAAGGTCCTTTCTACGGCGGTTTAATTATAACCGCCGTTGTATTCACGTATTTAACCCTAATTAAATAACAACGTTTATCTCCATATCGTGGCCGAAAGTGTTCTTCTCCAAATTTCTACTACGGTTTTGCACGTTTGATGTAAAGAATCGTCATTTGGAGCTAAAATTTACCACCTTAAAGTTAGAAACTTCTAAAATTTCTCAGTAATTGCTTATGCTTGTACTTTAGATATGTCATCCTATAGAATTTATTTTTATTTATGGTAGAGGGCTGAAAATTAAAGTTGCATATATTCCATGTATATGGTGAACCTTAGTATTGTGGAACCTATTTAGTTATACTATGTAGTTTCTTGGTGATGTGATTTGATTTATAGTGTTTGATTTTTAATGGAGGATGTTAATATAATTAGCACTACTTAGAGTGTGTATTATTTTTTTATGCATTTCATGTGTTTGACGAAATGAATAAATGAAAAACTTATGGGTTCTTCTTCATTTGATTATGTCTATTGCGCATGTGTTGTTTATGCATTATTTTTTTCATTGAGGTATTATAGTAGTTTTGATTATATGAGTAACATTAGTATGACATGTGCTAAGACAAGCATGCAACTTGATACTTTGTACATTGTTTGTTGAATTATTATTTGGTATTTTTAATTATTTCATGGTGTTAGTTACACCTGGATCGAAATATCTTGTTGTATGGTGATCGGACCTCCGATTCTTATGCGAAAGAAGTTGAGAATTTCATTGAATTCGCTTATAAGAATACAAAGTATGTTCATTGTCCGTGTAAAGCTTGTAAAAATGGTGCGCGGTTTGATAACTCAGATACAATAAGATTCCATTTATATCGGAACGGATTTGATCCTTCTTATAAACTGTGGATTTGGCATGGTGAAAGTATTGATGGTTTACCTGAGCAAAGAAATCTCATGCAAAAGGAGATGATGCGATTACTAGAGATCGATTAGATGACATGATTGAGGATGTGGCCGAGGATTTTGCTGATAAACCGGAAGTTCTTGCTTCCATTTTGGGTGACAATGAGAAGCCTCTATACAAGGGTTGCACTAAATATACACGCTTGTCTAGTGTTTTGAAGTTGTTTAATTTGAAAGCGGCAAATGGGTGGTCAGATACTAGTTTTACAGCCTTATTGAGGGTATTGAAAGATATGCTCCCAGAAGATAATGAACTTCCAGATCGAATTTACGAGGCGAAAAAAATATTGTGTCCAATGGGTATGGAGTATAAGAAGATCCACGCTTGCCCAAATGATTGCGTCCTCTACAGGAATGAGTATAAGGATTTATTGCTTTGTTCTAAGTGTAAAACTTCACAATACAAAAACAAGCAGCTGTGTGATGAGGTTGAAGACAGTTCTGATGCGCAAAAGAAGGGGTCGCCGGCTAAGGTTCTGTGGTATCTTCCTATAATACCGAGATTTAAACGGTTGTTCGCTAATGCAAAAGATGCAAAACTAATGACATGGCATTCAGATCGGTGTATTCCCAGTGATGATGACAAGGTGATAATGCATACATCAGACTCAGATCAGTGGAAAAAAATTGATTCAATGTATTCTTCTTTTGGGGGAGAAGCCAGAAATTTGAGGCTTGGTTTGTGTACTGATGGAATGAACCCGTTTGGCAGTCTGAGTAGCACACATAGCTCATGGCCGGTGATGTTGGTTATTTACAATTTGCCGCCTTACTTGTGTATGAAGCGCAAGTACATACTTATGTCTCTAATGATTTCAGGCCCACGGCAACCAGGAAATGACATCGATGTGTATCTTGCTCCTCTTATTGAAGACTTGAAAAAGTTATGGGATGAAGGCGCACCTGTGTTTGATGCATACCGTGAAGAAATGTTCACATTACGTGCCATGTTGTTCTGTACCATTAATGATTTTCCTGCTTATGGAAACTTGTCTGGGTACTCTGTTAAAGGGCATAAAGCATGTCCAATATGTGAGCAGAGTACATATTTTTGTCAGCTTGCACATGGGAGGAAGACAGTATACCTTGGGCATCGCAGATTTCTTCCCGAGACTCATCCGTATCGCCGTATGAAAAGAGCATTCAATGGATTTCAAGAGTTCAGAAAAGCTCCAGAACCCTTGAGCGGGCCAGAGGTGAAAGCTCGTGTGACGGACATTAATGTGGAGTTTGGTAAACCTTCGGAGTCCAGCAATAATGATACATGTTGTTGGAAGAAAAATCCATATTTTTTGAACTTTCATACTGGGAGAACTTGGATGTCAGACATTGTCTCGACGTTATGCATATTGAGAAAAATATTTGTGAAAGCTGTTAGGTACGCTCTTGAACATCCCTGGTAAAACTAAGGATGGTTATAACGCGAGACTTGATATGGTTGATATGAACATAAGAGCAAATTTAGCACCTGTAGCTCGAGGACAACGCACATATCTACCCCCTGCTTGTCACACTTTGTCCAGAAAAGAGAAAAAACAATTGTGTTTAAGTTTGTGTAGCATTAAAGTTCTATCCGGATATTCTTCAAATGTAAGCAGACTTGTTTCCTTGAAAGATTTAAAACTGGTTGGTTTGAAGTCTCATGATTGCCATGACTTAATGCAACAATTGTTGCCTGTAGCTATTCGCTCGATATTGCCCAAGCATGTTAAGTCCAGTATAACAAGACTTTGTTTCTTCTTCAATGCTATATGTTGAAAGGTTATCGCCCGCGAAAGACTTGATCAGTTACAAGATGAAATAACTATTGTCCTTTGTCAATTAGAAATGTATCTTCCACCCGCCTTCTTTGATATTATGGTGCATTTGGTGATTCATTTGGTTAGAGAGATAAAAATCTGCGGGCCTGTTCATTTGCGATGGATGTACCCATTCGAGCGATATATGAAAGTATTTAAGCTGTATGTTAAGAATCGTTATCGTCATGATGCTAGTATTGTTGAAGGTTATATAGCTGAGGAGGTAATTGAGTTTTGCACTGAGTACTTGGCCGATACCGCATCCATTGGAATATCTAAGAATCGGCACGATGGGAGGATTACAGGTATGGGCACAAGGGGAGGAAAAATGTTTTTGCCGTCTAATGTTGAATTGATGAAGGCGCATCTCTACATACTGTCAATTCTGAAGAAGTTGCGCCCTATGTGACAGACCATATCCGTTCAATAAGAACGTCTTATCCTGCTTGGACGGATCAACGTGTGCTCAATGAACATATTTGGACATTTGTCTATTGGTTTGGTAATGCTGTCATGGGCAAAGACGTTTCGGAGACATTGAAATGGTTGGCGTTTAGGCCCAGCCCTACGGTACGAGCATTTTCATGCTATGACATAAATGGATATTCATTTGCTACTAAGAGACAAGATGAGAAGAGTACGGCACAAAACAGTGGTGTTACATTAATCTCAGAGGCTTTACATGTTTCTAGCAGGAAGGATAAAAATCCATTGTATGCAAACATGGCTTATTACGGGGTGATCGACGATATTTGGGAGCTTGACTATGTTTGTTTCAAAGTAGCTGTATTTCGCTGCAAATGGGTTGATAACAATAGTGGGGTTCGAACTAATGATCCATTGGGTTTTACCTTGGTGAACCTTAATCGGGAGGGTTTCAAGGGGGAACCATTTATACTTGCATCGCAGGCGAAACAAGTTTTTTATATCACCGATCCTTGCGACGAACATTGGTCTGTTGTTCTTCATGGTAAACAACATCACGGAGTGGAAGGGATTGATACAGAAGAAGGGCTTTATGAGGCTGGCCCTTTCTCTAGTGGGTTACCTGAATCGAGAGCAGATGAGGAAGATAGGGAACTTGATAAATACATACTTCGTGATGACCACAGCGAAGGATTATGGTTCGAGGATCAAGTGTCCCATAAGAGAAAGAGAATAAATTAAGAATCTTTTCAGGTATATTGTTTGTTTTTATTATTATTTTTTTTCTGTGAGTGTGTATGTGTGTGTGTGTATTTGTATATGTTTCTTTGATTTTAATGACACGAGGTGTACATAATTTTATAACAACATTTATTTTTATCCTTCGTACTATCTGATTGAAACAGGTCACAACTTGGATGAAGCCGCGCAATCAAGGGACAAAATTTCCTGGGACTTCATATAGCGATATGTTTATAAATGAATATGTTATTGTTGGAAATTGTGTGAAGCTTCTGTTTTGATGACTTAATGCACTTGTGTTTTTGGTCAAAAACAAGCAGGGGAGATTTTGTCTGAATTGATTTGAAACTGAATTCCGAATTATTTGAAATTGGGTATCTTAATGAAGTATTTAAGTATGTGCATATCCTTGACAGGGAGTATGTTACATTTATAGGGGAGACTTTGTCGAATTTTCTGGCAAATTGATTTCCTTGTTTTTCATTTATGAATAAATGTCTCATGTATTATTTTTTTTTTTTCAAGGAGTATTACTTTTGGTAAAATTTACAGGGGAAGCTATACAATGATTTTTGTTTTGATTTTATATTTAACTCTTCATAAATTACTTGTCTGTGCCTCGGAAAAAAGATATTCATTTAGCGAGGTTGGGTATTGACCGCTAAATGAATTAATTATTCGTTTATCGATTAATTATGCTTTATTATTTTATAAAGATTATTCAAAATATATTTTATATGAACATGAAAAAACTAGAAATGTAGGGTCTATGCTTCATAACATGAAATAAAAATAGAAATTTATGGTCATGAAATCAAGTAAGTATTTCTTTTTTTATTAATTGGGCCCTTAAGCATTAATTTTTCTTATACTACGTACGTAATGCATTTATATTTATCGATTTGAAACTATTTTCTTCCGTTCGCCCAAGTCGAGAATGCGGAAAATTTAGGTTTGATAATGAACCTTATTAATTTATCATAGCTTACATGTAATTTTACGAAATTTACTAATTTTAACTTATACCTAAAAATTGAAATGTACTTATTAAATGTTTCATAATAGGCGAGCTTCTGTAATTAATAAATACAATGTAAATTGGGTATGTAATATTATATTCACAAAGTTTTGGGGTTAATTTATGAAAATGGGGAAAAAAACTTAATAGGGAGTAGGGTTTAGAAAATGATATAAAAATAGAAATTCATGCGTAGCGCGGGAATTGGCTCCAAAAACTACTTTTCTATGGCGGTTCAACCGAGAACCGCCGTAGAAAATACTTTCTACGGCGGTTCTCGGTTGAACCGCCGTAGAAAAGTAGTTTATACGGCGGTTAATTTTTGAACTGCCGTAGAATAAAGCTACAGTCTAAATTCAAATTTGTTGGCCTAGGGTTTAGGGTTTAGGTTTTAGGGTTTACGGTTTTGGTATACTATCTAATTTCCCCACAGTTCCCCTGCTTTTCCCAACATTCTCCTGTAATATTGTATATGCAATTTTATCATGATCAACCGGTGCAAGTAAATGAAATACCTTATATTTTGCAGCATATATACTAAATTTTTTTCAATATATATATTTGATTATTATTATCGTAATTGCAAATATATATATATTATATATATATATAAGACTTAATTATAAAAGTTGTCTTCAATTCTTCGAATGAAAACATTTTATATATGTAGTGGAAATTTACAAGAGATTGAGAGCAGAGAGGAGAGAGTTGGATGATGTGCAAGACGGGAAAGGAGAAAAGAGGAAGATGTTTTATATATATATATATATATATATTTGTTTATATATATATATATAAATATGTTTATATATATATATGTATGTAAGGTAATGAAATCCAGTAAGTATTTAATTTTTTTTTCGGCCACTTAACCAATATTAATTTTTATATTACTATACGTACCTAATGCATTTATGGATTTGATTATTTTATCCCGTTCGCCCAAGTCGAAAAAGTAGAAATTTTAGGGAAGATAATGAAGCTTATTACTTTATCCACTCTTACATGTAAATTTACGAAATTTATTAATTTTTATCTTTGACCTATAATTACTGTGTAATAGCACGGGAATTTCAAATGCAAATGGTACAAGAGGGGAAAGAAGAAAATAGGAAGATGTTTATATTTATATATATATATATATATGTATGTATGTAAGGTAATGAAATCCAGTAAGTATTTAATTTTTTTTTCGGCCACTTAACCAATATTAATTTTTATATTACTATACGTACCTAATGCATTTGTGGATTTGATTATTTTATCCCGTTCGCCCAAGTCGAAAAAGTAGAAATTTTAGGGAAGATAATGAAGCTTATTACTTTATCGACTCTTACATGTAAATTTACGAAATTTATTAACTTTTATATTTGACCTATAATTATTGTGTAATAGCACGGAAAATTTAAATGCAAATATATGGTTCAATGGAAAATTTGAAATTTAATTATGAAATGGTTCATAAAAGTCGAGATTGTGTACATAATTAATAAATATACACAATCTGGGTATGTAATATTATATTTACAAAATTGTGGGGTTAGTTTTTTGAAAATGGAAAAAAAAAATTTATATTAAAATATGCCCGCGCGGGAATTGGCTTCAATTTTTTCCCCTATTCTAAACCGAGAAAAACGAGACCATTCAACGGCGGTTCAACCGCGAACCGCCGTTGAACCAAGAATCTACTGCGGTTCACTCGTGAACGGCCGTTGAAAGTGTTGAACCAACGAGCCGGTCCAAGTTCAAATTTTTTGAACTTATACTTTTTCCTTTCCTTTTCCCTCATTCTCTTCCCCTTATTCTCCCCTTTTTTCCCCTGCTTCTCCCCTGTTTCCCTCTCCCTTCTCCCGCGGCTGTTCGGCTTCTTCGCGGCTTCTCCCTTCGCCGGCGCAACTGGGCGAGCTCGGCCAACATTCCGCTCGTACCGTCGGCTGCAGTAAGGGCCGATTGTTCAGCTGGACCATCGCAGCCGATCCTTGTTTGTGGGTTCACTTTCCCGGCTTGCATTTCTCCATTTCCCCCCCTCCTATAGTTCGGGCTTGGTTGTAGGAGTGCACACAAAAGGTTATCCACCTTCTATGCTTCCATTTTAAAACTTTTGCAATGTTACCTTCCATTTTGTAATTGCTTCCCATTGCACTAGGGTTTTTGTGCATAATAGGTTCTTCATTTCGGTTTTAATGCTATTGATGAATGATTGGAATGCTTTTGGATTTATTGATTGTTGGTTGCATTGGTTTGGTTGTTGAATTTCGTGTTTTGTCTTACATAAGTTGAGAACCTAGGGTTTTGATTGGGATTTCAATTAGGTACCCTTTCAATTCGGGTTTAGTGTATTAATATGAGGACCACAAATGTTGATTTTGGTTTTGCTTGATTAATTTTAGAACATTGGTGTTTGATTTCGGTTCTTAGTCGATTTAGTGTTCCTCCTTTAGTGATAATGAGGAAAATGCTTTGTTGTTGATTCCACTATTTGGAATTTAATCTTTATAGGGTTCTTTCTTTGGGGATCCCTTGTTTCAATGTCTTCAAAGCCCCTTATATGTTGAAAGTAAAGATATCTTTGCATGAATGTGAAACATTTTTTATTGCACAAGCACTAAGTACCTTTAGGGAAGGAGAATATTTTTTAGGAGTGAAGTACTCCTCCTTGAAACTTTTACCTTCCTCACTAAATTTTGGTTTTTTCCTTTAGTAGAAATTAATGATTGTTCTCATTAGTTGTTGGTTGTGAAATGTGAAGTACTTTATCAATAGTACCCTTTATAAGTCCACTTTTTTGGGCTTCCTTAGGTTTAATTTGGATAATGGGACTTGTGTATTGCAAATATCGCTATCTCATCTTCGCTTTCCCTTATCTTTGTTTCAAAAGCGTGAAATATGCTTTGTGAGGGTTCCCCTTGAAGAAGGGGATTTTTTTTCAAGAATATAGAGTTTGAAATATCACTTCTCCTTAAATGTTTTACCTTTTGCGATGTAGTGTTTCTTCTTTAGTGGAAAGGAGGGTAATGCTTTGTGGTTGAGTTGAAGGTGTGTTCCTCCCTTGGTTTAATGTCATGAATGCAACTAATATATTGAAAGTGAGGCTATCTTTGCATCAATGTAAAGCTTCTTTATTGCGAAATCACAAAGTATTTCTATTGCTTTAGGGAAGGAGAGTAATTTTTAGGAGTGAAGTACTCCTCCTTGAATCTTTTACATTCCTCACTAAATTTTGGCTTTTTCCTTTATTAGAAATTAATGATTGTTCTCATTAGTTGTTGGTTGTGAAATGTGAAGTACTTTATCAATGGTACCCTTTATAAGTCCACTTGTTTGGGCCTCCTTTGGTTTAATTTGGATAATGGTAATTGTGTATTTTTAGGAGTGAATTTTGCGAATGTACATTGCCTTTTTTTTTTTTTCACTTTACAAGCATTCTTGTATTTGACATTAAAGCTTTTCTTTAATTGCATATATGTTATATTGAATTCTCTTTCTATGTACATGAAGTTTAAGGTACTTTCAATGGCCCAAAAAAGAAAACGCAATGAGGAGCATAGTGATGAGGGAAATGGCAATGGAGATGGTTCTTCTACTAGATCTAGACGAGGTAGAAGGCCTACAAATTGCAACGATCTATTGGAAATGCGTATGAAGGGGAAAACTCTTAAGATTACTTTTGATTCCGAGCTCGAGCCTAAAAAGTATCATACAAAGTGGATTACATTCGTAGCATTCACGGCCCGGAGCAAAGTGGACATTATGGAATATGCATCATGGCCCAAAGTTCCCGACGAGATCAAGAAGAGAGTGTGGATGGAAATACGGGTATTTTCTTTAATTATAATGCATTGTTTGTTTCTTCTTTCATACAAATGAACCCAAATTTACCTAAATTTTTACTTCTAATTTTTACTGTAGGCATTATTTGTTTTTGAGTCAACTGAAGAACTCGAAACAAAGTGGATTTCTTATGCCGGTAAACGGTGGAAAGATTGGAAATCCTTTTTAGGGAGATGTGTACATGGTGAATTGAAGGGTGAGGACCCATGCTTGGAATATAAATATCTCCCTAGGGAGACATGGATTAAGTTCAAGGCTAGCCGCGAGACAGAAGAATGGCAGGTATATTTTTGAAATTGATTTCCTTCTTCTTTTTGGATATTTGAAATTGCTCAGTTTATGGATAATAATTTTTCATTATATTTTTCTCTAGGCAATTCGTGGAAAAGCGCAAAAGAATGCCACTTTAAATGATTTCTACCATAATTTATCTCGCAGTGGCTACCGACTGCTGAAGAAGCAGCTGCATGAAGAGGCGGTGATTGCATCTGGGAAGAAGCCTTCAGAGGACGGTCAGTCCGAAGAAGAAGTGGGAAGATTCTTATGCAGGGCCAGGCCGTCATCTACTTTGGAGACAGGCTCACACAAACAAAAAAAGGGGAATACTTCACGCCAGAGGCTGGTCGTGTTGGGATGGAAATTGTAAGTTTTGCACCATACATTTTCTTATGTTTCAGTTCTTTAAGCTACGCATATATTTAAAACTATATATAATTGATCTATTTACATTTCATATCTTTGGCAAAATGTTTAGGAAAATCTATGTTCCCGCGAGTCCCAAGTCGAAAAAGAGGGGAAAGAAGAAAATAGGAAGATGTTTATATTTATATATATATATATATATATATGTATGTATGTAAGGTAATGAAATCCAGTAAGTATTTAATTTTTTTTTCGGCCACTTAACCAATATTAATTTTTATATTACTATACGTACCTAATGCATTTGTGGATTTGATTATTTTATCCCGTTCGCCCAAGTCGAAAAAGTAGAAATTTTAGGGAAGATAATGAAGCTTATTACTTTATCGACTCTTACATGTAAATTTACGAAATTTATTAACTTTTATATTTGACCTATAATTATTGTGTAATAGCACGGAAAATTTAAATGCAAATATATGGTTCAATGGAAAATTTGAAATTTAATTATGAAATGGTTCATAAAAGTCGAGATTGTGTACATAATTAATAAATATACACAATCTGGGTATGTAATATTATATTTACAAAATTGTGGGGTTAGTTTTTTGAAAATGGAAAAAAAAAAATTTATATTAAAATATGCCCGCGCGGGAATTGGCTTCAATTTTTTCCCCTATTCTAAACCGAGAAAAACGAGACCATTCAACGGCGGTTCAACCGCGAACCGCCGTTGAACCAAGAATCTACTGCGGTTCACTCGTGAACGGCCGTTGAAAGTGTTGAACCAACGAGCCGGTCCAAGTTCAAATTTTTTGAACTTATACTTTTTCCTTTCCTTTTCCCTCATTCTCTTCCCCTTATTCTCCCCTTTTTTCCCCTGCTTCTCCCCTGTTTCCCTCTCCCTTCTCCCGCGGCTGTTCGGCTTCTTCGCGGCTTCTCCCTTCGCCGGCGCAACTGGGCGAGCTCGGCCAACATTCCGCTCGTACCGTCGGCTGCAGTAAGGGCCGATTGTTCAGCTGGACCATCGCAGCCGATCCTTGTTTGTGGGTTCACTTTCCCGGCTTGCATTTCTCCATTTCCCCCCCTCCTATAGTTCGGGCTTGGTTGTAGGAGTGCACACAAAAGGTTATCCACCTTCTATGCTTCCATTTTAAAACTTTTGCAATGTTACCTTCCATTTTGTAATTGCTTCCCATTGCACTAGGGTTTTTGTGCATAATAGGTTCTTCATTTCGGTTTTAATGCTATTGATGAATGATTGGAATGCTTTTGGATTTATTGATTGTTGGTTGCATTGGTTTGGTTGTTGAATTTCGTGTTTTGTCTTACATAAGTTGAGAACCTAGGGTTTTGATTGGGATTTCAATTAGGTACCCTTTCAATTCGGGTTTAGTGTATTAATATGAGGACCACAAATGTTGATTTTGGTTTTGCTTGATTAATTTTAGAACATTGGTGTTTGATTTCGGTTCTTAGTCGATTTAGTGTTCCTCCTTTAGTGATAATGAGGAAAATGCTTTGTTGTTGATTCCACTATTTGGAATTTAATCTTTATAGGGTTCTTTCTTTGGGGATCCCTTGTTTCAATGTCTTCAAAGCCCCTTATATGTTGAAAGTAAAGATATCTTTGCATGAATGTGAAACATTTTTTATTGCACAAGCACTAAGTACCTTTAGGGAAGGAGAATATTTTTTAGGAGTGAAGTACTCCTCCTTGAAACTTTTACCTTCCTCACTAAATTTTGGTTTTTTCCTTTAGTAGAAATTAATGATTGTTCTCATTAGTTGTTGGTTGTGAAATGTGAAGTACTTTATCAATAGTACCCTTTATAAGTCCACTTTTTTGGGCTTCCTTAGGTTTAATTTGGATAATGGGACTTGTGTATTGCAAATATCGCTATCTCATCTTCGCTTTCCCTTATCTTTGTTTCAAAAGCGTGAAATATGCTTTGTGAGGGTTCCCCTTGAAGAAGGGGATTTTTTTTCAAGAATATAGAGTTTGAAATATCACTTCTCCTTAAATGTTTTACCTTTTGCGATGTAGTGTTTCTTCTTTAGTGGAAAGGAGGGTAATGCTTTGTGGTTGAGTTGAAGGTGTGTTCCTCCCTTGGTTTAATGTCATGAATGCAACTAATATATTGAAAGTGAGGCTATCTTTGCATCAATGTAAAGCTTCTTTATTGCGAAATCACAAAGTATTTCTATTGCTTTAGGGAAGGAGAGTAATTTTTAGGAGTGAAGTACTCCTCCTTGAATCTTTTACATTCCTCACTAAATTTTGGCTTTTTCCTTTATTAGAAATTAATGATTGTTCTCATTAGTTGTTGGTTGTGAAATGTGAAGTACTTTATCAATGGTACCCTTTATAAGTCCACTTGTTTGGGCCTCCTTTGGTTTAATTTGGATAATGGTAATTGTGTATTTTTAGGAGTGAATTTTGCGAATGTACATTGCCTTTTTTTTTTTTTCACTTTACAAGCATTCTTGTATTTGACATTAAAGCTTTTCTTTAATTGCATATATGTTATATTGAATTCTCTTTCTATGTACATGAAGTTTAAGGTACTTTCAATGGCCCAAAAAAGAAAACGCAATGAGGAGCATAGTGATGAGGGAAATGGCAATGGAGATGGTTCTTCTACTAGATCTAGACGAGGTAGAAGGCCTACAAATTGCAACGATCTATTGGAAATGCGTATGAAGGGGAAAACTCTTAAGATTACTTTTGATTCCGAGCTCGAGCCTAAAAAGTATCATACAAAGTGGATTACATTCGTAGCATTCACGGCCCGGAGCAAAGTGGACATTATGGAATATGCATCATGGCCCAAAGTTCCCGACGAGATCAAGAAGAGAGTGTGGATGGAAATACGGGTATTTTCTTTAATTATAATGCATTGTTTGTTTCTTCTTTCATACAAATGAACCCAAATTTACCTAAATTTTTACTTCTAATTTTTACTGTAGGCATTATTTGTTTTTGAGTCAACTGAAGAACTCGAAACAAAGTGGATTTCTTATGCCGGTAAACGGTGGAAAGATTGGAAATCCTTTTTAGGGAGATGTGTACATGGTGAATTGAAGGGTGAGGACCCATGCTTGGAATATAAATATCTCCCTAGGGAGACATGGATTAAGTTCAAGGCTAGCCGCGAGACAGAAGAATGGCAGGTATATTTTTGAAATTGATTTCCTTCTTCTTTTTGGATATTTGAAATTGCTCAGTTTATGGATAATAATTTTTCATTATATTTTTCTCTAGGCAATTCGTGGAAAAGCGCAAAAGAATGCCACTTTAAATGATTTCTACCATAATTTATCTCGCGGTGGCTACCGACTGCTGAAGAAGCAGCTGCATGAAGAGGCGGTGATTGCATCTGGGAAGAAGCCTTCAGAGGACGGTCAGTCCGAAGAAGAAGGGGAAGATTCTTATGCAGGGCCAGGCCGTCATCTACTTTGGAGACAGGCTCACACAAACAAAAAAAGGGGAATACTTCACGCCAGAGGCTGGTCGTGTTGGGATGGAAATTGTAAGTTTTGCACCATACATTTTCTTATGTTTCAGTTCTTTAAGCTACGCATATATTTAAAACTATATATAATTGATCTATTTACATTTCATATCTTTGGCAAAATGTTTAGGAAAATCTATGTTCCCGCGAGTCCCAAGGGGAGAAAGTTGCAGAGGGTAGGAATGACATTCTTGTCATTGCAACGGGAAAGACCGATCACTCTCCTCTTATCGCGGCCATTCTACCAGGGCACGTATCACAGAGGTTTTCCCGAAAACAAGGCCGTCGCTTAAAGATGAACTAGATTTAACTAAGCGACAGCTTCAGAAAACCACTGGCCAGCTCGATGAATGTCAAACACATCTGAAGATGATGGTTGGGTTTATATGTGGTAAGATAGGGACTGACTATGATACATTAAGAGCCACTGTCATCAATAGTGCCAAAGCTCAGAGCGTGCACCCAGAGACCTCCGGAATGTCCCCAGAGATGTTTGAGGTTCATGGTAGCCCTGTTTCCCCTGTGACTCCGATGCTACACCCTAAAGAAACTCGTAGGCAAGATTTTTCTCCTCTTATCGCTTAAAGATGAACTAGATTTAACTAAGCGACGGCCTTGTTTTCGGGAAAACCTCTGTGATACGTGCCCTGGTAGAATGGCCGCGATAAGAGGAGAGTGATCGGTCTTTCCCGTTGCAATGACAAGAATGTCATTCCTACCCTCTGCAACTTTCTCCCCTTGGGACTCGCGGGAACATAGATTTTCCTAAACATTTTGCCAAAGATATGAAATGTAAATAGATCAATTATATATAGTTTTAAATATATGCGTAGCTTAAAGAACTGAAACATAAGAAAATGTATGGTGCAAAACTTACAATTTCCATCCCAACACGACCAGCCTCTGGCGTGAAGTATTCCCCTTTTTTTGTTTGTGTGAGCCTGTCTCCAAAGTAGATGACGGCCTGGCCCTGCATAAGAATCTTCCCCTTCTTCTTCGGACTGACCGTCCTCTGAAGGCTTCTTCCCAGATGCAATCACCGCCTCTTCATGCAGCTGCTTCTTCAGCAGTCGGTAGCCACCGCGAGATACATTATGGTAGAAATCATTTAAAGTGGCATTCTTTTGCGCTTTTCCACGAATTGCCTAGAGAAAAATATAATGAAAAATTATTATCCATAAACTGAGCAATTTCAAATATCCAAAAAGAAGAAGGAAATCAATTTCAAAAATATACCTGCCATTCTTCTGTCTCGCGGCTAGCCTTGAACTTAATCCATGTCTCCCTAGGGAGATATTTATATTCCAAGCATGGGTCCTCACCCTTCAATTCACCATGTACACATCTCCCTAAAAAGGATTTCCAATCTTTCCACCGTTTACCGGCATAAGAAATCCACTTTGTTTCGAGTTCTTCAGTTGACTCAAAAACAAATAATGCCTACAGTAAAAATTAGAAGTAAAAATTTAGGTAAATTTGGGTTCATTTGTATGAAAGAAGAAACAAACAATGCATTATAATTAAAGAAAATACCCGTATTTCCATCCACACTCTCTTCTTGATCTCGTCGGGAACTTTGGGCCATGATGCATATTCCATAATGTCCACTTTGCTCCGGGCCGTGAATGCTACGAATGTAATCCACTTTGTATGATACTTTTTAGGCTCGAGCTCGGAATCAAAAGTAATCTTAAGAGTTTTCCCCTTCATACGCATTTCCAATAGATCGTTGCAATTTGTAGGCCTTCTACCTCGTCTAGATCTAGTAGAAGAACCATCTCCATTGCCATTTCCCTCATCACTATGCTCCTCATTGCGTTTTCTTTTTTGGGCCATTGAAAGTACCTTAAACTTCATGTACATAGAAAGAGAATTCAATATAACATATATGCAATTAAAGAAAAGCTTTAATGTCAAATACAAGAATGCTTGTAAAGTGAAAAAAAAAAAAAGGCAATGTACATTCGCAAAATTCACTCCTAAAAATACACAATTACCATTATCCAAATTAAACCAAAGGAGGCCCAAACAAGTGGACTTATAAAGGGTACCATTGATAAAGTACTTCACATTTCACAACCAACAACTAATGAGAACAATCATTAATTTCTAATAAAGGAAAAAGCCAAAATTTAGTGAGGAATGTAAAAGATTCAAGGAGGATTACTTCACTCCTAAAAATTACTCTCATTCCCTAAAGCAATAGAAATACTTTGTGATTTCGCAATAAAGAAGCTTTACATTATTGCAAAGATAGCCTCACTTTCAATATATTAGTTGCATTCATGACATTAAACCAAGGGAGGAACACACCTTCAACTCAACCACAAAGCATTACCCTCCTTTCCACTAAAAAAGAAACACTACATCGCAAAAGGTAAAACATTTAAGGAGAAGTGATATTTCAAACTCTATATTCTTGAAAAAAAATCCCCTTCATCAAGGAGAACCCTCACAAAGCATATTTCACGCTTTTGAAACAAAGATAAGGGAAAGCGAAAAGGAGATAGTGATATTTGCAATACACAAGTCCCATTATCCAAATTAAACCTAAGGAAGCCCAAAAAAGTGGACTTATAAAGGGTACCATTGATAAAGTACTTCACATTTCACAACCAACAACTAATGAGAACAATCATTAATTTCTACTAAAGGAAAAAAACCAAAATTTAGTGAGGAAGGTAAAAGCTTCAAGGAGGAGTATTTCACTCCTAAAAAATACTCTTCTTCCCGAAAGGTACTTAGTGCTTGTGCAATAAAAAATGTTTCACATTCATGCAAAGATATCTTTACTTTCAACATATAAGGGGCTTTGAAGACATTGAAACAAGGGATCCCCAAAGAATGAACCCTATAAAGATTAAATTTCACATAGTGGAATCAACAACAAAGCATTTTCCTCATTATCACTAAAGGAGGAACACTAAATCGAATAAGAACCGAAATCAAAGACCAATGTTCTAAAATTAATCAAGCAAAACCGAAATCAACATTTGAGTTTCTCATATTCATACACTAAACCCGAATTGAAAGGGTACCTAATTGAAATCCCAATTAAAACCCTAGGTTCTCAACTTATGTAGGACAAAACACGAAATTCAACAACCAAACCAATGCAACCAACAATCAATAAATCCAAAAGCATTCCAATCATTCATCACAAGGATTAAAACCGAAATGAAGAACCTATTATGCACAAAAACCCTAGTGCAATGGGAAGCAATTACAAAATGGAAGGTAACATTGCAAAAGTTTTAAAATGGAAGCATAGAAGGTGGATAACCTTTTGTGTGCACTCCTACAACCAAGCCTGAACTATAGGAGGGGGGAAATGGAGAAATGCAAGCCGGGAAAGTGAACCCACAAACAAGGATCGGCTGCGATGGTCCAGCCGAACAATCGGCCCTTGCTGCAGCCGACGGTATGAGCGGAATGTTGGCCGAGCTCGCCCGGTTGCGCCGGCGACGGGAGAAGCTGCGAAGAAACCGAACAGCCGCGGGAGAAGGGAGAGGGAAACAGGGGAGAAGCAGGGGAAAAAAGGGGAGAAGAAGGGGAAGAGAATGAGGGAAAAGGAAAGGAACCGCAGTAGATTCTTGGTTCAACGGCGGTTCGCGGTTGAACTGCAGTTGAATGGTCTCGTTTTTCTCGGTTTAGAATAGAGGAAAAAATTGGAGCCAATTCCCGCGCGGGTATATTTTAATATAAAATTTTTTTTCCATTTTCAAAAAACTAACCCCACAATTTTGTAAATATAATATTACATACCCAGATTGTGTATATTTATTAATTATGTACACAATCTCGACTTTTATGAACCATTTCATAATTAATTTCAAATTTTCCCTTGCACCATATATTTGCATTTAAATTTCCTGTGCTATTACACAATAATTATAGGTCAAATATAAAAGTTAATAAATTTCGTAAATTTACATATAAGAGTCGATAAAGTAATAAGCTTCATTATCTTCCCTAAAATTTCTACTTTTTCGACTTGGGCGAACGGGATAAAATAATCAAATCCACAAATGCATTAGGTACGTATAGTAATATAAAAATTAATATTGGTTAAGTGGCCAAAAAAAAATTAAATACTTACTGGATTTCATTACCTTACATACATATATATATATATATATATATAAACATCTTCCTCTTTTCTCCTTTCCCCTCTTGCACATCATCCAACTCGATCTCTCCTCTCTGCTCTCGATCTCTTGTAAATTTCCACTACATATATAAAATGTTTTCATTCGAGAAATTGAAGACTTGAATACAACTTTTATAAGTAAGTCTTCTATATATATATAAATATATATATTTGCAATTACGATAATAATAATCAAATATGTATAGTGAAAAACATTAAATTTAGTATATATGCTGCAAAATATAATGTATTTCATTTACTTGCACCGGTTGATCATGATTAAATTGCATATACAATATTACAAGAGAATGTTGGGAGAAGCAGGGGAACTGTGGGGAAATTAGATAGTATACCAAAACCGTTAACCCTAAACCTAAACCCTAAACCCTAGGCCAACAAATTTGAATTTAGACTGTAGCTTTATTCTATGGCGGTTCAAAAATTAACCGCCGTATAAACTATTTTTCTACGGCGGTTCAACTGAGAAACCGCCGTGGAAAATACTTTCTACGGCGGTTCAAAAATGAACCACCGTAGAAATCAACCTTTCTATGGTGGTTCATTTTTGAACCGCCGTAGAAAGTACTTTCCACGGCGGTTCTCGGTTGAACCGCAGTAGAAAAGTAGTTTTTGGAGCCAATTCCCGCGCTACGCATAAATTTTCTATTTTTATATCATTTTCTGAACCCTAAACCCTAAACCCTAAACCCTACTCCCTATTAAGGTTTTTTCCCATTTTCATAAATTAACCCCACAACTTTGTGAATATAATATTACATACCCAATTTACATTGTATTTATTAATTACAGAAGCTCGCCTATTATGAAACATTTAATAAGTACATTTCAATTTTTAGGTATAAGTTAAAATTAGTAAATTTTGTAAAATTACATGTTAGCTATGATAAAGTAATAAGGTTCATTATCAGACCTAAATTTTTCGCATTCTCGACTTGGACAAACGGAAGAAAATAGTTTCAAATCGATAATGCATTACGTACGTAGTATAAGAAAAAGTAATGCTTAAGGGCCCAATTAATAAAAAAAGAAATACTTACTTGATTTCATGACCTTATATATATATATATATATATTTGGACTTACGGCCTATAACAGTAATCAATTATGTATAGTGAAATACATTAAATTGAGTGTGAATCAAAATATAATTTATTTTATTTACTTGCACCGGTTGATCGTTATAAAATTGCATATCCAATATTACAGGGGAATGTAGGGGAAATGTTTAGGGACTATGCTTCATAAAATGAAATAAAAATAGAAATTTATGCGCCTGCGGGAATTGGATGCAATTTCCACTTTTCTACGGCGGTTCAATGAAGAACCGCGGTAGAAAGTTTTTTCTACGGCGGTGGTTTTAGAACCGCCGTAGAAAAGTGGGAACAAATTTCTATTTTTAGTGATTTTTTGATCTATGATTTTTTATCTTTTAATTTTTT
Source organism: Leptodermis oblonga (assembly GCA_016801395.1). Taxonomy (NCBI): domain Eukaryota; kingdom Viridiplantae; phylum Streptophyta; class Magnoliopsida; order Gentianales; family Rubiaceae; genus Leptodermis; species Leptodermis oblonga. The sequence continues at coordinate 10,509,530 of CM028752.1, forward strand.
GGCTTACACCGTTTTTCAGACAACCGGTGTTAGTTCCTGGTATTCAAGGTCCATTTGTGGTAATTATTTGAATCTGGAGGAACATCAATAATTTCACTCAAGTTCTTTTTCTGGTAACAAGGAAATCAATTTGCCAGAAAATTCGACAAAGTCTCCCCTATAAATGTAACATACTCCCTATCAAGGATATGCACATACTTAAATACTTCATTAACATACCAAATTTCAAATAATACGGAATTCAGTTTCAAATCAATTCAGACAAAATATCCCCAGCTTGTTTTTGACCAAAACACAAGTGCATTATAACATCAACACAGAAGCTTCACACAATTTCCAACAATAACATATTCATTTATAAACATATCGCTATATGAAGTCCCTGGAAATTTTGCCCCTTGATTGCGCGGCTTCATCCAAGTTGTGACATGTTTCAATCAGACAGTACGAAGGACAAAAATAAATGTTGTTATAAAATTATGTCCACCTCGTGTCATTAAAATCAAAGAAACATATACAAATACACACACACACGTACACACCCACAGGAAAAAAAAATTAATAAAAACAAACAATATACCTAAAAATGATTCTTAACTTATTCTCTTTCTCTTATGGGACACTTGATCCTCGAACCATAATCCTTCGCTATGGTTATCACGAAGTATGTATTTATCAAGTTCCCTATCTTCCTCATCTACTCTCGATTCAGGTAACCCACTAGAGAAAGGGCCAGCCTCATAAAGCCCTTCTTCTGTATCAATCCCTTCCACTCCGTGATGTTGTTTACCATGAAGAACAACAGACCAATGTTCGTCGCAAGGATCGGTGATATAAAAAACTTGTTTAACTTGCGATGCAAGTATAAATGGTTCCCCCTTGAAACCCTCCCGATTAAGGTTCACCAAGGTAAAACCCAATGGATCATCAGTTCGAACCCCACTATTGTTATCAACCCATTTGCAACGAAATACAGCTACTTTGAAACAAACATAGTCAAGCTCCCAAATATCTTCGATCACCTCGTAATAAGCCATGTTTGCATACAATGGATTTTTATCCTTCCTGCTAGAAACATGTAAAGCCTCTGAGATTAATGTAACACCACTGTTTTGTGCCGTACTCTTCTCATCTTGTCTCTTAGTAGCAAATGAATATCCATTTATGTCATAGCATGAAAATGCTCGTACCGCAGGGCTGGGCCTAAACGCCAACCATTTCAATGTCTCCGAAACGTCTTTGCCCATGACAACATTACCAAACCAATAGACAAATGTCCGAATATATTCATTGAGCACACGTTGATCCGTCCAAGCAGGATAAGACGTTCTTATTGAACGGATATGGTCTGTCACATAGGGCGCAACTTCTTCAGAATTGCGCAGTATGTAGAGATGCGCCTTCATCAATTCAACATTAGACGGCAAAAACATTTTTCCTCCCCTTGTGCCCATACCTGTAATCCTCCCATCGTGCCGATTCTTAGATATTCCAATGGATGCGGTATCGGCCAAGTACTCAGTGCAAAACTCAATTACCTCCTCAGCTATATAACCTTCAACAATACTAGCATCAGGACGATAACGATTCTTAACATACCCCTTAAATACTTTCATATATCGCTCGAATGGGTACATCCATCGCAAATGAACAGGCCCGCAGATTTTTATCTCTCTAACCAAATGAATCACCAAATGCACCATAATATCAAAGAAGGCGGGTGGAAAATACATTTCTAATTTACAAAGAACAACAGTTATTTCATCTTGTAACTGATCAAGTCTTTCGCGGGCGATAACCTTGCTACATATAGCATTGAAGAAGAAACAAAGTCTTGTTATACTGGACTTAACATGCTTGGGCAATATCGAGCGAATAGGTATAGGCAACAATTGTTGCATTAAGGCATGGCAATCATGAGACTTCAAACCAACCAGTTTTAAATCTTTCAAGGAAACAAGTCTGCTTACATTTGAAGAATATCCAGATGGAACTTTGATGCTACGCAAATTTGAACACAGTTGTTTTTTCTCTTTTCTGGACAAAGTGTGACAGGCAGGGGGTAGATATGTGCGTTGTCCTCGAGCTACCGGTGCTAAATTTGCTCTTATGTTCATATCAACCATATCAAGTCTCGCGTTATAACCATCCTTAGTTTTACCAGGGATGTTAAAGAGCGTACCTAATACGCTTTCACAAATATTTTTCTCAATATGCATAACGTCGAGACAATGTCTGACATCCAAGTTCTCCCAGTATGAAAGTTCAAAAAAGATGGATTTTTTCTTCCAACAACATGTATCATTATTGTTGGACTCCGAAGGTTTACCAAACTCCACATTAATATCCGTCACACGAGCTTTCACCTCTGGCCCGCTCAAGGGTTCTGGAGCTTTTCTGAATTCTTGAAATCCATTGAATGCTCTTTTCATACGGCGATACGATGAGTCTCGGGAAGAAATCTGCGATGCCCAAGGTATACTGTCTTCCTCCCATGTGCAAGCTGACAAAAATATGTACTCTGCTCACATATTGGACATGCTTTATGCCCTTTAACAGAGTAACCAGACAAGTTTCCATAAGCAGGAAAATCATTAATGGTACAGAACAACATGGCACGTAATGTGAACATTTCTTCACGGTATGCATCAAACACAGGTGCGCCTTCATCCCATAACTTTTTCAAGTCTTCAATAAGAGGAGCAAGATACACATCGATGTCATTTCCTAGTTGCCGTGGGTCTGAAATCATTAGAGACATAAGTATGTACTTGCGCTTCATACACAAGTAAGGCGGCAAATTGTAAATAACCAACATCACCGGCCATGAGCTATGTGTGCTACTCAGACTGCCAAACGGGTTCATTCCATCAGTACACAAACCAAGCCTCAAATTTCTGGCTTCTCCCCCAAAAGAAGAATACATTGAATCAATTTTTTTCCACTGATCTAAGTCTGATGTATGCATTATCACCTTGTCATCATCACTGGGAATACACCGATCTGAATGCCATGTCATTAGTTTTGCATCTTTTGCATTAGCGAACAACCGTTTAAATCTCGGTATTATAGGAAGATACCACAGAACCTTAGCCGGCGACCCCTTCTTTTGCGCATCAGAACTGTCTTCAACCTCATCACACAGCTGCTTGTTTTTGTATTGTGAAGTTTTACACTTAGAACAAAGCAATAAATCCTTATACTCATTCCTGTAGAGGACGCAATCATTTGGGCAAGCGTGGATCTTCTTATACTCCATACCCATTGGACACAATATTTTTTCGCCTCGTAAATTCGATCTGGAAGTTCATTATCTTCTGGGAGCATATCTTTCAATACCCTCAATAAGGCTGTAAAACTAGTATCTGACCACCCATTTGCCGCTTTCAAATTAAACAACTTCAAAACACTAGACAAGCGTGTATATTTAGTGCAACCCTTGTATAGAGGCTTCTCATTGTCACCCAAAATGAAAGCAAGAACTTCCGGTTTATCAGCAAAATCCTCGGCCACATCCTCAATCATGTCATCTAATCGATCTCTAGTAATCGCATCATCTCCTTTTGCATGAGATTTTCTTTGCTCAGGTAAACCATCAATACTTTCACCATGCCAAATCCACAGTTTATAAGAAGGATCAAATCCGTGCCGATATAAATGGAATCTTATTGCATCTAAGTTATCAAACCGCGCACCATTTTTACAAGCTTTGCACGGACAATGGACGTACTTTGTATTCTTATAAGCGAATTCAATGAAATTCTTAACTTCTTTCGCATAAGAATCGGAGATCCGATCACCATACAACAAGATATTTCGATCCACGTGTAACTAACACCTTGAAATAATTAAAAATACCAAATAATAATTCAACAAACAATGTACAAAGTATCAAGTTGCATGCTTGTCTTAGCACATGTCATACTAATGTCACTCATATAATCAAAACTACTATAATACCTCAATGAAAAAAATAATGCATAAACAACACATGCGCAATAGACATAATCAAATGAAGAAGAACCCATAAGTTTTTCATTTATGCATTTCGTCAAACACATGAAATGCATAAAAAAATAATACACACTCTAAGTAGTGCTAATTATATGAACATCCTCCATTAAAAATCAAACACTATAAATCAAATCACATCACCAAGAAACTACATAGTATAACTAAATAGGGTTCCACAATACTAAGGTTCACCATATACATGGAATATATGCAACTTTAATTTTCAGCCCTCTACCATAAATAAAAATAAATTCTATAGGATGACATATCTAAAGTACAAGCATAAGCAATTACTGAGAAATTTTAGAAGTTTCTAACCTTAAGGTGGTAAATTTTAGCTCCAAATGACGATTCTTTACATCAAACGTGCAAAACCGTAGTAGAAATTTGGAGAAGAACACTTTCGGCCGCGATATGGAGATACACGTTGTTATTTAGGGTTAAATACGTTTATACAACGGCGGTTATAATTAAACCACCGTAGAAAGGACCTTCTACCGCTGTTTATTGTTAAACCGCCGTAGAAAGTCCCTTTCTACGGCGGTTTATTTTAAAACCGCCGTAGAAAGTCCCGTTCTACGGCGGTTCATTTTTAGACCGCCGTAGAAAGTCCGCATTCTTTTATAACTGCGGTTTTCTATTTTCCGCCGTTAAAGCTCTATTTTGTAGTAGTGTCATTAGCATAAAAAGCAAACGTCTAACTGGGAGTGTGGGTACTATTTAATGCACTACATGTACCAAATAGCAATGAAATCCAACACATTGGCGCTCAAAAAGGTATTTGATTTCTCATAACTTACTTAATTGACTGTATTTCATTTTGCTGCTCAGTTACTTTTTAATTTCAAAAACTCTGTTGCAGCACTTCAAGCTCGACCGCACTCCATTAAGCAATGTGGATATAGATGCAGTGTGAAAAATATGCACTAGTTATATTTTGGAGCATTAGCCGTAGTTGAAGGATACTAATTAAACTTGTCCATATTAGTTGTACAAATATTTTTGGATATGCCCCTGTAATATAATAGCGATTTTAATTTGTATATTGGTGATATTTGTATTAAATTTCAACTTTTAGCAGTAGGTTTTGCTGGGAACCAGATTAATTTTCTCTTTTTAACGCAGTTTGGGTCTGAAAAAGTGGCCACTTTCTACGGCGGTTTAGAACTAAACAGCCGTAGAAAGTGTAGACTTTCTACGGCGGTCCATGGTTGAACCGCCGTAGAAAGTCTACACTTTCTACCGCGGGTCTAACCGCCGTAGAAAGTCCGCTAACTTACTACGGCTGCCAGATAGATGGCGGTTCAAAAAGGCCAAGAACCGCCGTTAAAAGCCCTTAAAAACCGCCATTAAAAGCCCTTTTGTAGTAGTGCTACTTTCCGAACGAACAAGTATAAGATGGCCTTGTGCACCATTTGTGAGTGTAAATCACCATTGGCAAAATGTATTGTTTAGTTGTGCATTTCTTCTTGATGAAAGTACATGTTCTTTTGTTTGGCTTTTGGGGTGTTTTTTGCAAGCAATGGGGAATAAAATGCCAGAGACCATTTTAACAGATCAGGATCATGCTATGGCAAGTGCCATTAAGCAAGTGTTCCCCAATGTATCTCATAAATTATGTGAGTGGCATTTATACAAGAATGCTGCTCAAAATGTTTCCCATCTTTATAGGAGGCCTGAATTCAAAAAGAAGTTCTTTAAGTGCTTCCGTGGTTGTCAAACGGAGGAAGAATTTGAATACACATGGAAAGAAATGATTGAAGAGGTTGGTGCAGTGGACAATAGTTGGTTCTGCAAACTTTATGATATTTGTAAGAAGTGGTGTCCTGTACTTATAGTAACTGCTATTATGAAAGCCACTCAAAGAAGTGAAAGTACAAATAATGTGTTCCATGTCTTGTAAGACATTGACGTTGACGGAATTCATTAACCACTATGAGGAGAATGCTGAAAAAATGCGTGCGGCTGAAAATGATGAAGATTTTTGATGTATTTATGGAAAGCCTCGTGTAAGCATACCTAGTGGAATTTTGATCTATGCAGCTGATGTATACACATGCAAAATGTTCTCCTTGTTTCAAGAAGAATTTATGAAAAGTGTGGCTGAAAAAGTTATTGAGCATGTCTGTGATGGTGTGGCTAATTGTTATAAATTAAAGAAGGAAAACTCTCCAAAGGTACACACTATTTTGTAGCATCCCTGAATCTAACTAGGGTTCGCGGTGGTGGAGGAGCTGGATCGGAAAAAGGAGGGATTCTAGTTGTAAGATATCTAATGAAACCGCCGCTGGAATTGAGATCTTATTCAAAGAGAAATATCTCAAATATCTGGAGTTTCTTTTTGTATATTATATGGATGATCCGACCCGCAAGGACCGTGATTGGGAATTGTTTGATCTTCTTTCTCTGAGGAAGAGGCGAAATACAATCAACTTGAATTCGGGACCGCTATTCGAAATCTTAGTGAAACACTGGATTTCTTATCTCATGTCTGCTTTTCGTGAAAAAATACCAATTGAAGTGGAGGGTTTCTTCAAACAACAAGGGGCTGGGTCAACTATTCAATCAAATGATATTGAGCATGTTTTCCGTCTCTTCTCGAGAAACAAGTGGGCTATTTCTTTGCAAAATTGTTTGATAGTTCTAATTTCAGTATATCTTGTGGTTGTAAGAAGTTTGAGACTTTGGGGTTGTTTTGTTGTCATATATTGAGGATTTTGAATGTGAGCGACAATGACAATAAAATCCTAGCAAAGTACATTGTGAAAAGGTGGACAAAGGGTGCAACAGAAATCTTTATTGGTGCTAGATGCAGTTCTTCACTCAAGAGTAATGTGAATGAATCAAAGACAGTTACTTTCAGTAGATTAATGCACAAAACAAGCAAAATTATGAATTTGGCTTCTTTTGATAGAAGAGCTATTGAAATATTTGAGGAACATATTTATGAGGCATATGAGAGAATAAAGACGTACAAATAGAATCTTGATCCTACTGACAATGTTGATCGCGGTTTTTCTAAAAGTGAGATTTCTAACTCTGTTGGGAAAAAATTTGTATTCAGTCCTCCAAATGTGAGACCAAAAGGGGTGACAAATGCAAGGATAAAAAGTTCTATTGAAAAGCGTGGTCGAAAAAAGACAAAAACAACAATGTGCTCCTCGAAGAAAACATCTAATCATGTTATTTCTAGTATGAACACTACTTTTCTATATTTTTAATATTTCACTTAACTTTTCTTCTTTTATTAATCTTTTGTTAAAACTTTTTGTCTTAAATTTATGATAATTTTATGTTTTTATTTGGTGTTAGATACTGGATCAATTGATTTGAACTTAGGGTTGGGTCTTTGGCCTCTTCTCATAATACGATTTTTGACAATCAGGTTAGTTTAATACTATTTTGATTAGTTTATTATTCAATTTTAGTTCAGTACTTGAATGTTTATTGTCAACTACGAAGATGTCTTTGTAATTAAATCAGGTATCTACTATTTAAATTCTAAAATTTTAAGCTAAATTTAGATTGGGATACTAATGTGCTATTTTTTGTAGGTGCACATGACAGAATTCTGATAGCATAATTACTCACTAAGGTAAATTTTGTAGAGAAATCTTTTTTTTAAATATGGTCATCGATTCATCTTGACAAATCTCATGGTTTGAGGCTTTGTTGTTATATTAATTCTAAAGCAATTGTGGTTTGAAGTATACACACACGATTGCTCTTTTTTTGGATTATCCATCATGCTCACCATTCCTATGGTTTGAGCCTTTTTTTCCTAGGCTAATGATATGGAAAAAAAATATATATGGATATATTGTTGATGTTGAGGGAATAATGAGTCTTGAGATGAATGACATGATTGAACTGCTGGTTTGGAACTTTTTAGCATGTTATAAGTACATTGGAACTTTGGAGCCTTTGTGAAGTAAAACTTGTCATCATGTTGTGGAACTTTGATTTAGCATGTTTAACAAAGTCAATGTCATCATTTTTTGCAGATATGCAATCCTATTTAGAAATCACATTTGGGTATATGAACCTCTTTTTGCTCTATTCACACTTTGGTTGCCCCTGATATTGGTTGTTAGAACTGGTAAAGTAGAATAGTTTACACATATTGCTGGAAAATAGTTGTACCCATCTAAAGTAGAATCATTAAAGTGTGGTAAAGTACACTGGTCAAAAATCTAATGTTAATAATTGTAGGTCTGGCTGGTAGAATGTTAAAGAAGAAAAAAAGTTTCTTTTTGAATGAATGCATTGGTTTTAACTTTGATCACATCTGATTTTTTGTCAAGAGGAAGAGGGAGGATCTACCATTAGATGGATGGAGCAAAGAGATGTTTTTTGGCACTGGTCTTGGTTTTGGCTGAGGAAAGTGGCAAGACAGTAAAGAGTGAATTACACTAGACCAATGCCAAATGGCTTCAACATGGATCAAGAAATGAGCAGGATGTTTTTTTAGAGTGAATAACAAGTTCTTATTCCAAAGGCGAAAAATTTTGTGTATTTTGCCATTGTAAATTCACCTTCATAGAACTTCATATTTTTCAGGATAAGTATATTTCTAAGAGCTCTTAGCTAATTAGATCTGTTGAATGGAATGTGGTGCCAATAGTGGACTTCAAATTTCTGTTGCCTATCACCTCTGCTTTATTTTTTGCTGTCTTACTATTATTGTGATCAGAGCAATGTTGAATTTGCTGTATTACACCAAAAACTTTCCCTGCTTGTGAATTTTAGTTGCTCAATTCCATAGGTAAAAATGATGCTTTGAAAGGAGACTTTGATTGAAAATTGAAGAATATAAGATATGAACTCAAAAAGAATAGTAACTGTAGGTCTCTTTGTTTTTTTGTTGTTTTTCTCTGGTACAAGATCGTTGCCTATGTTCAGTTCAGCTCAGTAGTTCAAAATGACAACGAGCATACATTAAACCAAAAGGATGTCTTGTACATTAGCCTCTAACTCCAGGAATACATGAATAATGCAGTACATTTTAAAGCTGAAGGGCGAAAGGCCATCAAGCAAGATACAAGAGTGCTCTGCATCACATCATGACAAACAAAAACGGAAGCAGGCTTTCCATTGCCACCTTTTGTTTTTTTTTCTTTTTTTAGAGGTTCAAATTATCTCAACAATTCTTGCATAATTCGCTGTTCAAACTTCAAACAATAATAAACATACTTCTACTGCAAACAAAAATGTTGTGCTTTAAAGCAATTCATTCTTCTTTCACACCAAATAACTCAGCTTCTGCTGTTGTATTCAACAGAAACAAGTGCCCAACAAGCAAGGTACCTAACCTTCTACCTTGCAAGTCCAACAACGGTTCAAATTCAGGTGCTCCTCAACTAGCAGGAGATACACAGAAGCAGGAATTGCTTGCTTGAATCGCCATGCTTCAAACCCAGAAGTTATGGGAGATTGATTACTTGGATGAAAGATCAGCATTCCTGACCCAGTTCATCGAAGAGGTCAATGCTGAAATCAATCAAATAAGAGAAAATGCTCTTAAAGAACTTGATGAAGCTGGTTCCAGGGTATGTACATGTTCAACCCACCACTTGCACTAGTTGGCCTCGTAGCAATTGCAATTTCTGATGCCGGCCACCTTCTACAACCCTGCTAGTGATGCCATAATTTCCACAGCACCCAAGCTCTTATATCCAGTGGGTTTCTCCTTTCAAGATTATCTAAAAATTTATACTGAAACCAAGTTTGCAGTTAAGATTTCAGATTTGCGACAATGAAGAAATTGACCAAGGCTCCACAAGATCTTCTTGTGTGATCATGATAAACTCAATAAAAATAAAAATAAAAGTTGTTTGTGTTTTCTATGTAGAATTTTCATTATCCCCACTTGGCTAGAGTCCAAGAAAAGCTATACTAGTGTACTGCTTCCTATACTTTGTCCTTAACATATATTACTATACTGTTTGGTTGTGTTACAATGTAATGTTTTTACTACTCATGAATTGAAAAAAAAGAGGATTCTTCCTCTGTATTGCTTCAACCAAAGGTTTCACATTTGTTTTCTATATCAAAGCATAGGATGGGTGAACTACAGGAACCAAGCATAAGTAAAAAAGCATAAGATGTTCAAAACTGAAGTAAAAAATTACAAAATGTTTATTAAACTCAGAGCAGCTCATAACTCAGAAGGCATAAGGTAACGAGAATAATTCCAAATACACTACAAAGTGAGAAAAATGGAATTGAACATAGACAAGAAAACTCAAATTTTCATATAGCAATTCATGTAATTCAAACACAAAGATACAATTATAGAATCCTGAAAATGAAATTGGCCATCATTGGTATTCTCTTACCTTGGTTATCTGAATTATGGTCATCACCGGCATGGATACCCAGGTTTCTTTCTTCTCCTTGTGAACCCACCATTGAAATTTTTTACTAGAAATTAGGAGGGGATGCTTGGTCGAAAAGGAGAAAATACGCAGTAATTTTGAGAGGAATTCTTCCCGAGTTTTTTTCTTCGGTGATACATGAGCTCGACAGCAATACTCTGCTAAAATTTCTCCATCAGAGATTATCAAACAGATTCTGATGAGTGAAACGCAGGTCTTGGAAGCTGAAATTGGGGAGAGATTATCGGAGGGTTCCGATGAGTGAAGCCTCTTTTTGGAAAAGAAATGGGGGAAAAAATTTTAAAAGGTAAGTAATAGAAGACACGTGTCCAATTATTAGTGGGTTGTTGTACCACATCACTTGCTGATGTGTATGCTCCGGGAGTATGGAATAATTTCTCAAGCAGAAGGCTTTTTGCATCACCGAAATAGGACATTTCCTGACCTCACAACCTCTCACATCACATCTGTGTTGCTCTCTTTGTATTTCTCTATGACTACAATTAATGCCCAAGACTGCATGTATTTAGAGGCTAAACTATCCTTGAATCCTACTATGAATCTGATTGCAACTATTTTATCAAACAATTGTGTTTCCCAAAACAAATACTAAACCAAACAGGAACAACTAACATATCAAATCGTACTACAAATATAATTACCTAATTGATACAAGTTTGGTTTAATTAATTATATTTTTAATGAAAAGCCAAAAAGGAGAAGATGAAAGTAGCTTGACAAATTATATATTTTTAATGCTCCAATCAGTCACTGAAAACAACAGAAAACACAAAATGAAAAATTGCAATATTTTCAAACATAGTTAGATGAATCATTCTGGGGACAATAAGTCAATAACTAAACATTTTGCAATATTGCCTTGTAAGCTTCCGATGAACAGAGACCCTTTTATAAGAAATTATGACAGGATAAAGTCGTGTACCGTTTTAAATATATTCAAAGCCTCGCTAATTGTGCAAACAACATTTTTTTGGACGAGGATCCAGTAATATGTGTGTGTTCTTGTATGCTTTAGCATGTACCATTCATGCCAACTCATCTATGTTCTAGTATGCTCTTGCATGTACATCATGGGAGAGATGGTATTTTAGTTAGAGAACCCCTCAAACTGCTGATAAACTAAGGAAGAATTAGAACGAAGAAGGGCTTGGTTCTATAACTAAGGGAGTTGCATGCATAATTAATATATTTGAATCTGTCATCAGTGTGTACTTTACTTGCCCCTATTAAATTACTGTATTTTTTAACTTTAGAAAGTAGTCTATGTGGATTTGATAACCCAATTATCAAAAGCGGCGCCATTCCCGAGACTGGTTTTTCATATTTCTCTTGTGAGACCACGTATTGTTTACCCTCGGTTTAACCTTTAGGATTTATATTTTTCTTATACAATTACCTTTTCAAACTCAATTGTATACAATTATAAAGTTGTATGATTTTCCTTGAGTATTTTGATTATGAAATCTTATTTCTTAAATCATACTATTTTGATTTGTAATTTAAAGTTATGATATCTTCTAAGTGTATGATTGTGTTTATGGGTATATTAAAATGGATATAGTAGTTTAATTTTGGAATTTATGAAATGGAAATAAAAAAAATTAGAGAACAAGTGAAAAATAGGGAAAAAGCCAAAGATCGGCAATTGCCTGAGTTTGATCGGCTATAACCAACAGGAGCCACCTTAAAAAATGTTTTAAAAAATTTCCACCACCTAAGGATCGGTTATAACTGATGTTGGATCAGTTATTGTGTAACTTTGTCATATTTGACTAAAGTCAGATAGGTTATTGCTTGAGTTTGATCAGTTATAACCGATCGTCATTTGAAGATGAAAAAAAAAATCTTCTTCAAGTTACAAGGGTGGGCTACGACCTCGGGGTCTATAGCCCTACATTCATATCACTTAAGGAAGCTAAGGGAGTATAAAAACCTCTGTCAAAGCTCCATAATCAGCTAGAAATCCGAGAGCAAGAAGAAGCACGGAGGAGGAAGAAGAGAGGAAGAAAAGAGAGAGAAAAAAAAAAAAGAAGGAAATAATTAGAAAATTGAATTTGAAGACGTGAATCTTGAATCTAAACCATTGGAAAGGAGCCTAGCAATCTCAGGAACATCATTGTAAGTTTAAATCGCTTATGATAACATTGAAATTCTGATTTTTTTTTTATTCATATAAAGCTTAAACTTTGAAAGCATTAAGTTTTGAAGATTTGATTTGAATCTTTGATTTTGGACATTGTAGAGATGTTATGGATTGATAGAAATGTTATATATATATATATATAGAAATGATTTTGATCCAAAAGAACCAAACAAAAACATGTTTTGATGCTTTGAAATTGAAAATCAAAACTAGATTTTTTGAAGGACTAAAAAAAAGCTGAAGAAAATCAGTTATAAGTGATCCTCCAAGTTGAAGCCACATAACTTCGGCTATTGCCTAACTTTTTCAGGCAATAATCGATTTTCTTGTCTAAAACTCAAGAAAATAGGTTATTGAAAATCTTTTATAGGATAAAACCGATCTTACTCCCGAAACATGAATTTTTGAAGAATCAAACCGAAGTTCTAAATTTTCTTACAACAGCTTTTATAACTTCAAACACTTTGACTAATAGTTACATTTAACTCATTGAGCAACTAGAAACACAAGGATCGAAAGGCAAAAACATTTAGAACCCTCAAATCTAATGATTGATATAGACTCAAGGATAAAGTCTATAGCGTGAGATTTATGTAATGCAGACAAACCGGTTACTTGTGAGCTAGCATCTGCTGAACAATGTGAGTTGCCTCATTGAAAAGGAAGAACCGTTTTAACCTGTAATTAAGTAAATGTCAGACTGCATCATATGACATGCAGTATGAGTTCATTATTATCAGATATGTGTTGAGAGATGAAATTTATTATTTTTATTTACTTTGTGCACTGAATCATGTTATATTTGTAATTAATTGGATGCACCTACTTTGCACGCTGGATTATCTGTATGCATTTTGATTTTGAATCTGATGTGAGTCATGGATCCATAATCTGGTGTGGAATGATTCACAGGCAAGCATGGGCTTGGTCATTATATCATTTTCGTTAGTCGGTATTCTCGAGATACCATTTCTGAATCTAATCTGTACGGGCGTAGTTGAAGGTGTTAAATGATCTGATCTAACCTGAATTTTGAATATGGAGTTGATTGGAAAGTTGTTCAATGTTTATCTAGAACTTTGACGACTTCCTTTTGTATTCACCCCGCATCCTTTTATATATGTGTTGCATCCAAGTCATGACTGCACTACACCAAAATTGCTTAGGGAAGGCGGGTGTACGATGTGTGCACCCACCTCCAACGCAGGCACCTCCGCACCGGCCTCCCTTGTGAGGGGTCATTGGAGGTGTTGCACCCGCCTCCAATAACCCTTCTAGTACAAAATTGTTTTTCCTTTCTTTAATTTATGCCTTCAGTAAGAATCGAACCCGCGCCGGCAGAATCACTTGACTCTTGCACATTAAATTTACCACTAGGCTACATATACTCATGTATATAAAGTTAAAATCGAAAGTATATATTTATATTTTTTTTTCTAAAACTTGTGGTTTTTATTACCTAGTAATTTATCGCCTTTTTTCAAAACATATTTTCAACTTTCAAAATTACCCTAGTGAATTATTTTCAAATTTATTTTTAATTTTAACAGTTCAAAATAAAGAGAATTTTTGAAACACTATAGATTAAAATTTGCAAAAATGCACCCGCCTCCAATAAACACAATATTGGAGGCGGGTGCAAAGCCTTTGGAGTTGCACCCGCCTCCAATAGATAAGCTATTGGACTTGCACCCGCCTCCAAAGAGATTTGGAGGCGGGTGCTCCAAATCTGTTTCCCGGCCCCTTTGGAGGCGGGTGTTTATACACCCGCATCCAAAGGGGTGCCTCCTTTGATCATTTTTGTACTAGTGCTGCTATCTGGTAGGAATATCTTAACATACCTGCATGAGTAAATATGAAACTCGATAAGTTTTTGTTAAATTGGCAGCCTCACTGAGCATGGGCTCATTCTTTTAAATTTTAAATAAAATTTTTAGATTTCTCGTATAAGAAAGAGATTGCACATTACCTTATCTGAGCCGAGAGATTCTATAATAGTTTACAAGGAGTTCGACAATGGATAGTTTCCTTTGTGTAGTGAATTTTACTTAAGGGTAATACATGTAAGGATTTTGTTTTGTAATAATAATTTGGAATTTAAATTTCTTATGCTTTGTTCTACATTTGAGCCTTGTGCGAACCAGAAAAACATCCCGGTTAGCATACCCCTTATATACGGGGTGGTCGATTGGGGTGTCCCATCTCTCTATTCTTAAAGTGAATAAATTATAAAAACACAGAATAATAAAATAAAATATTAAAAAAAATAGGTTTTGAAAATTCAAAAAAATAATTTTTACGTGTGTTTTTCTGCTGTTTGCTTCAGTTTTTATTTGTTGTTGTTTTAATTAATGTGAAAATATTCAAAAGGTAAATTTCTCCTTTTGTTATTTTTCAGTTTAAAAAAGAGGTTTTATGTATGATTTTTTTGCTGTCTGTTTAAGTTTTACCTTGTCGTATGTGTTTTAAAATCTATGAGTGCTTTCTGTTTTTAATAGTTCTCATGTAATGTGCACTCTACAAGTGGAAGCTGAGCTATCAATGACAAGGTAATGTTTCGAGTGTAAATGAAGACTGATGTTGTTTGTTGTGATTATTGCTGGAGTTTAGCCCTTGTTTTATCCTCCCTTTCTTTTCCCAAGTTCCGATTGTCCAAGCCCCGTTATATCCAAAAGAAAAAAGGTGCTTCTTGATAGTTGGGCATTGTTCAAACTACACTATGACGATGAGTTGATTGTCAAGCTCAGGAGAATTTGTATCGATTAGGTTGTGTGAACACCCTGAAATTTATAAACACGTATATTGTGTACGTCACTACCTAAAGATCGTCTGTAATCTAGCAAGGTAAACGGTAAACGTATTCATGAGGAAATAAAAAGTTTTTTGAAATAGAGTTGACACCTGCAAGGAATGTGGTTCTTTTGACAGCTGTCATTTTACTCAAGCCATCAAAAGACCACTCAAGGCAGTGCTAAAGAGTATCAGTATAGCGATAAGTGGGTTATCAAATCCGCATACACTAGTTTTTTTTCATCTCTGAAGTTAAAACAAAGTAATTCAATATGGGCAAGTAAAATACACACTGATCACATATTCACACATATCGATTATGCATGCAATTCCCTTAGTTATGGAACCAAGCCCCATTTAGGGTGGTAAGAGTGATAAACCCAGAAAAGCGGGTTTATCACGCCACATCAGCGCCACATCAAAAGCAAAAACTCACCCACTTTTATAAACCTACCCCCAGCAACAATAAACCCAGAAAAGCAACTTCATCACGGGTCCCACTAATAAATAACTCTATACACATTCAATTATATCTTTTTAATTATAATTTATCAACTAAATTTAATTATAAATTTATTAAAATATTTAATTTCGTAAATTACATAATTCAATAAACCACAAGAAAAAAATTATATAATTGTAAAACATTTTAAATTTTAATTAAAACAGATTTTACATAATCACTAAAAAACTAAAAAATAAAATTACATAATTAAAAAATTAGATTTTTCTATTGTAAAAATTCATTTTCAAAAATTGATTGAAAAATTGTATGATTTGGATGAGGAGTAGAGAAATATTAGAATTGATAGGTATTTATAGAAAAACAAATAGTAAAAAAAAGAATTTAGAACAAATAAATTAAAAAGATCCAATGAAAGGAAAAACAAAAATGAAGGAAAAATACAATAAGTTGAATTAAAAAATAAAATAAAATAAATATGCTAGCCGTTGGCTAGCAGAAGGAAACAAAAAAGAAGAAAAAAAAAAAAAAAAAAAAAAGAAAGGTTGGTGGCAGACATTTCCCACTCGCGAGTGGGAGGAACTCGCGCTTCACTCCCCTGGCGGGTGGGACCCACCATAATACATAAACCCAGCTTCTGTTTTCAGAAGTTGGGTTTATGACTTGGCAAGGTGGAGTGGTAAGTGCTGGGTTTTTGTGGGTTTAAACCCAGCAAAAACCCACCACTCCCACCAACCTTAGGGTCTGTTCTTTTTGTTTTGTTTTGAAAACGATTTTGGTTTCAACAGTAAATTTAATATATTTTAATTATATTCCATCATTTTCAATACAACTTTTTACTATTCATCATCTATTTTTTACATTTTCAATACACTTTTTATATTATAAAACTATTTTCCAAAACTAGTTTTCAAACTTAATTTGAAACCAAAAATAGAGAACAGGCCCTTAGTCCAATTCTTCCTTAGTTTATCGGCAATTTGAGGAATATATTCTCTAGCTAATTCTCTAACCAAAATACCATCTCTGCATGATGTAATACTTCAGTTGCATGGATTATGAGACGAACCTAAAGCTAGTTAATTTTGATGTATCCAACACGTAATTTGCACAAGATTGTTCGTCCCCAAAGCTTTTGCTTTAGTTCACCGCAAATTAGTCGAGCAAGGTTCTCCTCCTACCAAGTCAACTGCCGCCTAATCTGTAGTAGATAAGTAAATAAAATCCTTCTGACGAATTAAATCTAAGTATCCAAGAACATTGACGATTGAACCAGAGAAAAACAATTAATCGCAAGCATAAAATATGTGAATAATGTTTAAGGGCATGTTCTTTTCATTTTGGTTTTGGGTTAACAGTTAATTTAATATATTATAATTAGTTTTTATTCTTTCCAATACAATTTTTAACTATTGAGTTATACCTTTTTACATTTTCAATATACTTTTTACATTGTAAAATTATTTTTCAAAAATATGTTTTCAAAACAATAAAAAAGAATAGGCCCTAAATATCACGGCTATGTAATTTAATACTTGTTAATTAGTTTTGTAATAAACAAAGAACATAATATAAATCAATTAAAGAATAACAATAAATAAAACTAAAGAAAACTATTTTAAAAAGCTCCAGCCTTTCGGCTGGAGAAGTTTTTTACGAGCTTGTACTCAATAGTCTTACCGAGAGGAGTATTATAGTGACAAAAATATGAGGCACCAAATAGTTTGCTTTATGGGACAAAAGATGAAACAGGAAAAATATGAGGGACCTTATTTGCATTTTACTCTCAGATCAGAAGTAAACAGCTGCATCAATGAAGTCAAAGCGGCGTTCCTATTAAAAGAATTTTGCTAAGCCTACTTCCACCCATGGCGGAAGTTGAAAAAAATCATTCCCCATTAGATTCCCCAGCCAAGCAATCTTTTCCGGTAACCTTTCTTCACTTTCCCATGTTTCTGTAAAATTTAGAACTATTTTGTGTTCAAAAGGCGTCTGTTGTTCTATTATTATTTTCTCCCTTACAGTAGTACTTGGATTGCCCTGTCCCTTTTGGAATCTTCGTTTGTTTGTTTGTTGTCTGCGCATAATTTGTGTTTCATTTTTTGTATTTGGGTTTCTTGAAAGAGAATGACTTGACCCTGTCCCAAATTCCTATCTTTATTGATTCTTTTCAATTGCCGTTTGTTTTTTATTGGCCCTTTTGAAGTTTTGTTGATTTCCTATATATTATTGTTTGCTTGTGCTGTATTTTAGTGGCTTTTTTTAAGGAATTTGGATTTCCTTGAACTCACTTTACCCTCTTCAAACAGTATTTTGCCTTTGTTTTTGTTTAATTTATTATTATTAATTCCTTTTTACACCTTTTGTGGTGTTAACTGTATTATTGACTACTCGTATTTTTTTTTTTATGAAATTAACCATTCCACTTTTAAGTCTGGGTTTCCTGTTTAGGTATAAGGTATTCTAGTGTGTAATTCTGTATCTACTATTTATTTGATTTATTTGTCTACATAAATATTGTAGTTTTTGGAGGTAAATTGTATGAGATCAAGGAAGATAAGGCGTTTTGCTTTTGGAACTGAAGCGGGTTTTGCTGTGAATTTTATAAATAAGAAGTCTGAAGCAGATGGTGAGTCTGGGATTCCATTGGCATCGTATGTAGAAGCTGTTAAAGAAGGGGAGGTTCCTGTGATTTTTGGTCCTAATGCGCATCTAGTGGATTATGGTCCCGGTTGGAAGTTGCAGACAGTTAATGATTCAGAAGGTGCTACTGTTTTGTTTATTTTGATTCTCGGCAGCGTACTTAACTTCCTTTGTTGTAACTACTAAACTAGAAATCTGAACGTTCTATTGTTTTTCTGTTTGAAGTATCTGGTGCAAAAGGTGTTAAAGTGGCTGCAAGAAGAGTGCATAGAGTGGAGAAGGTATTGGTTATAGAATTAGTCTTCAGTTTATTGTTGTTGCAGACTGTTGGTAGTAGTCACAATCCAGCTAGGTTTTCCTTTGGTTCTAATTTGGTATCTCATAACAGACGTTATCTTTTTTTGGTTTCACTGTAATCTAGTTTACTGGATTTCCCTCGTTAATTTTCATTTATCATAAGCTGTTTTATGTAAGATTAGTTTTCAACTGATTTGATAAGGATTTCATTCACTATTAGGCCTCGTGTGGTATCTTAACTGTGGTTTAAACCCTGATTTGGATTGATTTTAAAAATACTAACAGTGTATAGGAACTGTAAAACGTTGTATTCGGAATGATGAAAAATTATTATAAAGTGCAAAATGAGTTTCAAACCTAGATTTGAGGCTAGATACCATGAAAAAATTATTGTTGCATGTATCTTTGGTTCTAAGTTTGCTGTACTTCACAGATACTCTTTTTTACTAAATGTTACTGCAATGTCACCTTTTGTTTCTGTGGTTTATGATGCAATCTTAGTTTCTTCTCATTTTATAAAGATTTTCAGCATTAGTTTCTTTCGGGCTTAAAATTTCATGCTACCTAGTGACATTCTTGAGTATCTCATTTCTGCTGCAATCAGCTAACTCAGTTTCAATATCTGTCATTTCTCAGGTTATAGATGATTCAGATTCTCTGCAGGAAAAGTCACAGCCAGCTATAAGTTTGTTCTACATTGGAAAGATACTGCTCGCCTTTCTTCTCATATTCATCTTCGGTGCAATTTTCACATTGTTTCTGGAAAATCTTCCCCAGCTTATTTTGTATCTTAACTCATCATCAGTATGACTTCCATATGTTTTTGCTTCATCCAACTGTACATCATGTCAGCCTACCGTGAAGTCCGCCATATCTACCATATTGCCGATAGTTGGCTTTGGTAATGGAACTGATGAGGAAAAGTGGCAGAAGTTATATAAAGTCTCCGAACGGCGAGGTAAAGAGGATCCCAGAGTCCAAACCTTAATTTAGCATGCTTTGGAGGACCAATAGCCAAATTTGGGATATTCAATAAAATGTAGGAAATTCAATACAGTAATTGTTTTCAGAATTTCTTTTAGTGATTCTACTTGTTAGCTGCCAAAGGTATTTTAGTAAATTCCTGTTAGATCTGTATATATTTCCTTATTTGAGTTTTGTTTTGTTAAAGATTGTAGATAATTAGACATAATTGTAGGCGATTTGCTAGTTGATTTATAGGATGATTTTATTCCTTTCCTAGAATCGCCTATTTTAATCTGTAAAGATATGTACGCTATAGATGGAATAGAAACATACAATTATCCTTCATATTCTGATCTTCCATGGTATTAGAGCAAGGTTAACTTTAGGATTAGCGACGAACTTTGTTACTCTCGTGTTCCCTCGCCGCTCTTCGCTTGGTGCTGTGGCATCATTGTTCGGATGCCGACTCGTGTCTTGAGTCGTCTGGTTGTTACTATCATTGGTCTGTGGTGAGTTGCCGCTGGTTGTGGCCGACACGGTCTCTTCTCGCTCAACCCCTGCTGTTATTTTGATCTGTTTTGGAAGAGGCGTCTCACTAGCTACTGCTTGGACTTTGGACGGCTGGTATTTTGTTCCTTTTAATCACTTTTTCTTCACGGTTTGCTGCTGGGCTGCTTCCTTGTTTGTGTTTGTTTGTTTTGGGCTACTGGCTAATTGTTTTTTTTCCTTTCTGGGCTGCTACTATTCAGTTATTATCTGGGCTGTGCTGGGTCTTATTTGGTTGTTTTGAGCTGGTGCTAAATCTTATTTTGTTTGGGCTGTGCTGTATATTTTCTTTTGGGCTGGGATGGTGTCAGATATTTGGACTGCTGTACTTTATTATTTTTTTTTTTTTCCATCTAGTATGACAGACCAAAAGAATAATCAATAGTGTCTTAATCTGCTAATTTATTCTCTACTTCTATTGTTGGGTCAAGAAATTTTAATCTCTGCCTTCTTTCCTCATCTCCCTCGCTATGGGTCATTGATTCTGGTGCCTCCGACTACATGACCGGTAATTCTAATATATTCTCTACCATTCAACTCCATAAGTCTCCTTCCCCAGTTACCATAGCCGGTGGTTTCACAACGTCTGTTAACGGGTCTGGCACAATTAAACTCACGCCGTCCCTATCTTTGTCATCTGTCCTTAGTATTCCTATTTTTTCTTTCAATTTGATTTCAGTTAGCAAACTCATTCACCAACTCAATTGTTGTGCCATATTTTTTCCCTATTCTTGTCTCTTTCATGATGTCATGACTAAAGAAGTTACAATATAAGGGACATAAATCTGGTGACCTTTACATTCCGGATACACAGCCCAAATCTATTGCATGTCCAAGCATTGTTAGCCCATTTAAAGCTCATTGTCGGTTAGGTCATCCCTCTCTTCCTTTGTTAAAGAAACTCTTTCCTCAAGTATCTTAACTTGTCTTCTTTAGACTGAGTCATGTCAGTTTGCCAAACATCATAGCATGAGCTTGAATCCAAGAGTCAATAAATGGGTAATTGCTCCATTTGAATTAGTCCATTCCGATATATGGGGTCCTTGCCCGGTTGCATCTCCCACGGGCTTTCGATACTTTGTTACCTTTGTTGATGATCATTCTCGTATGATTTGGTTATACTTAATAAAGAGTCGGTCAGAATTATCCTCTCATTTTTCTGCCTTTTTTGTTGGAATTCGCACTCATTTTGGTGTACCTGTGCAAATTTTACGCAGTAACAATGCTAAAGAATACATGTTTGCCCAATTTCAAAATTTTATGCTCCAACATGGTATTCTTCATCAAACTTCTTGTGTGGATACCCCATCTCAAAATGGAGTTGTTGAACGCAAAAATAGACACCTTCTCAAAACAGCTAGAGCTTTGTTATTTCAAATGTAGGCTCCCAAACATTATTGGGCAGATTCTGTGTCTACTGCTTGTTTCTTGATCAATCGCATGTCTTCCTCAGGCTTGTCAGGTTCTACCCCTTTTCATATTCTCTTGCCCATTTCAGGATTTTCTATTCATTGCTTTTGGCATCTACAGGCAGTTGAAAATATTTTTGCTAGTCGCTACTAATCTGATTACCTAGTATTGTTTCTACTTCAAGTTTCAACTATTTTCATTTTCAATTTTTTTTTCTCCTCCAAATACAACTATTCTCATTGGACGAAGGAAACCAACTTCCAACATGATGTGAATTTCAAATCACCGACTTATTTTGATAGAAATGAGAGTTTAGAGAGTTTGAGAATTGAACTTCAAGAGTTATATAAGGTTTATCAAACACAACTACATGCGATAGCCTTATATATATACACACACTCGCAAAAACATACTCTTAAGTGTGATATCTATGACCACTAAATGCGATTTTCAGACCATTTCTCAATTTAAACCGTAAGTAGTCTATATCTCGTCTAAACATCTTAATGAAACCATTTTTCACGAATTATTATTGTCACAGAGCATAAATATTTTATGATAAATTTTCATCAATCTCAATACACATTTTTACAAATCTACATCATTTTCAATACACTTTTCAATTCCAAAACTTGAATATCATCCGAGCAAACTTGGAAACCTTCTGTGTTCAGAAAATGTGTAGGGTAAAAAGCTTGTTTTTTTGAGCTGTTACCCATTTAAGTTAATCTACTTCGACATCGAGAAATAACCTTTTCACAACACTTCCAGCATTTATAAGATGATGTAAACCATAATTAGTATTTCTTCGTGCCAAAGCTGTTTGAGCGCAGCAAAAAGTTACTAGAAAACAACCCTGGATCGTTCACATCATGGACATCTCTTTCACATCAGCAAAAGTTCAGAAGGTAGACAAATCTCTTTCTTCTTACTCAAGTTTTAGGCTTCTTCTCTGAACCTGCGCTTCCAGGCTCAGCCTTGCGCTTACCCAAGAAATACTCAACCTGCAAAAGTTATACATAACCATAACTATACACAAAACCAACATAAAAGCCTGGAGGTATTCAAAGACATGGGAAAGATAACACAACCAGAGGGCAAAAAGAACAGAGTTCAGAAATTCAAGTTGTAAACTATACCATTTCTACCTTACACCAAGAACCACCCATCCAGCACAAAAAATTTCACTAGAGAATTTAGCCAACCCTCCCCCCACAAGTCCACATTAAGTAAATCAAATCATTTAGACATGGAGCACTCAGGACCATTATCTTGTTCAGCATGGAAAACCTTTGAAAAAGAAAATTTTCACAGTTAAAAGTTCTGTAACTTTGTTAGGGTAAAGAATATGCCTGATGATGGGTAGAAAATTCTTAATGTATTGCACAATTTTAACATAACTGGCCGCAGAGGGATGCTAACTCAAATGCAGCACTACCTAACTCGTTAATTCCACCAGAGAACTGTTGTGACTGTAAAGTCCCATGGTATACTATCTTCAGAATTCTTAAGTGTCCTGGTACTGCAAAAACACATGGCAGCGGCTGAGCAATTATGACAACATCTTTACCAACTAGTTAAACTAAATCTTCTAACTGAATTCCATCTGACCTTTTTCTCTACATGCAGAAATGATTATATTGAAATTCTACTCCATCTCATATTCTTCTGCAAATGCATGAATGATAGTTTATTTTGTTCTAACCACTGGAGGGGAAACATTCTTGTCCACTACTGAATTAAGCATGAGGCATAAAATAATTGAGCTCTTGCATGAGCATTAGTATTAGGCAAATAAAATAAAAAAACATAGAGTATCTATTCAAATTAGTTGCTGGGAATTTTTTGCATTAAGCTGGTTGTATACACATGATGCCCCACCCAAAACAGGACAACCAAAAAGAGGACTTGCCTTTTTATCTCCAAGCATAGGGGTCAGGCCACCAGGGAGGTCCTTCTCAACAGTTGCAAAGCCACTTCTAGGATCACTTGTTTGCCTGGAGAAATGCAAAAGCTTAGGGAAGAATTCAGATAACTTTCAAGGAATTAAGTTTAAAAACAGCAATAAAACAAACATTTTATGCATAACTAGACAACAGAGCGCTCTATCAGGAGTTTGAAACAACTAAGCTTACATCCCATTATGTGGAGTCAACTATATGGATCAGGTTGAGACACATTGTTTCATTTACATTTAAATTGTCATTTTTTATAGCTGTTCTCTAATTCTTTTTGGATCTTTACCTTCCCCTTTTAATACTCCCTCTGTCCCATTCAAAGAGTCCACTTTGTATTACTAAAAACAATAATACAAAGAGAGAATCCACTTTGCATTACTAAAAACAACAATACAAAGTGGATTCTTTGATAGGAACGGAGGCAGTATTAGTTAATGCCTCATCAGGAGTTTGAAATCAACTCAAAATATTCCTTTGCCCAACCTTCCGTGAAACCATAACCAGATCAAAGATGTTAGTCCATGGAGAAATGGACTCGACATATTCATTGGAAAACCAAAAACGAAGATCAGATGGGACCTGTAATGATAAAAATGTCTCACTAACAAATAAAAATACTCACTCAGAATTTGCAACTTAATGCAAAAGTTCTAGACATGCTGCTCAGAAATTTATGGTTTTGCAGGCAATAAATTATAGGTATTTCACAATTCCACAAATTAGAAGTGAGCCAGATAATGTAACAATTGGATGGAAAAATGGAAGCAAACAGCACTTCAAAAAAGAAAGTCGTACATACCCAGGCCTGACTTGGCCAGTAAGAACTAGATAGGGTGATTTCAGTTTAGCTTGAGCCTCCTTCATTCTCTCAACTGAAAGGGATGGTGTATCAGCATTTTTCATTTGCTTCACCTTTAGCTCTTCCTGGTATTGGCGCATACGCTTTTCTTGTTTCATTTTGCCAGGCCCCTTTCCATGGAATTTATGTGATATTAACCGAAAAGCTTCCTTTGGAGTCAACTGGAATACAAAGGAAAATACAATTATATTCAGATGGTACTTAACTTTTACTTATTTTACAAGCAACTTGCAACAAACTTCCATATTTTTAACTTTTTAATGGTAATGAACCAAGGATACCATATTTCAAATTTAGTGAATTAAAATAAAATAACAAAAACTATTAATAACCATTATAATCTCCTAGTACAATCTGATTTCATCGAGAAGATACTTTTAGCATTTAGAATTCTAAAATTTCAATGCAAAACTCGAAATGGGATTTTTGGTGTATTTCTGAAGCAAAGATTTAATCATCCCGAAATCTATATAAGAACCTGTCCAAGAAGCAATGGTATGCAATTCAATTTTCCAACTCAAAAAGTACTATTATCTTCATATTTTGGGGAGTAATTCACTCACTCCCAAAGTGGACAGGTAACATCGTGACCACATCACAAGACTTGGTAACATACTTGCCACCCTCTGACATCACGATTCCTATGCTTAACTATTCCGGCAAACCCCAAAGGGAAGGAAAATAACTTTAAAGAAAAGGAAAGGGCTCAAAATAACAAAATTTAAAAGGTATCATGCAATATGTACAGTAACTTACCACTCTTCCATATTCATCTGTCCTCTCAAGGTGTATTTCTTTTGGCCCATCATCATCATGAATACCAACAAGTTTGCTCTTTTTCTTGTCCATGTTTCGTCCACCCCATTCAATGGTCTCCTTAAGCGATCCTCTTTCTTTCAAAAGCTTCAGTGCCCCAGCTAATCCCCTTCCAACAGGAACTTCATGAATTGTATCTTCAAGAGCTATCTCCTCTTCCTTATTTTCAGCAGTTTTTGGTTCCATGTCTTCTTCTTTTACCTCTGACCAGCCTCCACTTTCTTCTTTAGCCTCCTGCTCTGGGGCATTTGGGACAAGATCTTCCTCCATGAAAACGTCTTCAGCATCAGACTTCTCTACTTCTGAGATTCCAAAAGGCAAGAGTCAAAGTTACAGGCAGGAGAAACCCAAATATGATTCTTAAGAAACACATGCATGACCAAAAACAGATATTCATCAACTACCAGCAATCCCAAAAAGTTTCCTCAGTTAAAAGTACAATTAGAGAGCAGCACACACAAAAGAAGACAGTTGCAAAAATGGCCACTTGCTAGGCAAATCTTTAGCTTTGTTGTTTATAAGAAGACAGACATGCATTGCAAAGAGTATGAATGCATATCTATTAAGTTGAAAGAGTTGAGCAAACAGAAATATAGCTAAGTAGGCCAACAAAGTGCCATAACACTGAGAATCTAGATGGCAAGTATTGTCAAAGCCATCCACCAGCTTTTTCCGGACATCAAAAGAATATGAGGTGACAGAGCTAACAGAAGGTCAAGAACAATATATGCAAACTCCTTAGGAATTATTTAGGCAATTATCTAAAAGCAGCACCATACTTAAGGCTCGATAGCACTAACAAAACCCAAGGAAATTTCAAATACATTAAGCAATTTGAAAAACTGCTTTTCCCTTTAGAAGAAAACAATATTACTACGGATCCAAAACCCTTTCATAAGCAATGCAGGTTCAGCCAAACAACACAACATATGGCTATGAACTAATGAAAATCCAAGAAAGAAGAGATTCTCGATATGGAATTACAAGGTCAGGCAAGAAAGTTAAATACAAATTAAATAAAAACCTAATAGAGCAGGAAACTTTTAATCTTTCACATTAGAGGGCCAGAAACACCAAAACCCACAACAAATTCTTACTTTAAAGAAATGCTCAAATAAAAACTCCTAGAAAAACATCATAACAGCATAGACAAGTAGTTATCTATCCTTGTAAAAGAAAATGAATTTCTTCCTACAAAATGGCGGCATAACAGCAGCATACCTTCGTCAAGTTGCCGACTCCAGAGTTCCATCTCTGTAAAGACAACCTTGTTTTCTGATGTCTCTGAGGAAGTTTTGTTATCTACACCTGGATTACTAGCACCAGAAAAAGCACGGAAGGCCATCGCCAGGGGATTGGGTGTCAGTCTCATTCTGTGTTTTCAAAGACAGCTTTCTTGCCCTGTCTAGTGATTTTCGGAGGTCATCATCATCGTCACCAATTACAGCAGTGTCATCTTCATCTTTTTCAGTTGTTCTAGTTTGTCCCACAAGAAGTGCTTTTGATGCTTCATCTGCTTTGGCTAAAGCTGACTGGTATGCACTGCTTCTCATCTCAGCATCGTTTCTCTCCGCTTCCTCCCTAAGAGCCTGCCTTCTCCCATCACTTCGAGAACCAAGATCACCAAGACCAAGTCCAGCAGACTTAGCCTCTGCCTCAAGAGCATCAATATCCAGTTTATCCTTCTTCCTCAGTGATTTCTTTTTCTTGGGCTTCTTGAACTTAAGCATTTCCTCTTGTGTGTAATAGTCAGACAATACCTTTCCGGTCGTATTTAGATCTTCCGCATTATTACTTTTCGGAATCCCTTGAATCCTTCTCTGAAGCTGGCAAATAGAGAGGAAAGAAAATAAAAACCTTCAATAATTGACAAGATTCCAACCGCATCAGTTTCACATACCTATAACCCAAAATAATGTAGAATTACCTCTTCCAGTTTCCTCTCCGCCTCACCAGTGAAGCGTCCCCTTGCATCAAGAGTTACTCCCTGTAACAAGTATGCAGTGAATGAATAACACACCACGTATACAACCAATAGTTTCTTAGAATAATGAGACAAGAAAAGAACTTGACCTCATCAGCAACCGGATCGTCATATTGTGGGAGAATTTTCCTTTCAGAACCATTCTCATCATTAAACCTAAATGGAAGCCAGACAAATAAATTAATAGAAATAGCTGGTTAGCATTAATGTTCCAGGAACAAGGGATGAGATTTACATCAGTTAACTTACTTGTCATCATAAATTCCAGTTTTCCTTTTCGCAGCTTTATAAGCATCATCCCTTTGTTTCTGCTCTCCAATTTCCACATTTTCTAGTACATCAACCTCTGACATATAGAATGCAATTGTCACCATATGGAATCTGAATGCAGCAGAACCCGCAAAGATGAAGAAAGATGTAAAGAAGGAGAGAACTGTATTGAGCAAAAAAAATCACTAAATCACCTTCATTAACTCTACTGCCAGAAATAATGCTCTGGTCTTTGAGTGTCAGGACAACTGCACCACCCTCAAGTACCTTATCAAGTCCATGCAAAACTTTCACCCCGTCAAGGTCATCTGCGTTCGACAAGCAGGTCATAAATCAGCTTTCAAACTAGCCATGGACATGTATCATAGAAGCAGCACACGTGAAAACGTAGTGTGTGATTCCTTTTCTTACGAGTTATATATAGAATGCTAGTTGCCTATATTTAGATAGATACAATCAAGGATAATTGATTGTCTAATAATGTATAGTGATCCTTGTGATTAGTTCCTACCTAAAATAGGAGCACCCAAACATGTATATATGTATACGATATGTTAATGAGAAGAATATCATTCAGAAACCTAATTACCGTGTACTTAGATAACATGGTATCAGAGCCATAAACGTTTTCTTTTCGTGGCTCACTTCAGCTTGTGTTAGTAGTGGATTCAGTCTCTGTTTCCACTCAATTAGTGGTGCTGTGGCAGCACCGTTTAGTCCCGGTCGTGGTGTAGCCGCTGGGTCTGGTCTCCGTCCGTAGGTTCATCACCGCTCTGCAAGGTTTCTGCAGAACCGCCGGTGATTGTTCACCGTTCGTACCCTCAGATCGTCACCGTCGCCGCTGCAGTTCTTCTGGTCTTGTCAGTAGCCTTCAGGTCGACTTTCTCTGTACACTCTAATCAGGTTTAATTCTCAGCTTTTACGATTCAATTTCGTTCGTATTTGGAGGCTTTATTTGCCTGGGTTTTGGTGCGGTTCTGTTCTGGTTACTGCTGGTAGTTTTACTTTAGGCGATTGATTTGAATTGGACTGGGTTGTTGTTGGCTGTTTTTGGACTCTGGCTGAATTTTGTTTAAACCTTGGGCTGTTGCTAGTAATTTATTTTGAGTTGGGCTTCTCAACAATTTGATTTCAATTGGTCTGGGCTGCTGCAAGTTGATTTAATTTAGATTGGGCTGTTGGAACCTGTTATCTGCTATTCAGATTTTGCTATTCACATTTTGCTAAGTATGACGGACCAAAAGGCAGTTGTCGTATCTGACATGGTTTCAGTGATGTCAAAAATCACCGACCATAAATTGAGTACTACCAATTATCGGGAGTGGCGTCACACCATTGAGTTATATTTGCTCAGTATTTCTATGGACTCTCATTTGACCGATGATCCTCCTAGTGATGAATCCAAGAACTTGCCTTGGATGCGAGAAGATGCTCGCTTGTATTTACAAATCCGCAACTCCATCAACAGTGAAGTCATTGGTATGATTAGTCACTGTAAGAAAGTGAAAACCCTGATGGCGTATTTGGAGTTCATGTATTCAGGGAAGGGTAATCTTAACCATATTTATGATGTGTGTCAAGCATTTTACAAGCCTGATAGAGGTGATAAGTCTCTCACTGGTTATTTCATGGAGTTCAAGAAGACCTATGAGGAACTCAATATGTTACTTCCTCTCAGTACTGATGTGACCATTCAACAGACTCAGCAAGAACAAATGGCGGTCATGAGTTTTCTTGCCGGGCTTTCCCCTGAGTTTGAAACAACTAAATCTCAGATTCTCTCAGACTCAAAGATTTCTTCCCTTGAAGACGCTTTCACTCGAATTCTTCGTACAATGACTTCTGCCCCTGCACAGACAATTCATGCTAACAGTGCCCTCTTCAGCCGTGAGTCAGGGAAGCAACTATACAAGCCTAATGGTGGTAATAAGGGCCCAGGGACCAACAAGGTCGTTAGCACTTGTGGGCAAGAAGACATAATTTGCCATTACTGTCGTAAGCCTGGCCATCTTAAGCGTGACTGCCGCAAGTTACAGTTCAAAAATACGCAGTCCGCCCATGTTGTCACCTCTTCTGAACCATCAGAGAACGCTGTTATGATCTCTGCCGAGGAGTATAGAAAATTGCTCTAACGTCCAGAAGCACCACCCCTTCAACCCACACATGTTATTGCTCTTGCCGAGTCAGGTAACCCGAGTGCATGTCTTGTTTCCTCTTCCTCCCCAAAATGGGTCATTGACTCTGGTGCCACAAATCACATGACAGGTAATCCTCAGTAGTTCTCTACTTTTCAGTCTCACAAGTCTTCCACCCCAGTTACCTTAGCTGATGGTCGCACATCTTATGTTGTTGGATCTGGCACCATCACTCCCACACCATCATTGCCCTTATCATCTATTCTCAGCCTCCCTAATTTCTCCTTCAGCCTAGTGTATGTTAGCAAACTTACTCGTCAACTTAACTGTTGTGGTTTATTCTTCCCTGACTATTTTTGTTTCAGGATCGTGTGACGGGGAAGATTATTGGTAAGGGACATGAGTCTGGAGAACTATACATTCTGGATACACCATACCCAAGTCTTTAGCCTGTTTGAGGGATGTAACTCTACTTGAAGCACATTGTCGATTGGGTCATCCCTCACTTCCGCTGTTGAAGAAGTTATTTCCTAAAATGTCTAGTATGTCTTCTTTAGATTGTGAGTCCTGTCAATTTGATAAACACCATCGTGTTAGTTCTAGTCCATGCATCAATAAAAGAGCCAATGCTCCATTTGAGTTGGTACATTCTGATGTTTGGGGTCCTTGTCCAGTTGTCTCTAAAACTGATTTTCGTTATTTTGTTACATTCATTGATGATTATTCTAGAATGACATGGTTATATTTGATGAAAAGTCGTTTTGAGTTGTTCTCCCATTTTTCCTCATTTTGTGCTGAAATTCGTACTCAATTTGGGGTGTCTGTTCAACATCTGAGAAGTGATAAGGCCAAAGAGTATCTCTCTGCCATATTTCAAAATTACATGACCCAACACGGCATTCTTCATCAAACTTCTTCTGTCAATACACCATCTCAAAATGGTGTTGCTGAAAGAAAGAATCGACATCTTCTTGAAATTGCTAGAGCTCTGTTATTCCATATGCAGGTTCCCAAACATTTATGGGCAGATGCTATGTCTACAGCTTGCTTTCTGATTAATTGCATGCCCTCTTCAGTCTTATCTGGTACAACCCCCTTCCATACCCTCTTTCCGAATAAATCCTTGTTTCTGATTGAACCTCGAATATTTGGTTGTACCTGTTTTGTTCGGGATGTTCGTCCTCAAGTTACAAAGCTTGATCCCAAGTCCTTGAGTGCATTTTTCTTGGGTATTCCATTGTGCAAAAAGGGTATCGGTGTTATTCTCCTGATATAGGTCATTATCTCGTCTCTACTGATGTTACCTTTTGGGAGCATAGCCCATTTTCTCCAACTTCCGAGTCTTTGAGTCAGGGGTAGGATGATGATGTGTTACTATATATTGCCCCTCCTTCTAGTCCTCCGTCTATTCCTCCTTCATATATTCCAGTTCGCCCCCCTATAACACATACGTACTCTCAACGTCTCCGAGTTGCTCTTTCCTCCGTACCTACATCTCATGTTGCCCCTCTCCCAGTTGCTCCTATCCCAGCTGCTGCTCCTCCATGTCCCGATACGCCAGTGTCTTCCTCGTCAAATCCACCTCCTCTTATTCCAAGTGATGATCTCCCTATTACTGTCTGTAAAGGTAAACGTGCTTGCACTTATCCTATCTCTTTGTTTGTATCTTATAACCATTTGTCTCCTACTTCGTCCTCTTTTGTTGCTTCTCTCGATACAGTTCATGTTCCTAATACTGTTCATGAGGCTTTAGCCAATTCTGGGTGGCGTCAGGCTATGATAGAGGAGAAGTCAGCCTTGGATACCAATGGTACATGGACCTTGGTCAATTTACCTAGTGGAAAACAGACTATTAGTTGCAAATGGGTGTTCACGGTTAAGGTGCATCCGGATGGTTCTCTTGCTCGATTGAAAGCCAGCCTTGTTGCTGAAGGCTATGCCCAAACTTATGGAATTGATTATTTTGATACATTTTCCCCTGTTGCTAAACTCGCCTATGTGCGCTTGTTCATTTATCTTGCAGCCTCCCATTGTTGGCCTCTCCACCAACTGGACATCAAAAATGACTTTCTTCATGGTGATCTCGAGGAGGAGGTGTATATGGAGCAACCACCTGGTTTCGTTGCTCAGGGGGAGTCAGGGAAAGTATGTCGTCTTCACAAATCCCTGTATGGTCCGAAGCAAAGTCCCCATGCCTGGTTTGGGAAATTTACTGGTGCAATTGAGAGCTTCAGCATGAAGAAAAGGAAATTCCATCATTCTGTCTTTTACAAAGAATCAAGTGGTGGAATCATTTTGCTGGTCATATATGTGGATGATATTGTCATTACTAGCAGTGACTCTACAAGGATTATATCTCTGAAATCATTTCTGCACACTCAATTCCATACGAAAGATTTGGGGATGTTAAAGTATTTCTTGGGAGTTGAAGTGGACAGGAGTAAGAAAGGGATATTCTTATCTCAAATAAAGTATGTGCTTGATCTACTGTCCGAAACAGGAAAATTGGGGGCTAAACCATGTACTACCCCAATGGTTCCTAATGTGCATCTTACAAAAGAGGGTCAATTGTTTGATGATCCGGAGAGATATAGACATTTGGTTGGAAAATAGAATTATCTCACGGTGACTCGGCCAGATATTGCATACTCAGTTAGTGTGGTTAGTCAGTTTATGTCATCTCCAACCATTGATCAGTGGAAGGCTGTGGAACACATTTTGTGTTATTTGAAAGGAGCAGTTGGACGTGGGATTTTATATGGGAATCATGGTCACACGAGAATTGAATGTTTTTCTGATGCTGATTGGGCAGGATCGAGAATGGATAGGCGGTCCACCACAGGGTATTGTATTTTTTGGAGGTAATTTGGTGTCTTGGAGAAGCAAGAAACAAAAGGTTGTATCACTCTCAAGTGCAGAATCTGAATACAGGGCTATGAACAAGTCAGTATGTGAGATAATGTGGATATATCAGCTTCTCAACGAAGTGGGTTTAGAAGTCTCTATGCCAGCTAAGTTGTGGTGTAATAACCAAGCTGCAATCCACATAGCCTCTAATCCAGTCTTTCATGAACGAATGAAACACATTGAGATTGATTGTCATTTCGTTCGTGAAAAGATTCAACAGGGTTTAATCTCTACTGGATACGTAAGAACTAGAGAACAGTTTGGAGATATCTTCACAAAGGCTCTGAATGGAGTAAGGGTTGATTACCTCTGTAACAAGCTAGGCATGATTAACATCTATGCTCCAGCTTGAGGGGGAGTGTTACGAGTTATATATAGAATGCTAGTTGTGTATATTTAGATAGATACAATCAAGGATAATTGATTGTCTAATAATGTATAGTGACCCTTGTGATTAGTTCCTACCTAAAATAGAGCACCCAAACATGTATATATGTATACGATATGTTAATGAGAAGAATATCATTCAGAAACCTCATTACCGTGTACTTAGATAACACCTTTCAAGGGCTTGGGTAAGACTAAGATAAAGGTACAATGAAGTAATCTGATGTGCCTGAAGGTACAAAGATTAATACACTTGGAGAGAGTGAATTTTGTAGTTTAAACCAAATTACCTACAAAGAAACTGGATTTCTTTATCGGTTGAAGGTCTCTTAAAATACTGGACAATACCCAACTTGCTTAGATGCTCAGATATTAGCTACACTCCAATCAATTATAAGACACAAAACAAGGGAAGAAAACCCCCTAAAAAAAAAGGGTTCAAGGGACATACGTGAAGCATTTTGCATGTTATCCTCATCGTCATCTCCTTCATTCATGTTGTCCTATGAAATGAACAGGAAACTTGTCAAAAACATCAAGTATCCAAATATTGTTCTAAGACTCTATCCCATTATGTGGGGTCAGCTATATGGATCATATCTCACCATTGTATACGGTCAATCACGCATCCTAATAACATTTCAAAATTTGAACATTGAAAAATAAATAAAGATGCTCAACAAATCATGAGCAGAACAAATGAAAGTTTTCATTTTAAATCTTCAGGTAAGCCGAGGCGTACAATATGCAATATGATCAGGATAAATATTGTTACCAACCTGCTCTTCAAAAATCTTTGAAAGCTGCAGGGCTTTCTCCCTTTCTGCATTCCTCTTTTCTTCAATCTTGCGGCTTTTTGTAACCCACGATAAAACTTCAGAAACACCTTCCGATTTCTTCAATCTTTCTTCTCTCATCCTGAGTTTAAATCACAAACCTTCTTTAGACAGACTACGTAGTATGCACAATATTCGTGAAATCAACAAACAACTGCTGGCATTCAATAATTCAAATGAACTACTTGCCCAACACATGTTGCATGCAAACATAGGCATATTCATATACAGGAAAGCACAGAACCAGTTGACAACCACATACATGAACAAACAGGAACTACGTCTATCATAGAATTAATGCTGTTTGCAATTATTTCACCCAAGCTTATATATTGCTCTCAGAATATTTACTTTTGCCTGGATAATTGATTTCCAATGCCAATAGTTTAGTATGTCAATTCTTCTAGCCATCAATTCTATTTTGATCGAAAAATGCACATATGAGCTGCAGTTGAAAGTCAAATTGCTTTAAGAGAAGGATGACAGCATCGATCTCCATAGATTTTCTAAGGCCCTGTTTGTTACCATATTTTCGAAAATATGTTTTTGAAGTTTTGAATTTTAAACTAATTTTTAATCATTCTCAATACACCTTTTTACTTTCCAACTACACCTTTTTATATTTTCCAATACACTTTTCACATGTAAAAATCATTTCAAAACCAAGTCAGGAAAATATGTTTTCACAACACTCCAAAACGAACAGGGCCTAAAACATATTAGCTCGAGGAGCAATCATAGAAACTACAGCCCAGATGCTTCATTAGCTCAGATAACCAGCAAATCAGTAACTTGAAACTAAGAGGTTAATGCAGTCAAGATTATTTAACCATTTCATTTTCAAAAGAATCAATAGGATAAATAAATCAGAAAAAGTAGATAAAAGGACCACATCTTACTTCTAAGCAGACAGGTTTTAGAGTAATCTTCATGTAAGCATCTAATCTAAAGGAAAAACAGTGACATCAAAATTCATCATAAATAAATCTATCTAAAATCAATGAATCTGAAGTGTAGGCCTACAAAACAGTGACATGCAAGTTACTGAAGAGAAAGAACTATTATTAGAATATCAGAAAAGGGTCAAAAGGGTAATTAGACAAAGTAATTTACTTACTTCATTATGCGCTCCTCTAACTCCGATGCAGCAGCTCCAGTATCCGCATCTTGTTGATGCTTTAGGGTGACCATTCCATCCTCAGAGTCATGCAATCCAGTTTCCATCTTAGTAGCATCTTGATCACCTATAGTTCCCAAACCAGATTCCTCATCCTTTCTCAATTGCTTGCTTTTATCATTGTCTTCATCCCAGTGCTTATAGCTGCCTTTGTCTTTATCCCTCTGTCTTTCTCCTTCTTGATCTCCCTCCCTCTCCTTCTCTCTAATTCTTTCCTTCCCTTTCTCTTTGTCAACAATGTCCCTATGTCTATCCCGGTCATTTTCCCTTCCCCTTCCTTGTTCTTTATGCTTGTCCCTTTCCTTTTCCCAGTCTTTGTCTTTGTCTTTATCCCTACTCCTCTCTTTTCCTCTGTCTTTATCTCCTCTTCCTCGTTCTGAACCCCTGTCTAACTCTCTCTCCCTCTCTCGCTCCTTTTGTTTTCCCCGATCCTTACGTTCCTTATCACATTCCCTTTCCCTGTTCTCTCGAGCTTTGTCATGGCTCTTCTCCTTTTCCTGCTTATCTCTATTATCATCATGTCTCCTCTCTTTACCAGACAACTGATCTCTTTCCAAATCTTTCGCCTCTTTCTCTCTGTCCTTGGAACCATGACTAGTCTTTGGTTGTTCTCTATCTTTGCTTCTATGGTCTTTATCTTCTCTTCGACTGCTCTTGCTTTTTCCCTTAGCCCGGTGCTTGCTTGACTCTCTAGGTTTCTCAACCCCATCCTCTTCCATTTCATCATATCCACCAGCCCATCTTTCGCGAATTGACGAATCATCATGATTTCTCATCTCAGTACTCCTCTCCCGACTCAATTCAGGTGAGTCAATATCCATCGTCATAACTAAAAAGTGTTCTCCAACAGAGACCTTAGGCTCACCAACTTACTTTAAACTACCAAATATAGGTGCTTACAAAGGCTTGCAAAATCTGACCATAGTAGAATGATAAGCTGTAAGTACTAGTTTTTAAAGTATGCATGCAGAAGAAAGCATAATGAGCTGGAAACAGTTTTGTTGCAAACAACCTAACTGCCAATGACAAATTTCAGTCCTTAACAGAGAAATTAAATAAGGAAAGGGTGAGCATAGTATGTAGGATGGAAATCCCACTTAGGATCATTTTGGGGTGTAGGATCAGGATCAAATCGTGGGAGCTAATATTCCACCAAAATGGCTTTAATTTGCACTTTTGAATATTATTAAGATTATACATGATATATGAATTGAGAAAATGAGCATAAATGACATTCATTCATAAATAGATAAATAATTTTATTTTCACCTATAACTTGAAAGGCATACACCGAATAGAATTCTAGCATGAAATCTCAAACAAACGCAAGATTTTTCAACTAAAATCACATTCTAAGTTTGAAACCATTATTATAAGACAACAACTCCGTAATCCGTATCCAAATCAACTAAACGAGGTGCTATTACATGTCATTCTATAATCGCGCTATATAATTAACCATCATCCTCAAATCCATAGTCTTCACAGTTATGTGTTGCTTCACATGAATTCCAAATGGATCAAGCCACTGTACCAAGATTCAGAATTATGTGCCCCAAGAGGAGAGGACATACAAAGTCTAAGCAAAAAATGAAAGAAAATTGTTCATATTGGCAAATGAGAACAAAGGCCTAATCAATGCTGCTTAGTAAAGTCCAGATAGTATGCACGAAAAGAAAAAATAAATAAATAAATAAATAATATTAAAAATATATATAAAATAAAAAGTAAGACAAGCGAACAGGAGAGGGACAATTATCATTGGCAAAGCCATTAGGAGTCGTATATCCATGCATAAATCCTTCAAAGCCTTCACACACATGACCTTAGGCCTTTGGTTGTTCTAGTATTCTCTTAGGCCTTTTGTCAAACAATTTGCACACATACGTATTTAGTGTAAATATCTAAATTGCATTTACTTAATATAAGATCTTACTTATATACTCTGTTCTTGATGCACACAGTTTCAGAATCGTACCAACAACAACAACAGAGAATACTTTAAATGGGAATTAACAAGACAGATTACTTCAAAAGTGAAGGTACATGAATCATTTAAGGAAAGAAAAAAACAGAAGAAGAAGCGAGGAGTAAGAAATTCTATTATCATTGCGGCGTGTTACCAAAATAGGAACGATTTCAACTCTGTTGTTCTGCAAATTAATCGGGGACTGCATGGTTCCATTGCTGCACAAGCTCCACCCCGGCTAAATCTTCCCCCAGATGGCTGGCCTCCTTGGGTCTTTTTATCGTATCTGAATAATCTCCTCGTCTGAATACTGAAGAAAGGAGGAGAAACCTAATGAGAATTGTTGAGCACAAATTTTAGTTAGGGAAAATTTGTTAAGCTGAAGTGAAAATTTTATAATTCATAAGTATGGTGCAATTTTTGCATAATACTCCTTCGTCGCATCACATTCAAAAAAAATTATTATAGTCCATTTTCAATTTATTTACGGAATTGTTATCATCAGGACACATTTTACTATTTGTAGGCCATTTTTTCAAATTTTAGCCTGTAAAATTACCAAAATGCCCTTCCCTCTTTTTAGGTAAAAAAATTTTTTTACTTCCCCATTCCTTCTTCTTCCAGTCGGCTTCTTCCCCATTCCATCTCCTCCAATTCAGTTTTCCGTGGGCAATTTCTCAACCGGATTCCGACCACCGGCGCCCTCCATTTCCCCGTGCGAAGCTATCCATTTCCGTCGCCGGCGCAGCCGCTCCATTCCTCTCTGCCGATCGCCGCCTCCGCTCTCCATTTCCATCGGTAAGTGTTTTTTTTTTGTGTTTTTAAATTTTTTTCAAATTCTTCAAATTGCCTTTACTTGGTTGTTGTGAAGTTTATGGGCAACTTTATAGGTGATTTCGGATGCTTGTTGCGTTTTTCGGCTGTTTTGTGCGTAATTAACATGCAATTTCCATGAATGTATGTTGTGGGGATTTCGGGGATTTTGTGAAATTTTGTTTGAATCTTGAAAGATTGCATTGTAATGGTTGTGTAGTAATGTTTGGTAGTGCTTATGTTGCGATTCAGGCTGTGTAGTTGACATATGTAGGGTAAATTTCGGGTTTGTTCGTTGGAAAAACGATTTTCCAACGAACAAACCGGAAAATCGCTTCGGGGGAGCGATTTTCCACAAAAAAATTTTTGTGGAAAATCGCTCCCACGAAGAGATTTTTCGGGAGAAAATCGCCGAAGAGATGCGTTTTTTTTGAAAACATTGCCTCTTTCCGGCGAGTTTTTCCCGAAAAATTGCTTCGGGCTAGCGATTTTTCGGAGAAGTTCAGGCGATTTTCTTGGGGAGAAACGCCTCCTGTAGGCGTTTTTTCTCTTCTGTCTTGCTGTTTGATTTTCTTCCTGTGTATATGTTGTTTGGTTCTGCATTATGATTAATATTAATTGTTGTGCAACCTTGTAATTACAGATGGGGGATAGATTTAAAGGTAATATATTCCGTCGGACGGGAAAAATATCCAAATTCGGATCCAAATCCGGAGAGAGTAGTAATCCGGAAACATCCCGGGAGAGTGTTATTCCGGATAAATCCGGGGCTCCTATTATTCCTGTTGCAGAAATTGCCCCTCGTGTTCCTCCAACGGCGTCTGAGCGTTCGAGGAAGGTCGTGGCATGGTCGCGAGCATCTTCTGCGACAGGGAATGTCACTGCTCCCATTACGGAACACTCCGTTCAACCTTCCGTCTCGGGAAATGAGTACATCGGTGCGTCCTTTACCGAACAACCTTTCGCACCGCCATTTTCAGATGTTGAAATGTCCCATGACGATGGTGACGGCAAGGGGGCTCTTGGAAGAAGTGATGGTGAGGGGGCGAATACAAGCATCGAGACAACTAGGAGAGCAGGGAAAGGACTAATGGGCAGTGAGGTTAGGGCATCAATTGCAGGGTGGAAGGATTACAGAGAGCTAGACCATCCGGTCGAATGTGGTCCTATAATCCCTGAATTGCTATTGAGTTTCAAAGGCCACACTGCCTACCACGTTTGGCATGGAGAGGTAATTCTATTAAATTGCGCACTTGTATTTGTTATGTATTCGAGCAATTAATGTTTTCCTAATTATATATACTTCATTACTTGTGATCCAAAGTGAAATAATAAGTATGTTCGCATTGTTTACATTTTGGTTACAAAAGAAATGATTTATGAATTGTATCCCTCTGTTGTAATTTCATTCTTTGAATTTGGTAGGAAAAGGGAATATTGAAATGTCATAATGGGCCGATCGCTTGAAAAATTGGCCCGGCGATGATGACATGAAAAAGCTGGCAGAGGGTTCTGGTTTGGCCCATTTAGTATAGTGCATGCATAATGAGTTAGACGCCGCTCTGCTCTTTGCCTTTGTTGAGATGTGGCATCCGGAGACCAACTCATTCCACTTGCCATTCGGGGAGATAACAATCACACTTCATGATGTTGCCTACATTCTGCGCATTCCGCTTGGGGGTAAGCCCATTTATAGAAAAAGAAAGACTGCACAAATAGCGACAGATGTTGCAGCTGTGTTGGGAAAAGATAAAGTGAAACTAGATAAGCCTGGCTTTGTGAAGTTGACAAGCATTGAGGCAAATTGTGCCGGTAGATTTGATCAAGTTAATGCCGCTTCGGATTATTTATTATGGGTTTTAGGGCTATCCTTGTTCGTGGACAAGTCGAAAACCCACATATCTGCGCAGTATTTAACTTTCCTGCGCGATATTGAGACAGTAAGTGAGTACTCATGGGGCGCAGCTTGCTTGGCGTACTTATATAGCCAACTTGGGAAGGCATCTAGGGCACAAAGTGCTCAATTTTCTGCTTGTTTGACTTTACTGCAGGTTTGTCATTGAATTTATTGCTTTCCTTATTAGTCAGTTATATATTTTGCTCGAACATATGTTTTAATTATTCTTCTGTTCATTCTTATTAGAGTTGGATATATGAATACTTTCCCACATTCAGCCCACCAAAGAAGAGGTCGTGGAATACCGGATGGCCTGCGGCAATGAAATGGCAAGTTGGTACCGGGAAGAAGCGTGTTGCAAAATATGATTTGGAGGCTTACAGAGGGCGCTAGATGCATTGCAGCCGAACGAGGTAAGTTGTCTGTTCTGTGTGTTTGTGAACAGGTTTATTCAATTTCTGTGCAATTTTAGGTGATTTGTTTTATTATCGAACAGGTTAATTGGATACCATTTGAGCCCAATCTGGCATTGGTCCATAAGATTTCCTTATATAGGGGCCTTATATATTGCGTTAATGTTGAGGAGCCCTACATGCCGGATCGGGTGTTAAGACAGTTCGGTTATGCCCAACAGATTCCCTTTCAAGTCTTCAAACCGAAGAAGTGCTACAAAGGCCCAGAGACAAAGAAGTATGTCTGCAAGTACGTTGCTGACCTCAGTGGTTGGAAAATCTCTCATACAAGGCTTCTGCGGGATATGAAGAGGGCCGAGTATACTGACGAAGCATGCGAGAGTTACCTTGAGTACTTCCAGTCGCGTTCGTACGTTCGTGTCAGTAGGGGTCCGGTCGAGGAATACACTCCTGACCCTACTCAGTTGTCCCTCAATGCAGTGAGTTTAGGATGATTTTAGATTTTCTATTTACCTATATATGTGTTACTAGTTGCTGATTTGGGTTTATCATTTTACTTTTTTTCAGCGATTTCAGTACTTAGCATCTCGGGCAGTCTTTTTTCATCCAAGGGTTGAACACGCAGTCAACCTTGAGACACGTAGGCAGGCTATTGCAGAAGTTACTTATCATTTGGAGGGCCTGATGCCGGGACTAGAAGAGCTTGCGATACGACATCCTTTTCAGCCGTAGTGGATTGTGTACCTTATGTTTGGATTGTGTACTAAGTGAATTAAATTTAATGTTGGTTTGTGTTTGTTTTTTTAATGCCCCCATACAATGTGGTTGGATGTTGAATTGGTGCCTTGGATTTGGTGTGATGGTGAATGATTTAGAAATGACAATTTTGTCATTCAACTTTGTGGTTTGAACAGGTATTCAGGTGCTCATGTATAGGGGAGACTCTGCCCAAATTTCGCGATAATACACATAGTAGAATGAACTAAGACACTTCAAAACTTTTGAAACAGTAACACTCTTTAGTACCATCAAACTGTACATTTAATTTTCACCCCTAAACAAAGCCACACTCCAAAATTATCTAAACCATTAACATCCCTAATACACTTCAAAATTGCTGAATAAGTAA
Organism: Leptodermis oblonga; assembly: GCA_016801395.1. Taxonomy (NCBI): domain Eukaryota; kingdom Viridiplantae; phylum Streptophyta; class Magnoliopsida; order Gentianales; family Rubiaceae; genus Leptodermis; species Leptodermis oblonga. The sequence continues at coordinate 10,550,750 of CM028752.1, forward strand.
ACAACTTGAGTCTAATCCCCCACAATCTAAATTGCAATACAAACATAACCACACTCCAAACCTTTTGAAATAATAAGCAACACTAGAATACAGTAATACACTTCAAACTTGCTGAAAAAGTAAACAAATGTAGTCTAATTATACTATACATCTCAATTTTAATACAATCCAACCCTAAACCCTAAACATATTCAAATCATGAAATCCCTCAACCCTAATCGATAACTATCGTGGGTTCAGGGTCTACATTACCTATGCTATCGACGTACAACCTATGATAATTATCTAAGCGAGATTGTAACATGTCCTTCAACTCATCCATCAGGTCTTCCTTATGGTGTCGCCACAGTACACATATTGGGGGCAACAAGATTTCACCCTCATCTCCAAACAAATGAAATAGTTGCTCCGGATATGACCTATACTGATATATGTGTTCGGATCATCGGATACGCTGAAATCCAGCAAGCGAAGTGGAAGGAAGGTGCAACATTCTGTGCCGTAGAATGCGAATACCCTCTGGTACCGCGTGGCGACAAGTAGGCCAAATAGATAAGTATCAAACCAAAACTCCTCTGTTGCAGGACTTATATGGTAATCCAACGCTGTAAGGGCTTTATCGTAGTTTTCTTCACTGAGAACTCCAAACCATAATGAGGCATACGCGTGAAGTTCATGTAACAACTCCCGCCGAACTTGAGACCAAAGTAACTCGTCATCATGTACGAATCGAGATATTACCCTAAAACCACAGTGTCCATCCCCAATTACATTTTTATAATCCACCACATAATCGAACACAAACTGTTGCACCAAAGACGGCAGGTTGAAAGGCCATCTAGATTCATTAGAAGTCAGTCGAATCCTCCTGGTTGATGACCCACTTGACCTGCTACGACCTGCACATGTTATTCGTATGCATGAAACAGTAATTTTACCATAATAAAAAAGAGACATAAAAAAGGAAAAAAAAAACCCAATGATCCGTGGATATGGCAAATATATGTACCTCTGCCTCTGGCTCTGCCTCTACCCATGCCGGCTTCCCTCTCGGCATGCTTCGTAGCCCGATAGATCTCGTTGCGTAGAGTTGTTCCTCGGCCTTCCCCTATGTGGCCTTTGTATCGGATTAGCGAGGTGAACAATCTCTGGATGCAAAGTGCTATGCATGACACCCGCAACTCTATTAATGTCCGCAGTGCGACGCTGCAAGGCTGCAACATATATCTCATGTAGTCGCCCTTGTGCTGTTTGCCGTTCCTCATTGCTAAGCATGTTGCCCTCATCTAAAGATAGGGTCCTCCAGTAGAGGGCCACATCCAAAGGATCAATAGGTCTGTAATTCCTGACTATTTCAACCATCTGATGCGCACACGGCAAGCCATAGCTGGTTCGTAATTCACAACCACACAACTCACTATTTACCCCATAGACTGAACCTCTCTTCTTGTATTCATTTACCAACAACAGTATGGCATCTTGCGAAACTCTGCCATTGATCCTACTATACAAAAGATAATTGGCTTCACGCAATGTTTTGCTCCGAGATGCCTCATTTTACCACGGATCTCACCCACATATAACTTTATCATCTCATTTATGCCCAGGAATATTGAAGGAAATGATCCTCTGTCAGTTTTAATGGCACACTTTAACATTGCGTGCGCACTCTCCGCCCTACAGAGATTTAAAACGGACAAAATTAATGCTTTAAATCATAGAATAATGTATAATGGAGTCATATCTGTAACGTTATGCGACGAAATTTAATAGAGTCGCATATGTTGTTTGTGCGCCCGCCATAATGTTTTATCTCCTTAGTCCAGAATGAGACAAACTTGGTCTTGTGGGGTTCCAACCATATATGGTGCATGTAATTAACCACAGATATCCACCGGCCTCTATATTTTGTCTCAATAATTTTCACAGCTTTCGTGAACTTTTCATACGTTAGAGCACTCACCACTCTTCTCTACCGACCTTCAAACTCATCTAATATCTCTTTGTTAGTACACACAGTCAGTGCTTTCTTCTTCACATCCATGGCAATATGCCTTCTGCACAATAGTTGTTTAGAATCGGGGAAAACATGGTGCACAGCTTTCAGTAGAGCTGACTCTCTGTCCGTCATAACAACATGGGGATATGTCAATAGATCAAAAAGTTGCCTCAACCTAGTCATAGCCCAGACATAAGTTGCATGTGTCTCATCCCTCAAGAAAGCAAAAGCAACATGGATGTATTGATCCGTCGGAACATGAGCGACTATCTGAAGCAAAGGCATGTCATACCTGTTGGTCTTGTATGTCGTATCCATATACAATACGTAGGGAAACGTACGAAGCAGACTAGGAACATCCGCATTGGCGAAGAACACGTTTTCAAGAGCATTGCGCTCGTCTTCCACGGTGTACCAATAGTGGTACCTGTAATCCTGCATCAGTTTCAAGAAGTATTGTATTGGACTTAAATCTCCCATCTCATCTCTTCTAACCTTCGACGTTTCGTTGTACACCTGCCTGATGCGTGTGACATTAGTCGCATTGTCACATCGCAGTTTTGCCAACATCTGCTTTGGAGCCAAATTTATCTTCATCATTTCTGAAATTTTCTCCTTCTCCTCGTCATTCAACTTGGAGTGCTTTTGATGCCAGTTTCTAACAAGGGGTAATTCATGATTGTGCTGACCTTTAATGACACTCAGCTTCCAGCTACCCCCACTAATTTCTTTCCCTAATAACTGAAAGGGACAACCAGTCAGCTTGCTACTAGTGTTGTTCCGGGATATTTTCCCTTCGCCTAAGGGTGGTTTGCTTCTAACTTCCCCGATCTATCACAACTTATGGCGACTCTCCCTCTTCTCCCTTTTAGAGACCCCTTTCAATTTTTAGAAGAAGTTAGTTTAGTATCAAAATGATGCTCCGCCGCTCTGGTTTCAACCCAACCAATCAAATCAGCTCTAGTCATGAACTCTTCCACAATCTAAAATACATCGGTGAAATCTGGGAAGATTCGATCATCCAAAACTCGCAGAGCCTGTGTAGAAAACAAATATGAAATTAGAAATTACCGAAATCGGGGGCGAGAAAAGAGTGGGGGAGAATGGGCGATTCTATGGAATATAATCGCCCACGAGAGACGATTCTATTAAGGAGAATCGCCCTCCTGTAGCGATTTTATCATAAAATCGCCACAGGTCACCGATTTTATCTGATAAAATCGCCATAGGGGGGCGATTTTTTATATAGAATCGCCTATTTTGGCCGATTCTATATAAAAAAATCGCCCCCCTATGGCGATTTTATCAGATAAAATCGGTGGCCTGTGGCGATTTTATATGATAAAATCGCCTCCCTTGGGCGATTCTCATCCAGTGAACGAAAATCTCCAAAAAGCTGCCACCTTTGGTCCATAAACATCATAATGTGATACGTACCGTGTAATATGGATCTTCATTTGCATTTCCGTCCATGGCACACAAGCAAAATGCAAGTATTGTAATGGAATGAATGTAGTGTATGTAGTGGTTAAGGAGAAGATTGAGAGGAAATGAGAGGATAGCTTGAAAGGAAATGTAGTGCATGTAGTGTTGTATGGATGAAGAAGGTGGGTAAAGTAGGGTAAAAAATTTGGCTAAATTTTTTTAATTTTAACTTAGAGTCAAGGGCCTAAATGTCTTTTCACCACTTAAAATTTTAAAAAGTGTCCTGTGTTTAGTAAAATGGTACCTGCATTTAACATGCCCTTTTATTTACATTACATTAAATACTTGCTTTCAAAAAAATCATTTTTTAATCACTATATTTCGCAAACGTCTAGCTTTTCATCACCATATTTTAAATATTGAAAAATTATATTTTTGGTCCGTTTTCTTTAGCTTCATTACATTTTTGTCCTCTTTTATGCTAACTCGCTCTTTTGGTCCTTTTTTCACATTTTAGCATTTTGGTCTCTCTTAGCAACCATCAGGTTGACCAATCATTTGGGATTATAATGAAATCTTAAAACATTGTGACCCTTCTTTAGTAAATTTTGAAAAACTAAACTCTTTAAAAGTCTGAAAATAGTCACCAACGCTTGTTTTTCATATGGCAACATCGACTCTTCTTAGGGAATTTGGACCCTTTAAACGTTTGAGTAATTATTATTTAGCCCAAAAATATATATAACTTTTTTACAATGGTCCAAAGTACCGTTGACTTCATAGGTTAACCGAAAGAGGGACAAAAAATGCAAAAATGTGAAAGAAATGTGACCAAAAGTGCGAGTTTACATAGAACAGTGACCAAAAGTGTAATGAGAGCAAAGAAAATGACCAAAAGTGCGATTTTCCCCTTTAAAAATCTTTTACGTAGTCATTATACTTTCATCTTTGCAGTTTTTAGATCACTCTGTCAAACTCTCCTCTGCTAAGTAACTAAGGGCCTATTTGATAACCCAACTTAATGATTAAAATTATTTGATTAAGAGATAATGACTATTAGTGTGGTGAAAAATAGAAATTCAAACCTCTTAATCGTTTAAGCACTGCTTATTTCTTTTACAAAAATTTAAGCGGAAAAAGTCAGCTTATTGCTTATCTCTTAATGCTCCACGTAATAATTCTTTAAATAATTCATATTTGATTTCTGTAACTATCCCTTTTATTTTATTCATATTGATTTAACTGTAATTATTATTTTATTTTTTTTATCAGCATAAAACGTATTTTAAAATTTTTCATTATAATATTGTCAAATAAAATTTAATTTATTTTTTATTATTATATTGTAGTATTAAAATTTTATTTAATAAATTATATCATTTACATGTTCATATAAATCTCATTCATACGATATGTTGTATATTACTTATATAATTTATTAAGGCAAAGAACTCATAATCCCCCAGTAGTTTTCAAAAGTTACTCATCACCCTCTATGAAAAATAAAGCGACAAACGACCCCCCCCCCCCCCGGGTGCTTTTTCGAAATCTGTAAAGTGATGGAACTCCCTTAAGTTAACGGCTCGTTCATGACACACGCTTCTCTTGATAGAGTTAAAGTACATAACTGATTTCTATGTGACCAAAACACCCCTACTACTTTTATTAGAACCAAAAAGCCCCTTTAAAAAGTGCTATATAAAAAGCAAATATCCTTCCATTGCAGGCCATTATCTTCCTCTTCAGTTAGATAAGGTTGTGCAGAACAGCCTCCGTCTACCACTGCACTAATGTCAACAACTTCATACAATGTTAGCGAAAGTGTTAGCCGCAAACCGAGGTACCAATACCACTATTGTGCTTGCGGGAGAAAAGCTGCTATCAAAATAGTCAATTCCCAGAAGTTAAGTAAGGGCGGACTCTATTTTATTTGTGAAATTAGGCAATGCGATTTCTTTTCATGGTGCAATCCAATTGGTGGCGACGCAGGTGATCAATTATCGGGTAGGATCCCAAATCCAGCACCGAGGGGATTCGATGGCAACTACGTCGAACCTCCAGTTTTGATAGACGAAATACTCTGGACGTAATAAGGAAGAGTCCCGCAACATAGAAGGAATGTTTAAGACAATTATTATTGCTGTGGTTGCTTCATTTTTGGTTAGTTGTGTATGAATTATTGTCATCTTATTTAAATGAAACTGTAATGCTGATTCCCAGCAGTCTGAATGAATGTTTTATTAGTTGAATCCTCAGTTTTCTTTATGTTTGTTGGACATATTTACTCTATCTTTCTTTCAATGTAGTGGAATTGAAATATTTTATATAGTTGATGAATGTGATAATTATATGAAGAAATGTAGCAATCTGACGATTGCAATAACTGAAAGTGGATCAAAAACTGACCATTACGGGTTCAGTATTACACTAAAATTGATGACCAAAAACTAACTATCTCTTCTTCACCAAAAAACTGACCATTATAGTTCAATATTACCCTAAAACAAATGACCAAAAATCGACCATTATGGTTCAGCATTACACGATGAAATGCACTAAAACAGCTGACCAAAAACTGACCATTATGGTTCAGTATTACACATTGCTATGCACTGAAACAGAATACCAAAAACTGACCAATATGGTTCAACAATACCGCAAAATAGCTATATAATAACACAAAAAACTGACAAATCCTAGTAGTTAAGCACTACTGCAACCAAATAAACAAATTAAGGACACATTAACATGAATTTCAGAACAAATTAATAAATCCAATATTCTAACCTTAAAGAATTTTGACTTACGGTGGATATTAAATTTGCATGTCCTAGAATTGTGACCTATCCTAAAACATTTTGTGCAAGTAGCCTGCAACCTCTTCCGAGTTGATGTAACCCCTTGCCCTCATCTGCCTCCTTTCTCCTTGCCATTTTTGGCCTCCCAGTTGGTCTCCTATATGGTGGAGGTTGAATTGCATCACCACCTACCTCATCCCAGTGCCCTTTATAAGGGATGGCAGCAATTGTGTACTGGTATGTAGCTACATACATTTCCTTTCCAAACATCTTATCAACATAATCTCCAGGGATGTGTTTTGCAGCTCTAATTGCAGCAACTGCATAAGGACAAGGGATTCCGGATAACTGGAAAGATCCACATGTGCATGTATGAGGCCCCAACTTCACTACAAGAGTCGTTTTATTCCAATAAACCTTGTATATTCCAGGACATAAATATATTGCTACGCAACAACGGCTCAGATTTTTGTGTTTCCCAAACGTTTCTTGTATGTTCGGACATATTGCATGACCATATTTTAGCATTCCTTCTTTCTTCAACGGAAACCTCTGCATCAACTTTCGCCTAATCCACTCAGACATTCCTATGATAAGCTTCTCACGAGCTTCCAAAATGTAAGAATCGAATGACTCGTTCATATTATTGACCAATACATTGCACTTAAAGTTTGTATCAAAAAGAGCTCTCGACCATGATGAAGGAGGTGCATTCATGAGCTATTCACTTACTGTCATCTTATCCCTAACCTTTGGATCAGCTTTCTCTAAATTCTGTAAAGCTTTTCTAAAGTCTTTCATGTTAGAGGCACAAGCAACTCCCCAAAAGAATCTATCCAACTCCATGCCTTTAAATTTTTGTTTGAAGTTTCCATACAAATGCCTCAAACAGGACCTGCTGAGGGAATTAGGGAAAACAGTCCCTAGAGCATTGACTAATCTTTTCTGTCTATCTGAAATGAATGTTCAGTAGGTACCCCTATTTCCATCCCCAATAAGAGCCCTCAATTCTTCCAAGAACCATGTCTATGACTCTATCATTTCAGCTTCTACTACAGTAAGAGCAACAGGAAACTGGCATCCCTAGCTACAACAGCCAACAATTGCCCTCCAAAGGGACTCTTAAGAAAATATCCATTCAAACCTATTAATTGTCTACAGCATGAAAGAAAGCCATTCTTCATAGCCCCTAATGACCAAAACATTCTCTTGAAAATGCTGGGCTCATTTCTTGCATCTCTATCGACTTTAATTGTCACTCTACTATCAGGATTATTCAAGAGCAAGGTATTGGCATAGTCTCTAACTTTCTCAAACTGCTTCATTTGTATCCCTCTAATTGAATCAAATGTATTTCTTCTTATCGTATAAGCCTGCCTCAAAGTAATATCAATCTACAACTGCATCCGTACAATCTAAACAATACCCGAAGGCTGAATATTAGGGTTCACCTTGATATTATGCTGGAACTTTTTGCTAAGGTTTGTTGAGTTTGCGAGAGGTATCAGGTTCCTCCTTCCACAGGTATGTTGCACTGTAATAGACTTGATTTGATATGTAGATGTACTTTGAACAGGGCTTGCATGAAGTTCGAAAGGGCAATTTTCGTCTGCACAAAACAGATCAATTCTTGCATACTCGTTGTGTAGATAGTTGATGTGTCATCCTTCACGCACATGGAACTCAATCAATGCCCCTCGAAAAGCTCTGAAATCAGAAAATTTGTGTCCAACTTTCAACTCAAAAGATTCTTTTTCAAACTCCACATCCGGATTGAATTCAAGATTTACCCTCTTCTCAGCATTCCATCTTCATCTAAACTTCCTAAACAACTCTTTATTACTTATAATTGGCTCACTCCAATTCTCAAGTTCTGGATCAGGACATGTGGTCTCTTTGGGTATTAGTCCCAATTTCAAGCTGTGTATTTTTTTCAACACCACCATTCTTGGTCAAATTGACCCCAGAATTGCCACCACAATTGGCATCCAGATTACCATTGAACTCTTCGAACTGAGATCAGAATATATCTCTATTTTCAAACCTTTCCAATTCTTCATACCATGTAGCATCAAAAGCCTGAACATCTTCTTTTGCTGTATCTCTACCTTTCTATTTTTTTTTATTCTTCTTCTTTTCTTTCCCTTTACTTTTCTGCGAGTTAGATATCCTCACTACAAGAAAAGTGACCTATTGCGACATTTTTTCATGCGACATTACATTAAATGTCATAAATATACCACACTTATGCATTTGTGACGTATATTTGTGACATTATTGCATCATTTAATTATTTCGTCATGATTTTGTGACATTGACGAGACACTGAATTTGGTGCCTCAAAATTACGACAGTTTTTTCGCGACACTTCAATAAAATGCCAAAATTATACAACACAATTATGATTTTGTTGTAAAATTGTTGCACAATTACGTCATATTGTTAGCATGCCGCAAATTGGTGGCATAATTGCGTCATTTTAATTTAATGAATTAAATTTGCGATAAAATTTTTTTGACAGTTTGATATAGTGATTTAAATTAGCGGCACAATTGCGTCATATTGTTACCATGTCACAAATTGGTGGCATAATTGTGTCATTTTAATTTAATGACTTAAATTTGCGACAGAAAAATTGTGACACTTTGATATAGTGATCCAAATTAGCGGCACAATTGCGTCATATTGTTAGCATGCCACAAATTCGTGGCATAATTGCGTCACTTTTAATTTAATAACTTAAATTTGCTGCAAAAAATTGGTGACACTTTGATATTGTGACCTAAATTAGCTACACAAATTTATTTCTGGCACAAAATTATGTTTTAATTGCAGCACACTACAAGTGTATATATTGCAATTTCATGACTGGAGTTTTTCTCCTCTGGCTAATTTTTAATGTTTTTATTATCAATGTGCTCCAACCACTTAATCAGTTGTTAAGTAAAAAATTAAAATTTTTTTATACCATTTGACGTTCATGTAATCTTTACAATCAAAAAAGAAAAAAAGAACTTAAATAATTATTTCTGAATTAAAAAAAAAAAGTGTTGCAGCAATTTTATAATTTGGCCCATATTAGTTAGTTTGGTCTTCAATTAAGCTTTCCCTAATTATTAAAGATAATGTCAGGATCATATCAGGATCAAGATGATCCTGAAGAATTTAGAAAAGAATTAGACAAGAAAGGGAGAGATTGAAAGAAGAATCGAGGGAGAAATAATTAGGGATAGAATACTTCAGAATTCCATTAATCAAAGCTTAAACCCAAATGAGCCTTACATCACTATTCATAAGCATCGTAATTGCCTCCTAACTCCTAAATATTTCAATTGCTCCCCTATATTTTTCTAATATTACAAATAAACCCCAATATCATGACTAATCTCACCCCATTAAAAATAGCCTTGTCTTCTTGTCCTCAAGGCTATGCAAAATTTGCAAACCATGAAATGGTATTAAGGTTTTCCCATTTGCATCACTATACAAAAAATCTGCATGAATGGTCGATGCTCCACTTGAGCTACCAGTAGTCTGAAGCTCAAATATGCTGAAATATAGAAGATGCCAAGAATACTTTGTGCCAAATCCTTCAGTTGCAAAGAAGGCAATTTTGACAGTAAGTATACTACAGCATGGCAAGCCCTTTGAACAAGTGACTTCCTACTGTGTTTGAATGCATCTGCAATCTGACTGATACTTTTTAAGGAAACATGGTCAGCACACATGGCTTTATAACTGTCCTTAGTGGTTATAGTTGATGTAGTGCTCTCACCTTGCAAAAAATCTTGCTGTATCTGCCATATTCCTTCCTTTTGACAAAATTCTAACCAACCTTCAAGCCCCCAACTAATTCTCTTACAAACTTCAACTGAAATCAAACAATATAAAAGAAAATAAGTTGCAGCAAAAATGCTCTGTTCAAGAGGCCTGCAACATAATTTTGACAGTCCCAAAGTTAAATTAGTACATTAAGAACATAATAAATTCAACATAAGCAGTTCAGAACCAAATGATTTCATAGACAGCCCTAAATAAAAAGCTTGTAAACTAAGAAATACTTAAAACATCATTGCACTAAACCGATGCAAAGTATCATACCCTTGATCAAAGTGATTTCTTTACCCTCAAATCTACATTACTTTGTATCACAATTATTTCACTTTATGGTGCAGCTCATTTCATATTAAAACCATGTACACAAATAACTACAACATGTATATGAGTTTATAAATTATAAAAGAGAAAACAAAAGAACAATAACAATCTCACCATTTATGTGGGATTGGTGAAAAGAATAAAGAAGCCAGTCAATGTGAAGGACATAAACTTGCAACAATCTGAACTGCTTATCCGGCTAACAATCAAAAGACTAAATACTTCAGCCATTTCCATGGCCAAACTGGTCCAAGCCAGCAATTCCAAAAAGATCCAGAGTTTCTCACACATACTCCAAACTCACCCACAACACACGTTGTATTCTATCCACCAGAAAGCAAACAGCATTCAAGCTGGATCAGCCAAGCAAGATGCACCCAAGTTTAGAAGCTCAACAATTATAGCAAAAATTCAACAAGAAATTCAGCACAATTAGCATCCATATGAGCAAGATTAAGCTACTACCCGAATCATTACCCAAAATTCAGCACCAAAGTGTGCCATACAAAACAAAAATTCCTGAATAGAAATTACGTCAAAAAGCTCATCCCATTCAGCAAAACAGGCTACGACGGGCCAACCACAATTCCAAACCAGAAAGTATTTCCAGCATTCAAACCAGTAGCCGAAATGCACAAAACTGACAGCTGCAGCAAGAAACAGAGATAACTCAATCTGCCCCCTGCCAAAAAGTACATCCTCGATTTCACACTAAGATCATCTTCATTAACAAGAACTCAACAAAGCTCAAACAAACCACCCATGAATTCCAGAATCTTTATCTACGGCATTCTTTCATTTCAGAGAGGTCCAAAACCCAATTACATCTTACTTAAGCCAAACAATTTTATGTCTTGTCCCTGCCCAAAATGGATCAATCTAGCAGTCTCGACATCTCCAAGTACAGGACTTAGAAACCCAATTATTGCAGGCAAGGAAATTTGGGAAAGAAACAACAGCTCAAGCAGTTTGAAATTGATTAAGAAGGCCCCAAATTCATCTGGCAACACCCAAATAATAACTTGCAGAAACCAGAGTAGCCAAATTCCAGCACACAAAGCTAAAGCTACACAAAGCTATTAATTTCTAGAACAAGGAAGGAGGAAGAATTCCATAGAAATCCGGCAGAATTTCCAACATCAGAACGGTATAAATTCCATCAACTAAACGAAAGAAATTCTGGCAAAGTAGCCAAGATGATCCAAAAAATTCAGCACAAAATCCCTAATATCCAACTCTATTCCCTCAAAATTCAGCACAAATACAGCATAATTCATCACATTTGCAGTAGTTTAACTTAGTTTCCAGTACATCTAGTATTCCATCCACACAAAACACCCAAGCTAGATAAGCCAACTCCCACACATTCAGAGCACAGTAGCAAAATTCAGCGCACAAGCTATTAATTTTCAGAGCAAATTTAGAAAAATAATAGCCAAATAACCAAAGCTAAATTTCAAACAATTTTCAAAAATTAAATACATAAGGCTTACCGTAACCACCTTTAGGAGCAACATTCTGTAGGAGTGGATATCTTCGGCTGTTTAAAAGGAGCAACATTCCTCTTCTGACTAGGAATTAGCCATCCTAGGAAAGAAAACTATGTCTAATGCTTAAATTAAATAAAGCAAAAACTAATTAGGAATCATTATATTGTATGGAAAAAATTAAAAAGAAGAACTTCTGGAAACAAGAAACGCACTAAGTATTAAAACAAGACCTTAACCGCTGGGTAAAAAAAATGCAGCAGCCAAGCTTTGAGATGAACCAATAGGGTAATACAATATTATGAACATTGATAACCAGGTTTGTAGAACAATTTCAAACAACATTGAAAAAGTGTTTACCAACTGAACAAAAGGAAACTACACCTTTACCAATACGCTAATTCTAATAGCAAAATCAGCAAAAAGAAAAATCAACCAAAACCAGAAATAGATACTGAATTCAGTGCCACAAAAAATTAATACATCTTAGCACAAGTTGTCACATGCAATTCAGAAGAACGAAGGCAATCCTGGTTTGGGTTAAGATTGAAAATATGCCCGTCATTCAAGTGTTCAAAGATGGCATAGGAGTACAAACCAGGGAAGCTAAGAAACACTACAAACCTGCAATTCATTTCATCAATGTAATTTTGAACTGTATTTAATCATCATGCATCAATCACTATTTACATTCAGAGGTCGTGTGATGCTAGTACAATGAAAAAAAAAGAGAATTCTACAGAATTTAAATGAAAGCGAATCATCAGCTAAAGGCATTCTCTTTTGTAAAGATGGTTACAAACATTGTTTTACCAGTTACTAACTACTTGTAGCACATTTAGAATCACCATGATGAGTTTAACATTTAGAGTTTCAGGAGAAGGTGCTGTTGTGGAGCTGAAAGTAATGTAGAAAAATATTGATCCTCAAGTGATGTTCAAGCTCAATTGGTCAAAATGGGTTCAACTTCAAGGCTGTCTTTATCCCGGGCAAATTCTCACCATCAATCAACCGCCGACAACAAGCCGTGGAAGCTGAACTCTAAGAATTCTTCTCAGAAGCTAAAAATAAAATACAGTAACAATTTTTGCAAAAGTATAACTTTGACATTCTTGAGGAGAAGCCAATAGAAGTTCTCTACGTGTGGGTTCGTGTGAAGCCATGAGGGGGCAGATCTAGTAATGGCGAAGGCAAGCCTAGCTATTTATATCCTTAACAACCATGAAGGATAGAAGCACAATACGCATGGTTGACAGTTGTTAATTTTCATATGTTGATGTTAGATGAGTGCTAAGTACAAGTACTATTATGATCGGTAAGTATATATATCATCTTGGTTACAGAAATTAAATTAAGTAATTGGAGGGCAAATAGCAGTACTGGTATTACTGAATTAAAGGTATTTAGTTCATGAATTTGAATGTTTATTCTTCTCAGTTTTCATCATCATATAAAACAGGATAGATGATATGTACGGTTTAAAAAAAAACAAAAAACAATATTGATGCTCTATTTGTGCTCCTCTCAATATTTTCTTCGAATTGATATCAGCACAAACTAATAGAGATAGTAGTACTATAGAAGCTACAGAGTTTTATTTGTAATTCTCCACACACAAGCAAAACAGTGCCCAAGAAAAGAAAAGAAAAGAAAAAGAAAAAAATCAGTATTGGGCACAATCAACCATACTGATGCTTTAGAGTTTCACTGAAAATATTTGAATCCAGAAAAGAATACATACAAATATAACAAGCACCCAGAGACAGGAAATGCAAGCAAGTACTCACTTTAGGTATGGATGGCAAAGTTTTCCAGCTAAACATAAAAGTGATTCCCCACCCTTTCAGCTAAATTAATAAGAAGTTAAAGATATCTAATCCTCTCTGGTTCTGTCTGGTTCAAACCCACTCTAAGACATCAAAGTGACTCAAATTTGTATGAGAATTTTCATTTTTTATTTATATTCTCAATTAAATCCACCCAGAGACATGTATTTTTTAAAGTTTCACCCCCTTAATAAATGATAACATGTTTTAATGACCAGTACTGTTACCTTACCTCGTGGTTTCTATGTGGGCTTATCTCAAATGTTGAAACAACTTGGCTTACATGTAGAGTCCTAGAAGCCATGCCTACAACCAAAGCAAACAAATCAGGCATTAAAGCAGGGAACCAAAGCAACCACAAAGTATACAGTAAAGAAACTAACCAAAGTAGACATAAAACTATGCAAGCATTAAAGCCTTATGTTATAACCAGCAGCCAGAAACACAGGAATTGTAAAACCTCTACTGATGTTATTGCCTTTCACCCTCTCAAGAAAAAATTGGGGGAAATGAAGTTTACTTCTTTAAATCTCATGGAGAAATATAGGAAAATAGAGAGAAAATGGACACTGGGTTTCATAGAAATTGTTTCTTTGTAGACGGAAGAAAACCTTAACCATAGACGCAAATCAATACACACAATAATCTATCTATGCGGTACTGTACAATTGAAAAACAAGAACCTTCTGGCCATCATAAACAATATGAGGGGATTAAAGCAATAGAACCACCCAAATATGGTGGTAATCGGTTATAAAGGCACCTGAAATCAATCATCAGAAAAGCATATCTAGAAAATAAAGTAGTAGATTTCTACATCATTGTGAAACAAAACTCTCAAAGAGAAATCTGACATTTGTCTGCAAAGAGAGGGGAAAATGAAGATTTAAGAGGAAAACAACCAGAAGACATTGGCTCCATAATAGACACCACAAACACAAATTTGCACTCAGACGGAACATGAAACTATCAAACAAAATTCAATTCTAGAAATTAAAGACTCAAAAATTCGGTATTTAGGCTAAGGGTAACAAATATTTCTAAAATCCACCAAAACCAGACATTTAAACTTCACATAACAACAAAATAAATAGGGTGACAAGCCAAATACTTTCTAAATGGAGGAGTGTTGGTCAGGCAACCTCAGCTTGAAGGGGCTCCATATGTTTCACAAAGGAGGATACATGCCTACGGAGGAGGGGCTCGATATGTTTCACAAAATAGGCATTCCATTCAAGTGTTCAAAGGGGGCATAGGAGTGCAAACTAGGGAAGCCATGAAACAACTACAAACTTGCAATTCATTTCAGCAATGTAATTTTGAACTGTTATTCATCATCATGCACCACTTGCTATTTACATTCAGATGCCATTTGATGCTAGTCGAAAGGGGAAAGGACATTCTATCAACAGAAAAAGGTGTATGTGTTCCCTTGACAGATGGACTCTAGATTCTTAGGAAAGAAAGCTCAACCTGCTCATCGTTTTCCACTATAACCTTTAAAGTGGTTCCCTCTATCTTGTAGAAAGAAATCACATTCTTTGTTTTACATCAAATCCACAAGTGCCCATTATGTGCCTTTTTTTCTTTCAGACAAAACTTCATCGATTCTTCACCTTTAGGAGTAATATGCTAATACAAAGAGATATTATAAAGCATATGATGCATACAGATCCTTGCAGAATATGGTTATATATATGGATCCATGCTGATGTCTCTAAGTCTTGAAAAGTTCTCTTCCTTTCATTCAATACTGTTTCAGGCTAATGTTCATATGGTTTTTCCGTGAGGCTATCTATTCAGAGGTGATTCACGACCACCCATTCTTAACTACTCTTTCTATGAACTAGTTTCCTTTAATTGGTCTACTTTGTCCACAGTTACTCTCCAACTAAAGATGTACTAAGAGTTCTAAGGTCTCCTAAAACCCAGTTAAGTGGTGACTTCCACTCTAAACCCAGTTAAGTTGAGGAATAATGAGAAGAATGAGAATAATAGAGGTAAAAATAAATAAAAAATTCATCACATAGTAAATACAACTTGTCAACCAATATTTATCTATACTACTCCAAGTTTTAACAAATTGGTTTAAATCCATCAACTAAGCATTATGCTTTATGTAATAGTATTAAATGACTTCAAGCATCATATATGCAACTAGAAATACACCTAGTATCTCTATGTGACAGTTCTTTCTCCAATGGAACTTTAGAAGAACTCCATCAAATTTCTCATCAAAGTTCCAGCTTCATTTGAAAATACATACTCCACCTAGCACAGGAAGGCTGAAGTAAATAATTTTCAAGAACAATTCAAGCAGTGAACAAGGAAACAATATAGTAATGAAGATTTCATCTTTCATATGAACCTCATGAGGGTCGAGTGAGAAAAAGAATTATCAGAATCATAGTTTAGTAGCTGCTCTCTGTTCAAGTAACAAAAAATCAAATAGCCAATCTTTTGATCACCTGCCTATGTTCTTCATATAAATTAAAAGTTCATACCAAAGCCAGGGTATTTCTCCCCAGATGATAAATATGCAAATCATTGTTGATAAACTGACTGGACTAAATAAATTTGATGATCTAAAGAAAGAGTAAGAGGGGTGAAAAAAAAAAAAAGTAAATCTCATAAGAAAACCTATGCACTCACAAGGAAAGAAATATTGGGATAATTGGGAATCGAGAGTAATGAGGGTAAACATGGTCAAAGCAGCAACCCGTATAGAAACAAAATCAACTTATTGAATAGGATAACAGAAAACACAGGAAGACCATATACAAGAGAGCCCAAAACACAAAAAGACAGAAACATAACTTGTATCATGATCATCTTGAACATGCAACTGTACTCCTGCAACAGCCATAGGAAGAAAGATCAAGTTGACAATGATACCTAGCTCTTGTGTCTTCTTCTGATCCACAAAATTTTGATTTTCTTTTACAAAGCATCATAATCAGGAAAAGCAAGTTAAGGGTAACCTTAAAATTGCATCCTTGAACATGAAAGATTGATTATCTGCTACCTTTACAAAACAACAATTATTATTGTGATCACAATTTTGCAGGATGGCAAGATTGGAAATTTTTAAAACCCGAATATTTCTGCCATCAGGGTAAAGAGTAGTTCTTGCATAAATTTTTTTTCCCCTTTCTTAAAGTACATGAAACACAAAGCAGAGCAGTACCTCAATGCTTGAAATAGAAGAATAAGCAGAGCAGTACCTCAATGCTTGAAATAGAAGATTAAGAAGAGCATTACCTTGCCTTCTGCACAAAGCTTTAAAAAAAAAAAAAAAAACCCTTTGGGAACAATTGTCAGTAGCCCTTACTTTCGAAAGTTTCCAATAAAATTCGATTATTTGGGTAAAAAATCCAAAACGAAATGCTATTCATTGCACGATCATTCCAATGTCTAAAATGGAATCTAGCAACACAAAATTTTCCAAACCAATCATGCACGATTCAAATTCAAATCCAATTCAGTGCTAATATAAACCCATCGAAATTCGATTATATTCCAATCGCACACTGAAAAAATAAAAACCAACAAAATAAGTATCATGTTCAGAGCATAGGAACTGGAAATACCCTTGAGGAATTCATTGATTTCCACATTTTTTGGAGGTAATCACCATCGTTGTTGCCTTGTAGGAGTGCTAGTCAGACAGCCTTAGCTTGAAGGGACTTCTTATGTTTCACCAAGGCGGATACATAACCGCGGAAGAAGGGGCTACAGAAGGTTCATGCCGCTTCTGGCCTGGCAGCTTAATAGTGGTCTGGTTGCATTTTATCGGGTAGTCCGTGGTAGGCCGAGGGATTCTTTTCACGCCATCAGCTTTGTATGGGCTTCCGATCTACTTGGATTTCCAGTCGGGAAGAGAGCCGCGGTGAAGGAGGTGGCGACATGGCGGTGGTAGTGAAATTGTGGAAATGAGGGAGGGTTGTTTATAATTGGCCTAATAGGCTAATATGCGTTCCAGAGTTTTGTTTTCACAAATAGTTAAGTTTTATTATAGGCCGCCATTTTTATTTACTTTTTCCTTTTAGAATTAGTATCCCGCCATTCAATCTCTTCTTTATTTCCACAAAATTGTACATTTCTTCCTTTCACGAATGCTTTTTTTTACTGTTAAGATTCAAATATATATTACTTTTTTATAAAATAAACTTATAACTTTACATAATTTGGTTAAGAAAGATAAATTGGAGATAAATCTATTCTATAAATTTTATACATAAATTATAATGTGCATTTAAATTTTTATTTTTATTTTATAATATGTAAAAGTCTCTTTAAAATTTTATGCCCGTATTTAAAATTAATAAAACATATTTAACAAAAATTTATATCTTTGAAATCTATTAATGAATGTTATATTATGTTAATAGGAGTAAAATTTGAAATTAGCATCGAATTACATTTTATAAATTACAAGTAAATATTTGAGTAGTATTAATAAATAGTGCTTTCAATTAGTCAAATTTTTTTTATCAAAATAATATCTTTATTAAGAAAATTTATGGGGCAAAAGTATAAGTAAGTTGACATAATACCATTTTTATAAATTATGACCAATTTTAGAATATATTAAGTTTGATCCCAATTATTAAATAGAGTTTATAAGATTAGAATATTTTACAAATGAAAATTTATTATTCAAAATTCTAGGAGGTTTCATGCAAAAATTATGAATAATTAATAAAAAAAATCCAAGAGACTAGGATATAAAAAAGTGAAAATGAGAGAGAAAATAATTGAAATTAATGGATGGATCAGAATTATTATTAGGAAATTTAGGTAGGATGAATACGTGATGACTGGTACAACAGAAAGGATGGCATCGAAAGAACTATAAATATTTTAGGTTTGATAAGTAATTATTCAAAATTAGTTGAAATATGTAATTATAAAAAAAATGAGTAAGAGAGGGGAAAAAATAATGAATATGTAGTTCATAATATTCTCCTTCTATTTATCTTTCTATCCCCTCTCGGGAACTCAAACTACACCATCATCATCCCTCACTATCACATCCCTTCTTCAACCTCTATTAACTTTGTGAGAACTCAAGTTGCACCATCGTTATCTCTCACTATCGCATCCCTTCTTCAACATCTTCTAACTTTGTACGTCACGTGATTCCTAATTCCCGAAACACGTCAAAGAGACTTGTATGAATTGATTAATAGATTTACTTTAGTACATTTTAAAATTTCGATTATACAAATTTATAAAGTAATTTTAGAATTAAAACTTCAAAATATGAAGTTTACAATCTAACAATTAAGATTAATCTAAGACATAGATAGTAAAATTATAAAATAAGTAAGTACAGTAAATAATTAAATATTTAAAATCAAAACCATAACAAATATTATATTAATAGTAAGTGTCAAAACGAAATTAAAACTGCAAGTTAAAGACAGAATTTTTCAACCAAACTTAGGTTGTTTTGAGAGAAAACACTTAACTAAAATATTACTAGTATTTAAAAAAATATATATGTAATTACGCCTAGTTAGCAATGTGAAGAAAAGAGAAATACAATTTGAGCTAGCCAAGAGGGGTTGAACTTAAGAGGGCCAAATTGTGATTAAACAAATTAAGAGAAGGGGCAACTGGAGAAAGAATTAGAACTTGTGGGCTACTTTGTAGTTAAGATAAATTAAAGGATAGGAAATTAATATGTTTGGCAAGGATTTCCACATCAATCAGAAGATTAAAAAAGGAGAAATGAGACAAAAAAAAACTCATCGTCTTCTGTCAAAAAAAAAAAAAAAAAAAAAAAGAAAAGAAAAACCCACGTCTCTCCTTCACTTCATCCCCTCCTTCTCGCCCGTCTCTCTCCGGCTATTCCACTTGAAGATACCCACAAGCATATTTAAAATTTATTCCCCAAAAACAATACAACATCTCCCTCTTTCCTCTTATCTAACAACCCGAAACCCCCAAATTAAAATCTGAAACCAAAGAGAAATCATGGGTGCCAAAAGATTGAAGGAAGCTTACAATCGGGATTCAAAGAAGCTAATAATCGATGGTTGGGACTTGGTTTATCAAAGAAAATGGCTTCTATGAATGAAACACGCCATTAAAAGGTAGGTCTTCTCAATTACACTCGCACACGCACGGATGTGAAATCGGAAGATTAGAGATACTAAAATTTTAAGATTTGATCTTGATAATGAGATTACGTCAGGAATATATAGTGTTTGGTTGAAGATTGCATGTCTCTACGTCGTGTTAAAATTTTTAGAAGATGTTCAATACGTGTGTGAGTTGCTGAAGATTGCAAGTCTCGGCATTAAGCCATTATCCTCATCACCGCCTCCACACTCCTGTCTTAATTGGGTAACCTCTTTCCAGATTTTGAATGATGCTATGGTGATGTCAAGTTGGCTCTTATGTATGGAGCAACGGGGGACTTGTTTAAATTTTTTTTTTTCCATTTTTTGTCAATATGGTTTCAATCAATGTGCTCCTTATTCTGCTGGGATGTAAATGCTATCTTGTTTTTAATTTCAGTATGATTCCTTTTTGGATCTATAGGCCGGATGTCTTTCTGTACTCTTGTTGATGAGCTGGGAATTTATGACTGTTTTCGAAAGTTTCAGGATAATCTGTGATTAGTAGATTTTACTTTGGGCATAACACCCTTGTTTTATCAAAATACTTGTATGTTTGGATTTGATTTCTATTAACGGGTTAATATTGTCTTATTCTTCAATTTTAAGCTAAGAAGGATTGTTTTGCTGCAGTTGTTGCCAATATTGTGTGTTGATTCAGTATTCAGAGACTGTTGTGGTTCTTTGTGATTTCTTCTTGGCAACTGAAGTTGAGCGGCTGAAGTTAATTAAAGTAGAGTTAGTGGTAAGTACATAATTAAATCTCTTCAGAAACTAATAAATCATTTCTTGGCCAGTGTTGTTAAGTGCAGCTAGTTTTAGTATTATTCTTGTACACCTTCCTGGAATAATAATTTCTGTAATGCCATGTTACAGTGCACCAGTTTTTAGAAAGATGTTTTTGCAAGCTCCTTTTTTGCAAAAAATTTACTTTCCCACTCTGTCTTCCCTTGTTGGTTCGCTTTCCTAATCATGGAATTGCATAGATGCCTCTTTCATCTTTTTATTTGTCCTTCATTGTAATGAACTCTTGCTCACTTATTAATCTTTCAAAAGCTTAATTATTTTCAGGATTTATTTTTCAATTTGGGTTCATTAGTCTGTAATTTTAATTAAGATACATTGTTCATTGTGTAGTTATGGTTTGTAACCTCGGGACTCGTTGGTTATTACTTTATGTATGAATGTTTTTAGTGCTTAATTTTTTTATGTCCTTGGTTCTCACCATACTGTGAAGACCACTCCCACTCTGTTTGGTTTTGTGTTATGGAGAGGGACTTGGTAAGCGTTTCACTAGCTGGGATGACAGAGAATGCTTTAGTGGAAAATAATGCTTCAATTTTGATGTGATTTTGGAATGAAATAATTTCCTTTATTGACTGCTAAGTTGTTAATGGATGACTTTGCATCCCATGGAGTTGAGGATTAAACCAGAAACTTTATTTGTCGGTGTGG
Source organism: Leptodermis oblonga (assembly GCA_016801395.1). Taxonomy (NCBI): domain Eukaryota; kingdom Viridiplantae; phylum Streptophyta; class Magnoliopsida; order Gentianales; family Rubiaceae; genus Leptodermis; species Leptodermis oblonga. Next base: position 10,572,026 of record CM028752.1, read on the forward strand.
TTTTAGTTTAGTTTTTTTATTTGGCTGTTGTTTTAGACTCTAGTGTGATATTATATATTTAGAATTGAAGATCTTCTTTTGGGCAAGAAACTTGACGTAAGACTTTTTTTTAGTTTGCAATAATCTAGAGCTTTGAACTTTTGATGGATAGCTATTATGTGTACATTTATTCTCTCCTAAAATTATTCCATTACTAAATTAGTATCTTTTGTAGACTGCAGCCACAACTAAGCTTTTATGCCCATCAACCTGCTTTCTTCTATTCTCGCTTAATTTAGTTCTTTAAATTTTTTGTTAAAGCTACTCGACGTAAGAATTTTTTTAATTATACATTTTATTTTTTTAACTTCTATCCACATAAAATTCCTTGTGAAAAGGAAGATGATGGGCGGGGAGGGGAGCATTTGTTTGTTTGTCTTCTATTTGTGTTATTCTATTGTAACTATGGTTCTTATCAATTGTACATTTCTCTGATCCTCTCCTTCTAAAAAACAAACCAGTGCCAATCTGCCCATAATGTGTTATATGAATTGAATACAGTGTGCATGTGAAATCCCTTATTGTGTTTTTGATTTGCTGTCTGCACTCTAATATGTGATCTTCATTTTGCCTGATGTCTCCAAACTTCATTTTAGGATTGACTGAGTAATATGTTACTTGTTGGTTCAGAAACAATTTGAAACAATTTAGGTCAAACTTTTGCCTCTTGAAATGAATTTTTCAATTTTAAGTCATCAGATACTGTATTTGTGAATCTGTTTACTTTCAGCAAGACTTCTTATCTATTTCTCTCTCTCTCTCTCTCTCTCTCTCTCTCTCTCACATTCGATGATCTGGTCATCTGTCTAATTTTTACATTTTTTAAATTACTATTTATTTTTCATTAAAGCTATTACAGAAAAAGTTACCATATAAGGCTAGATTTAAGTGATGGTACATATTGGCTATATAAAGCAACAAGGGATGCTAGGTTTGTCATCCATATTTAATTTCGTTTCGTTTTTCTATTTTCCGTATGTGTAAGTACTCTGTGGCTGAATGTACCCCAATTGCTTGTGACGTGCCTTTTGACATGCTCAGCATTCCTTGCGGAAATTTTCCTTTGTTAAAGTACATAAATGACAGTATGAACAGTACGAATGTGTAGATAATTTCTGCAATGTTTGTCGTGGGAAGACATTTCTCATAATCAAATGTAAAATCTTTGTACTTAGTAGGTGATATAAATACAAAAAAGAGTCAATTTTTTCATGCTCAATACTTCCAAGGCAACTAGTTGGAGGACTTGAACAAGGAAACATGGCCTGCAAATTTATTACTTATATCAAGCATATGCAGCTTTAAAAAATCATTACTCTATTAATATATCATTAGGAAATTAAAAGCATCAATGTAACAGTTCCTCTTTCTAGAAGACCTCCCACAAAAAGGATAGACTCTCTTGAATCTTAACTTCCTTCTTTCCTCCTCTCCCATACTAATTGAGAGCCCAACTATTTGATGACCAATGGATGTTCTACAGTCCATTATTATTAGTGTGATTACGGCGAACAACCTTCTAGGCCACCAAATTTTCTAACATTATACTTTCTCACTCTTTTTTTGTTTGTTTGTTTTTTTTAACTTAAACCACTTAGCTGTCAAAACAGGTCACTTTAACCCATTCGGCCACTTGATTCCATCAGAAGTGGATGAAGCCATCAGTTGTGCCCATCATGTGCTGAAATTCAGAAGTTCAAATACATAAGGCATCTTAGACTTCTTGAAGGTAGGAAAGACAAGGAGGGAATTATGCAACACATTAGGCCTTAATGTTTACCCCCAAATGTTAAAGCTACAATTGAGAAACACACAAATAGGAGGCCGACGAGTGATTTGGTGAAACTGAAAACTAAAATCGCACCAGGAGAAGAAATTTTTAGAGCAATGGACTGGGCAATTTGACAGAGAGGGACATTGCTTGATTCATACACCAACTACGGTTAGTAGCATGTCTTTGTATTTTTACTCTATTTATGTGAATATGCGTGTTAGACTGATTTTTTTTTCTGGGTAGTATAAATAATTTGGTGAAACTGCACAAAAATCGCACTATGAGAACAACTTTTTGGAGCAATGGACTGATTTATTTGACAGAGGGACATTATTTGATTCAGACACCAATTACGGTTAGTAGCATGTCCTTGTAATTTTTTTTCTCTGTTGCTGTGAATATGCGTATGAAACTGATGTTTTGGTTGTGTACAGTAAAAGTTATTATTGCAGTGAAAAATGTGGGTGATAATGGGCTTGTTCAACAAATCTTTGATGAAATGCTTGTTGATTTTGAGATGATTGGGATACCCGTTATAAATGAATGAGATTGTGTATGCCTATAGTGAATATTGTTGGTTGTAGAGAAATAACATACATTCAACAAATGGAACATAAACTGCATATAGCTATTTGATAAAGACCTGAAGTCCTATGATTAACTTTAATTAAATAAAACCTCTATAGCAAGTACTAAAATCGCACTAGGAGAAGAAATTCTTGGAAAAAGCTTTCAGTTGCCCTAGCTGCAGTCCACAATTGCAGCCCTTCATTTTAATTCGGTACTTACCATTACCCCTTTTCATGGGGATATGAAGAATTGTTGGTACTGAAGCATCTGAATTTATTTATTCTAACATGGACAAAACAATGCAGGCATGCAATGCTCATGGGCTCCACTGTGTTCCTTTATATGACACCTTAGGTACTTAATGTTCAAATAATGGAGCAACTTGATCCTGTAGCTAGGTAAGTATTGCATTGTTGGCAGGTATTTGTGGTTGCAATCTGTGCTTGCAACTCATTTTTAGCCTGAGACAGCTAAGAATTAAGCTACTGTCTCATCTCTGTGATTTCAATTTATTTGTAGAGCTTTGTTGTCGCCCATCATTTGTTCTTCAGCATCAAGAACTAGGTTTTGGAAACATTGCTTTCTGACATATATTCATTCCTATCCCTTACGTATTATTTAGAAGTTAAACACTACTCTTCTGCATATATGCACCTGGTTGAAGCATAGCATTAGTCAATTGTATATTTACAAACAATTCAGCTACCATAGTCTTGTATTGCCTTTAACTTCTGAGAAATCGAATGCCTCAAAATCATTTTTGGTGTCCTTGAGCTGTATACAACCAAATATTCTACAAAGTACATTTTTTTTGGATTATAGTTCGAGTGTGTATATGTTAAACAAATTCTTGTCCAGACCGCGTCTTCCTTGTCTAAATACCAATGCCTCTGTTGGATGAAATTGATCCCAGAAGCTGTGAATATTAACCAAAAAATGCATTTGAGAAGATAGTGGCACCATTATCAGCCTCGCCGGAGGCACTGTTTACCGCCGACGACTTCCGATTTGTAGTGGCCCCATTATCAGCCTCGCTTTTTGGTTGGATGGTTCTGTTCTTTTTGATGTTTGGACTCGTGGGTTTGTGGTTATGCTGATTAATCATTCCCGTTTTCTTGATACATTAAGTTGTTTGATAATAATCTCATCACTACATAATGCCCTTCAACTCTATAATCTTTGTCTGAGTTAGATAAGCTGGATTCTCAGATTCTTTGTGACTTGAACTTTCTGATTTGATTTACCTGTGTCAGAAGCGAATTCCCAATGATTTAGACGAGTTGGTGGCTGAAAGATTTCATTTGCTCAAATTCCTGGATTTCATCCGGTTTCTCTGGATTTGAGATTCATTTCTATGGTACTTACAATTGTATTGTCGGCTTTCATATTTGATGAACTATATAGGAAGGACAAATGTTTCTTTGGTCTCTGTTTCTATCTTGCCATTTCCCATTGTTGTTGTGTCTGGTAAGACCTTTTCCTTTTAGTTCTTTATTTTGGCTTGCCATGCTTTTGTGGTTTTCTTCAATGTTTAGTTCATAATGATTTTGTATTAGTTCTCATTGGCTTTTGGGAAGATGTTCAGATTTCATATGCAACTTTTGAGTGGAAACTACAGACTTTTTGTCTTTTTCTTGCTGCAGCATAAAAGGAAGTCTTGGAAATTTTGGTCTTAGCTTGAAGGCTCCAGTGCTTTGCAAGCAATGTAGAGATGCAACTATGGTTTTTCTGGCTGTTGAAGATAGAACTACTCTATCAAGAAATGCCAGGCATCATCAACTTGAAAACTCTACTGGTAATACAAAGCGTCGGAGAAATTTATAGACTACTATAAATACCTGTGTTACTAAATATGTTTTACTGAAAACTTTGTCGACTGCTTAACATTGATGGATCTTAATTAGAAGCGTTTGCAAACTTACTATATATTGATTATTTTAATTCCTGTTCTACATCATCTCATAGACATTGAAATCTTGGTTTCCTCTTTACTATTTGGTTGCCAATTTTATTGAAACTAATGACGTGTAATGTGCCGCAAGATTTATGCGACAATAATTAAGTGATGCAAAATGTGTCGTATTTTCTGTGGCACAACTAGTAAAAAAATGCCACAAAAAGACAAATGACGCATAATGAGTCGCAAATTTTAAGCGACAATTAATTTAGTGATGCAAAAGTGACATACATTTACGGCACAAGTGAAAAAAAGTGCCACAAATTTGCTTCACCATCTTTTACGACTCAATAAAAAGAGACGCATAATGTGTTGCAAATTAATATTTGCGACACTAAATCAACTTTTAGCGACACAATTTACATGTCGCGAATACCCTTCGACGCTTTAAATGTGACACCACATTTGTCGCAAATAATCTTGCAACATTCATTTTAATGACACAAATCAATGTCGTAAATTAGTATGCGTTACTAAGACAAATGACGCGTATGTGTCGCGAATTTTAAGCGACAATTAATTTAGTGATGCAAAAGTGCCATACATTTGCGGCACAAGTGAGAAAAAAGCGCCACAAATTTCCTACACCACCTTTTGCGACTCAATAACAAGAGACGCAAAATATGTCGCAAATTAGTATTTGCGACACTAAATCGACTTTTAGCGACACATTTTCCATGTCGCAATAGGTCACTTTTCTTGTAGTGCCTCTTAGCTTCCAAATTAACTTCAGAATCCACAGATTTGCCTATTTCAGCCTCGAGGGATTTTCTAGCTTCTTCTACACCATCAATCTTCTTCTTCATCAACTAGGCCATGAGGATGACCTTTTTTACTTTTCTGCTTTGCTTTCCCTTTGCTCTTCTAAATTTTAGCTAACCTCTCAGCCTCCAAATTAATTTTAGAATTCATAGATTTACCTATCTTAGACTCGTGGGATTTTCCAGCTTCTTCATCACATACAACATCTTCTTCTTCTTCATTAACTAGGCCATGAATTTCAGACTCGAGATTTTCCAGCTTTTTTTGCACCATCAATCTATTCTTCATATTTTACTTTATCAACTAGGCCATAAGGATGTCCTTTTTTACCTTTCTGCTTTGATTTTCCTTTACTCTTCTGAGATTTAGATAGCTTCTCATCCTCCAAGCTAATTTCAGACCTCACCGATCTACTACATTTTGATCCACCATTTGGTTTTATTGATTTTTTAGCCCTAACCTTTTTCCTTTTTGGGGTGACAGAAGCTTCTTCGTTGACAACATTTTGAGAATTCCCACCAGCTATCCCAATGACCCCCTCTATATTGCCACATAAGCCCTTACAATTTCCAAAAAGTCCTGAAATATCCCCAACATTTTCAAAATTTGGACCCTCACCATCAGCAATAATACCCTCAATCCCTCCACTTTTACCATTTAGAAACTCAAAACTCCCCTCACCCGCAGTAGTAAACACTTCTATTTCTCCATTTTTACTAACAGAAACACTACAATTGCCCTCAACATTTTCAACACTAGATAATATTCTACCTTTGGGAGATAAAACACATAAAGGCCTACTATGACCACTAACTTCTACAACATAAATGTGAAGTTGTTTATGACCACTATGTCTAGTACACATGATTTTTATATTTGTGTCATCATTAATTGCCACAATGCCTAATTCTAGTGCTTTGGCACGTGCATGAGTGTAATGAAAAGACACATTATATTCTGCATGCTTTTGTAAAGCACACAAATACATGTCACACATAAGTTGGAATATTAATATACTCTTGGTCAAAAGCAGGAAACACTTTAAATAGCTCACTGTCACACCTCAGCTCTGGCTCCCTTATGAACGTCCCCCTATAATGCACCGCATCTATTGGCCCCCAATTAATGTATGTATAAACCCTTCCTACAGTACAAAAATACCCAATTAACGTATGGATAAGTTAAATCATCATTCAAACTAAAAAAGAAACGTACTTATTGCACATTTGAAAATACCCAATTAATCTATTACACATACATCATGCCAAACATAAACAAACAAACACGCAAAATGGAACTAACATTTATTAAACATACATCATTCCAAGCAAACAGAAACAACCCATAAAAAATTACACCAGACCATGGAATCAACTACACAAATAGAGACCCATATTCTAATGCTCTCGATTACCCGACACATGTAATGGGATTCACCCAAAACCAATTTTTAAATTAAACTATTTCCACAAAAGCACAAACTTTTTTCCATTTACCCCACAATATATGTTCCACCCACTATCCTTAACACATACATTCAAACGCACAATAAATAACTAATTTGTTGAAATTCGAGTTATGATGGAACTTACGTTCAGCCATGACATTACTTTATAAATGGACAGCCGATTTTCTTCCGCCCCTCCTTCACGATTCTTGAATTGCACTGCCGATGTCGGTCAAATGCCTTAGAATTTTGTCAGTTGAAATGAATGTCCCGTCGACTTCCTTTGTTCTTCGTCGCAGTTATCGGATTCATGATTTTGCTCTGATTGAAGCCCTAATTTTGAGCTGAAGTTAATCTTGAAGTTGGGGGAGTTGTAAAGTGTATACGTATGTGTATTATAGTGAGGGTAATTTGGTCAATTCTCAATGCACCGTTAACTTAAGGGAGTTCTGTCTACTTTACAGATTTCAAAAATGCATTTGGAGGGGGGGGGGGGGGGGGGGGGGGGGGTTATTTGTAGCTTTATTTTTCACAGGGGGGTGATGAGTAACTTTCGAAAACAACAGGAGGGTTATGAGGTGTTTGCCTTTTATTAATTATATATGAATTTTATTGTGAAATTTTAATTTATTTTAGACTACAATAATAGATTCATTTTTCATTTTGGGGGTTTTAATAAATTGTAACAATTTTTTTGTATTTTAATCATTCAATTTAATTTATTTTATCTTATTTTGTTTCCTTATATTTTTCATTAATCATAATTAATGTTTTATTATAAAATTTGATATTTCGCATATATAAATATAAAAAATTCAACGTAAAGGTAAAATGGTATATTTTCAAGATTTCAGCGTTAAGATCATCATATTTATCAAATAAGATCAAGTGCTTAAGCATTCTGATTCAGAGATTCATAAAATATATTTCAGCATTAAAATGGTAAGTGTTTAATTAATTCAGCATTATTGTTTTAGCATTAAGCATTCAGATATAAGCATTAATTTTTATCAAACCGGCCCTAGCACACAAATTTTGTCAAGGGTATTTTTGTCAAAAAGCCCAAACTTCTTAAACTGTTTTCATTTTTTTGTTTAATTACTTATAACCCCATGTGTTATAAGGTTTTCACACTTTTACCCCTCAATTTTTTAAATAAACACTTTTCCCCCTTATCCTTTGGCAATTTCAGCAACATCATAGTTTCTGAAATTGCTAGAATTTTCATCAATAGCAAACAAAACCACATGACAATAAAGCCCTATCAACCCTTTCTTGCTTCTGCTATTTTGTTACTCGCTACCTACTTCCGTTCATTCTCCAACAAAATTTAAAATCCCCTGGATTGTAATTTGTATCAGCCTTAATCTGGAATTAATCCCTCTTCTTTCTCAATCATCATCATCATACAAGAGATATTAAGTCAGTAAGAAAAATCCAGATCCCAAATTTTACCGGCCATTAACACCACCATAAAGCTCTGCATGAATGCTTTGATTTAGGCAAAAATCGGTAAAAACTCACATTTAAAATGAATTGATGTGTCTATTAACAAATTTTAGGTCAGAGTCTCCAATTCGACCAGGAGCACTAGATTCAGTTTCAGTTATTCGTGAAACGTGAAATGCACGTTCTCACACCTGTACCCTAAAAGGGAACCCACGACCCTTGTGGGCAGACCCAAAAATCGAGATAAAATTTTGGCTCCGAATGTAAAGGGCGACCAAAGCTCCTAAACGGCAATGCTGGACAAATTCTTCTTGGGTGGTTTGATGGGAAGCGTGTGAATTGAAAGACTAAGATCCTGATCGACTCTGAAATCATCGCAACCGAGAGACGAAGATCTGAAATTTGAATCTCTTCTGCGTCGTCTTCTTTATCTTCAATCTTTTTTTCGGAAGTTGAGTAATTCAAATAGGAATCTGAGGTGATGTGAGGCTTAGAGAAAGGTGGGGGAAGATAGGTGGTGGGCGGAGGGAGGAAAGAAGGGACCATGAAGAAAAAAGGAAGAAAGAAAATGACTCCATTAGTTAATAAGCCTTCGAACAAAAATGCTCTGTGAGGCACTTAACAGTGGAATTTGACAGTGACTAAAAAAAGGCAAAAATAAAAGTATGATGACTACATATAAGATTTTCAAAGTATGGTGATCAAAAAATGAACGTTTCAAAGTATAGTGACCGAAGAATGAATTCACCCATGTAATACTGTATTGTCCACAATTAACCCTTACTTAGAAAGTAATGATATAAGTGAAAATTATAATGTCAATTTATTTATTTATGTGTTGTACCTCACAACATGTAATAAGTTGTAAAATTTTCAAAATTGACTCTTTAAGTGGGACGGAGGGAGTATTTAAAAAAGACAGTGAATTATCTGGTAAAAGTTTTAAAATAAAAATATATTTACAAATTATTGTGAATGTCCACACATATTCCTCATACTCTCAATATTTATCATCCTAATTATCTTATAGTTTTCATCTACCCTATCACCCCCTTAATTTTCTATTTAAGTAGTATGAGTCTTTGAGTCATGTAACCAATAAACATTAAACCTATAAATAAAAGTTTAGGTGAAAAAATAAAATGATGGGAACAAAATATATCTTATATCTAATTTGTTCTCCACTTATTTGCTTTATTTTTTCTTCTATTTCTCTACATTTTCGCATTACTATAATATTGTATATCTACTATCTAACATTGATATTTTGGTTGGAGATATAATATTATACTACTAATCGTAGTAGTATTTCTAAAGTATGTTATTAATATGAGACTCTATCCAATTGAGGTTGCTTAATTGACGAGGAGAATTAACAACGATATGGAATTACCGAAGGCTCAAACTTATAGGATGATTTGGTATGAAAAGTCCCTAGTGATTGCTATGCAATTTTGAGGTATGTATTTATTTGAATGTATTATATATATATATATATATATATATACATATTTATATCTACATGACTCACACAACTACAAGCCAAAAAATATTATACTTTTGTGTGATATTTCTAATTTGCTTTTTTGGTGAATTGAATTATTATGAGGGAATTTTGAGAACATGCTCATATACTAATGTGCATATAATACATTGGTGTTAAAATTTGGGCACTTCTACAAAATATTCATTTGCCCCGTTGACAAATTTGAAATAGAGATTTGATTGCTAAACAACGAATAATTTTTTTTATTTATAATTCTTATATCTTTGATTTACTTTCTTTCTATTATTGAACAAAATAATGAGTTTTGTTGGAAACTCATTAGTCTCGTCCAATAAAGCTGCTTCATTTCCCGAAGTAAATGTGACAACTATGCAACACCATCGCGTATGAAAATCCATTTTCTAAAATAAATTTCACTATGTATAAAAGCTCAATTTCCTGACGTAAATGTGATAGTTTTGCATTTATATAATACACAAAATTGCAGTTGTGCGTGCAGATTTTATGTTAACTACTGTAATCATGATTATACAAATATGTTGAATTCACGTTTAGGAGTGGGAGAATAATTATATAATACAAAATTTAACTCACCACCTTATGTGGGGGAGTTGTGACAACAAAGATGAAAGTAAAGGCTCTGTTTGTTTTGATACCTTTTAAGAAAATTCTTCACCTTTTTGAGAAAAACCTTTATAAGCAAACACTTTTTTTTTTTTTTTAAATCCAAATTTTAAATTTTTTACTCATATTATTTCAGAAAATAACATCATCATTTCCTCTTTTTTTTTTTTACAAAATTTCTCATAAAAAAAAAATTCCCTCCAAAAAAAAAATTCTCTCCAAAAAAAATCTCCTATTTGAGTTACAATCCAGACAGAACCAAAATGAATATTGGATAACAATTATTATCAATTTGGCATGTCGTTATGGCATGAAAGACCATTGGTCTTATACCTGTCGTACACTAAAATAATTTGGTACTCACTATCAAGAATCATAGAAGAAAAAAGAAATAAGATAGAGGCAAATTTTATCTGCATTAATGTTATTAAATTCTTTGTCAATAAATCACTCTGAAGGTGATACTATTGAAAACATCTAATAAGAAATTTCTTGATTGATTTTGATGTAATAAATTTTGATTTGATTTGTTAAAATGTAATATTTGTTTTTAATTTATGATTTTAATAGTTCTTATGATTTACAAATATTGTACTAAAATAAAAATAGATCATTTGAAATTTTGATTTTGTAATGAAATTGACATTTCAATGGTCAATGACAAAGTACTTTGTTCAGATGATAATGTTACAACATATTTCATATAAGGATAAGAAATAATATTTTTATCTAATAATAAGATAAACTACTATTAGTACTATATTTGATAGTACAAATTACTGAAAGCTCCAAAAGAGCAATTATCATTTTACCCGGAGGAAGAAAATATTGCACTAATGATGGATTATTTATTCCAAAATTTCAAAATAAATCTATTGAGTTTCAAAATATTCATCGAAATCATATTGAGAATAAAAAAGAAGGTAATGATGAATACTTGTGCGCGTATTATTTTTGAAAAGAAATTTTTTGTTGAAAAAATTACCTTCTTATTCCTCTGAATTGTACTACGCATATATTACCACAGTTGATTTTTAAGTGACAATAAATCAGACATTTACTAATATGACTAGGCTTCACCAGTTAGGCCATCCCAATTCTATAATGATGCGAATAAAATAGAAAAATTTTATAGTGATTCATTAAAGTGCCAGAAGATTCTTCATCTAATTAATGAATTCTCCTGAGATGTTTGTTCTCAAAACAAATTGATTGTAAGGTCATCACCGGTGAAAATTCGTACCGAATTTATGGCACTTTTAGAATGCATATATGGTGATATTTGTGGGCATATTTTTTCACCGTGTACTCCATTTTGGTATTTTATGATTTTGAGTGATGCATCAACTAGATGGCCACATATATGTTTATTATTAAAATGCAACATTGAGTTTGTAAAATTATTTGCCAAAATAATTTGGTTTTATGATAAGTTGTTTTATTATTTAAATGATTATTTTATCTCTATTGGGATAAAAGTGTGGAATATCTTGTTGTTTCTTTTCACATACAAAACGGTCGAGCAAATCACTTTTTAAATGCATTAAATTATTTACACGATCATTGCTTTTGAAAACAGGCCTTTCAATATCTCTTTTTTTTTTGGGGGGGGGGGGGGGGGGGGGGGGGGGGGGGGGGGGGGGGGGGGGGGTGGGGCTTGTTGGTTTGCATATTGCAACATTGGTTCACATCAGACCAATGAATTTTATTGAATTCTCAACTCAATTAAATGGTTTTGGTCAGAAATCAAAATATGTCTCATCTTATAATTTTTTAAATGTGCGATTTATGTTTAGATTGCCCACTACAACGCCCAAAGATGACAACACCTCAAAGAAAGTTAAAATATATGTTGGCTATGAATCTTCATATATAATAAAATATATTGAGCCAAAAAGTTGGAGATGTATTCATTGTTTGTTTTTTTTTTATTGTCATTTTGAGTCAAATTTTCCAACAAAAGTAAGTAACCAATTAAAAAAATTACTTGTAGTGAATTTATCAACGATTCTCATATAAAGCTATATGAGCTTGAAGCTCGAAAGATAGTTTATTTACAACTTACATTTGTTTGATGATTTTTCTAACAAAAAAATGTGGGGCTCAATCACACATATTGTCCACTAATGTTTCTATTAAAATTGATGTACCTAAAGGACCTTCTACCACTGGTCAAGAATTTTAGGCAACATCAAAGTGTGGTAGACTAATTGGTTCCAATTTAAACTCAATAAGTGTGTTTATAAAATATAACCATGATATTTTAAAAGTTAAACTCGATATGTACGTCATTAGATCATGAGACTATTCGGCTAAAAGTACATAACAAATTATTTACATATATATATATTTATATCAATGATTCACTGCTCCTTCTGTCCCGCTAAAATAGTATAGTGGTGCAGTTATTTCTGAACCATCAGTAAAACTCAACGTAACTTTTTATATGAGACAAGGAGAGTATTATTTTATTGGACGAATCATTATGTAATCATTAATTTATTCTTTATATTTGCGAAGATTTTCGAGTTGTCCATGTTTTCATTCTTAGCTGTGTCCTTAAACCCCTAAATGACTGCAACCAAAAAATCAAGTTGCGTATCATTAAATCAACTATCTCTTTTGTCAATGATTGACCTGAGCAGATCAGAATAAACTCTAAATAATTCTCTTATCATCTCGAAACCGCAAACACACGACCTCAAATTTTATTTATTTATTTATTTATTTTGAGATGATACCTCAGACTTTGTTGGATCCACGTGTTATTTTATCCCCTCTCTCTGTTTATTTTTCTTTTGTAATCTCTCACTCTGTCTGTATGTATGAAAAAGCTAAAAACAACAAGCGACCTTGTATTAATTTGTCTTTGAATGCGTTCTAACTGTGAAATAATTTTGTCGGTAAATAAATGTCATTTCACAAAATTCCATTCAAAATATTTATGAAGTTCAAATTCACCTCTCATTTCCATTTTTTTTTTCATTTCTCATGACATTAATTATAATTTTTTATTCTCCTAAAATTAATGAAAATTTGATAAGGTATTTCAATCACTGTCTTAATTTGCTTACCAAGGGTAGTTAGGACACTTTTAACGACAAAGGGAGTAAGGTATTACTCCCTCTGTTATCTAAAGAGTGTCCCTTTAAATAATTTTTTTTGTTCTTTAAAGAGTGTCCCTTTGTTCTAGGCCATTACTCCCTTTGTTCTATAAATAATATTTTGATTACAACAGTTTTGATGTTAATAATCTAATATATATTAGTGTGTTTCTTTAAAATTTCCATTAAAGAAGAAAAAAAATAATTTTATTAATATTATTACTTAATTTGGTTGATGAAATAATGGCATTGCATTTTTTTCCTTTATGTTGGTGCCACGCTTGCACCTCTCTTTTGTCATAAAAGTGTATAAATCTATGACAAAAAAATTATATACCACCAAGAAACACTAATAACAGACAAAAAAAAAAAAAAAATCCAAAGGGGCATACTTGTTTCTTTTTGTCGCAAAAAGTTGGATCCACCAAAGAAAATTGAAACTTGAAGCGGCATTAATAATTTCAGAAATAAAATGTAAACATCATAATCATTATGTTAACATCTTAATTTTCCCTTTTTCTGAATCTAGAAATCAGGAAGCTACTCCTCCTTTATATTAGAAGAATTCACTTTAAAAAACAAAAAACTCCTGTCATGAAAGATAAAAATAAACTAAATAAAAGATTACAGAAAATAAATTTATTTCCCCATCTCCCACGTGTGAAGAAAATTAGAGAAGATGAAGGTTAGAGTTTGAGAGGAAGAGAGAAAACGAGAGGAGGCGTGAGAGAGTATAATTGTTGAGCTAAGCATAATAAATATCCACATGCTCAATTAATATTAGGAATTTGCTTACGTTTAATAGTTAATTAGTTAATTACTTCCCTTTCATTTGAATACTTTTACCCCTATAGAATGATACTTATGTTAGCAAAAGTTAAAGTAAAATTATTCTTAAGGGGGCTAAGAGTAAATTTTATAATAGAGGGAGTCTAACCAAAAAGAAGAGAGATAATTCAACGGAATGGATTGTAATAAGAATTAAAACTAAGGCCATGTTCGTTAGCAAAATTTAAGAAATGTTTTTTAAAATATATTTTTGAAAAAAAAAAACTTTTAAATATAAAGAGTGATGACAATGTAAAAATATATGTAATCAAATAATAAAATTGATGAAAAATTATTCTTTAACTGGACTATAATTTTTTCTATAAAATATACTCCAATAAAATTAAAAAAAAAAATCAACCTGTTCGTTTCATCGATTTTATTTGTGTTTATAGTACTTGTAATATATTATAGTAATATCTTCTCTATTTTTTTTTTTAAATTTTAATACAACTTTTATTTATTTAACTACACATTTACATATAACATATTTTACATTTTTAATACATTTTACATTAAAAAATTATTTTTAAAAATATATTTCCAAAATCATGTAATAACAAACCGGACCTAAATTGACAAATAATCCTTAGATTTTTTATTTTTTTATTTTGACGTGGCAATCATTTATTCATCACATCAACAATTCTAGAGCCAATAGGTAAACAAAGGAACACTGCAAAAGGACGTTGGATTGACGTGGCATCCTGATCTGTCGTTTTAACTTGAACGACCATTCCAATCCATCCAATATATTATGTTTCCTCACTTTGGTTTATTTTTTTTCTAATTTTTTATGCGCGTGGAAACCGATACATCGTCACTTTTCCGTCTCTAATACTCCAAAGCCAGCCGCTCTGGATTTGGTAATGGTGGCGCGCCAGCTCTCCGTAACTTCGATGCACTGTCCTATATCTTCCACTACTATAAATAGAAAGCTTCTCACGCCATTCTCCCATGAATTCGTTTCACCATTATTGTTATCATCATCATCTCTTAGTTTAACAAAGCCTAACCTGCCCCTGTTCAGCTTTGCCAGTAAAGATAGATTTTCAGTAGTCCCTCGAATTTTTTCCTACAAGGTATGATTACGAATGACAATGAATTTTTGACAACGTTAGCTTGTGGGTTTTGTTTTAATCGTGTTCAGAGTTACTGATCTTGCTTGTTTTCAGGGAAGTGAAGCGGAATTTGATCGAAGGGGAGAAGAAAGATTGATGACGATCAAGCCGGCTCTGAGGATTACAGAGAGGAAGCTGGTGGTGCACAATGACCAGACCATATTGACGAACGTGCCGGAGAATGTGATTGCCACACCGGGTTCGAACTCCGGTCCGGCGGAGGGAGTGTTTTTGGGTCCTGTTTTCGATAAAGAAAGCAGCCGCCACGTGATATCGCTGGGGACATTACAGGATGTCCGGTTCATGGCGTGTTTTCGATTTAAGTTATGGTGGATGGCTCAAAGGATGGGCGATAGAGGGCGGGACGTTCCGTTGGAAACCCAGTTTTTGTTAGTCGAAACCAAAGATGGGTCGTTAATTGAATCTGATAAGATTGTATTACGGTTTTCCTTCCTTTAATTGAAGGGCCATTTAGGGCTGTTCTGCAGGGGAATTCCCAAGATGAGCTAGAATTGTGCTTAGAAAGCGGGGATGGCGACACTGTTGGATCATCCTTCACACATTCTGTTTACGTCGGTTCCGGAACTGATCCTTTTGGGGTCATCACCGAGGCAGTCAGAGTAGTCAAATTGCATCTCAAGATTTTTAGACAAAGGAATGAAAAGAAGCTTCCTGGGATTATTGATTATTTTGGGTGGTGTACTTGGGATGCATTTTATCAGGAAGTGACTGAAGAAGGAGTTGAAGCTGGCCTTGAAAGCCTTTCTGCCGGCGGAACCCCTCCCAAATTTGTCATCATTGATGATGGATGGCAATCTGTTGGGGGAGATCATGATGCTAAGGAGGCTAAGGAGGCAGAGTCAGATCAAAAGCAGCCGCCTTTGATGAGATTGACTGGGATTAAAGAAAATTCAAAGTTCCAAAAGAAGGATGATCCAACAATGGGGATAAAGAATATTGTTAAAATAGCTAAGGAGAAATATAGGCTTAAGTATGTGTATGTGTGGCATGCCATAACTGGATATTGGGGTGGGGTTAGGCCTGGAGTGAAAGAGATGCAGCAGTATGATTCGGCGATGAAATACCCCGAAATTTCGAAAGGGGTTATGGAGAATGAGCCCGGATGGAAAACTGATGCTCTGGCAGTCCAAGGTTTAGGTTTGGTTAATCCAAAAAATGTATACAGATTCTATAGCGAATTGCACAGCTACTTAGCTTCTGCTGGTGTGGACGGAGTTAAAGTTGATGTGCAATGCATATTGGAGACCTTTGGTGCTGGTTTGGGTGGCAGAGTTGAGCTGACCAAACAGTATCATCGGGCTCTTGATGCTTCAATTTCCAAGAGTTTTCCTGATAATGGCTGCATTGCCTGCATGAGCCACAACACGGATGCACTTTACTGGTATGTTTATTTTCACTTTTCCTATGTTTTTTGGTTTAACCTTAGCAAATTGGTCCTAAAATCTGAAATTCTGATGTTGTTTTTCTTGTGGTCAATGAAACAGCTCCAAACAAACGGCTATCGTGAGGGCATCGGATGATTTCTACCCGCGCGATCCTATTTCGCACACCATTCACATCGCTTCAGTGGCATACAACAGTGTTTTCCTTGGAGAAATTATGCAACCTGATTGGGATATGTTCCATTCCCTCCATCCAGCTGCTGAGTATCATGGTTCAGCTAGAGCTATCAGTGGTGGCCCTCTCTATGTGAGGTGAGATACCGTTTATGTGCAATGCAGATGTTTTCGAAAAGATTATATATTAACCATTTAGGCTTATATATTCAGAATCAAAGTGCAACTTACAATCCTCTGCAGTCTGAGTAATGTTGCAAAATTTTCTATTTTTTCCATTGCAGTGATGCCCCGGGGAAGCACGACTTTGATCTTCTCAAAAAGCTTGTGTTGCCAGATGGATCAATCCTTCGGGCACGCCTCCCTGGTCGGCCAACCAAAGATTGCCTATTCTCTGATCCTGCCCGCGATGGTGTTAGGTACAGTTTTTTTTTGGTCTTAGAATCACCTAGATTTTCCTGCAAATGTATTGTTTTTTTTAGTGCTAAGTATAAACAAACTGGTTTCTGACTTGACTTTCAATTGATTCAGCCTGTTGAAGATATGGAACATGAACAAATACACTGGAGTGCTGGGAATATACAATTGCCAGGGTGCAGCCTGGAACAGTACAGAGAGAAAGAACACATTCCATCAAACTAATTCTGAACCAGTAACAGGCCACATTAGAGGCTGTGATGTACATTTAATTGGCGAAGTTGCTTTGGATCCTGACTGGAGTGGCGATTGTGCCACCTACAGTCATAGGAGCTGTGAGCTCATTTGTTTACCACACAATTCAGCAATGCCCATCTCTCTAAAAGTTCTTGAACATGAAATTTACACGGTTACGCCAATCCAGGTTTTGGCCCCTGGTTTTAGCTTTGCTCCATTAGGCCTCGTCGACATGTTCAATGCTGGTGGAGCCATTGAGGGGCTTAAATATGATATCAAATCTGGAGCTCAGTTGGCTGAGTTCGGATCGGGTTCTCAAGGCGAAGGTAGCATCCTTGATGGGGAGAGAGTAGAGAACAATAGCACTGAAGTAGTAGCTGTTGTTCTAATTGAAGTAAAGGGATGTGGGCGTTTCGGCGCATACTCATCTAATAAGCCCAGAAATTGCAGGGTAGGATCAAGTCTGGTAGATTTCACATATGATTCAGACTCAGGATTGGTAACCTTCAGCTTGGATGATATGCCTTCAGAGGATCAAAAGGTCCACTTGGTAGAGATTGAGTTGTAAATTAGATTCTTTCTGGCCTGATTTTGTTGTATAATTCTTGATGGAATGCCTTGTGCTTCCATCAAATTCATACCACAACACATATGATGAAGGTACACAAAAGTATCTTTCAGGGATTCAGAACTTGCCATGTTATGAACCCTGTATTCTTTCTTACCATGGAATGTGGATGCTTTCCACTTGGTCCAATTGCAGTTCATGGCTCATTTGTAACATAGATCACTGATGCCAGTTGAAGCAAGCCTATCTTATGATTTTCTCTGTTGTGTATGAACTGTATAATTGTTATTGTCATATCTTATGCTCCATTAATTGATGTCATTTTCATTAGTTCAATGGTCATAAGTGGGTGAAAAGAAATTTAGAGGACTCATCAGATATTCAATCGCAGACTACTACTAATTTTTTTATAAATTGATATATATTAATTAATGTATTCTCATCATGTGAAATCACTTTTTACCTTACTAGAATTATTGAATTTACCACGGAATATTTAGTTACAGATTTACCCAAATCTTTTATCAATATAAAATAATCATTTGGGATAGTTTAGTAATTTTACCATTAATATTCATTTTTGACCAAATAAATCTTGTGGCTAAGGGTTTACTTATTTGTATATAGGGTATAGTTATTTTAAATTTTTAAATAAATTTTTTTCATTGATATTCATTTTTAACAAATTAAAACTTATAACTAAGGGTTCACTTATTTCTGTGTAGGGTATAGTTATTTTAATTTTTTTAGATCAATTTTTTTCATTGATATTCATTTTTAACAAATTAAATCTTGTGACTAAGGGTTCACTTATTTCTATATATGGTATAGTTATTTTAAATTTTTTAGATAATTTTTTTATTGATATTTCTTTTTTAACAAATTAAATCTTATGACTAAGGGTCACTTATTTGTGTGTAGGGTATAGTTATTTTCATTTTTTAATTAAAAAAATAAAATTATAATTAAATACAAGATTAAAAACTATCCCATATAATTATATTTACGTTAGTAAATGTAAAATTTAATTTCCATAAGAGAAGTATTACCATATAATAAAAGATTAGGTGGCAGCGTCTGAGCGGATGTCTAATGAATCCTAATATAGCTTATATCAGGATCATCCTGACAAATATTACTCCCTTTTATATAAACTGAAAAATCATTCATTATTTGAGAAAATTTTAAAAGGTACTATGAAAAGATACTCATTTTCAATATAGCTGTCTAAAATGCTATCACATGGAATATTATTACCGCAAATTCTAGTAAGCACACATTTTGACAAACAAGTTAAGAAGTATACAATTTTAATTTTCCTGAAATCTATTCATATTATCCTTGTCATTTTGCCTTAAACCTATTCATCTTCACCAATTCTATACATTTACGGGGGGATTTTTTCCCCAATATTTATATTGGGACCAAAAATTACCAAAATAGATAATTTTTTTTTTCATTTCCAAAATATAAAAAAACGAAGTTGGGAGATTCATTTTCAATGCTTCATTTCCTTCAAGAATAACAAAAAAAAAAAAAAAAAAACTTGAAGAAAACGAATTCAGGGAATTCATTTCTTCCTTTTTTTTTATTAATTTCAAATTAATTTTTTCCTTTTTTTGTTTTTATATTAATTTCATTAATTCAAAAAAACCCCCGTAATTCATTTTTGAGTTGTTATGAAAAAAAGGCAAAATATAATTATATAACTGAAATTTTAATTTGTAATTTAATAAAATTTTAGAGGAAGTAATTTACGGCATTTTTTGAAATGGTGGTCAATTACCTTTGTCTTCTTTATTCACTCCATTTTCTATATTATCGCGCTTACCTAATCCCACTAGTATTCCCTATGCAAGCTCATTTAAACTAAAAACAATTAAAAATGAAAACATCAATATCGGTCTAGTGTTATTTCTTTTTGAGAGAAACGAATTTATGAGTTTTGTTTTTAATGGAATTAATTATTTTTAAAACATAAATGCATGACTAAATTATCAAAGATAAATAAATTCCCCAAATTCATGTATACGGAGATTTTATGTATTTCAAAAAATACCGTAAATTACTTCCTCTAAAATTTTATTGAATTACAAATTAAAATTTCAGTTATATAATTATGTTTTGCCTTTTTTTTATATAACAAGTCAAAAATGATTTACGGGGGTTCGTTTCGAAAACCCTAAAATTCATTTTTCATTAAATAATATTTATTTTTTTAAAATGAATAAAAACTTAGAAACATGTTGGTGAACCGTTTTCAATGAAAATAATTATTTAATTTTTTTTAAAATTCATTTAAATATAATTATTTTTATTTATTTTAAAAATAATTTTAGTAGAATTCGTTTCTTAATGAAATTAATAAAAAAACAAAAAAGGAAAAAATTAATTATGGAATTCGTTTATTAATGAAATTAATAAAAAACAAAAAAGAAGGAAACGAATGCATGGAATTCATTTTCTTTTTGTTTCCTTCAAGAAATTTTTTTTTCTTGGTTAGTTTTGAAGAAAACAAAGTTGGGGTATTCGTTTTCAGATGAAAACAAATCTCCCAACTTCGTTTTTTATATTTTGGGAAATTTTTTTTTTTTGATTATTTTCATATTTATATGTGGCCAAAATGAATATTTGGGGAAAAAAATCCATTTACGGGTATTGTATAATTCATTAACTTATGTCATTCATTAGTTTTATATAAGGTGAAAGGCATTAATTATTTGGAAAAAATTTAGAAGGCATTGTGAAATTTTTATTTAAGGGAAAGGTTTTTTCTTTTTTTTTTTTTTGTGTGTGTATGTATACTTTTATATGAAATATATTTTCCCATTACGTAATTAAATTTACAATACAAAGCATCTTGATTTCCTTTATGTTAGACATTGGTCTCTCAATCCTTGTTTTGAATGATGAGTCAACAAATATGTAAAAGATTTTAATGTTTGTGTTAAGTGTTAATACAGAAAATTGAGTAAGTAAAATCCACGAAAGCGAGGCACAACACTAGCTCGACAGCCTTTTGAGTTACTGCCTGAAGAGAAAAGAAAACCTTGTCACTTGTTGTAAAAATTGACACAACCTATGAACAAATGTTTTTCTCATCACAAACATTGTAAAAATGTTACATAACTTGACATTCCGTCAAGCAACTCCGTCAACCCACTAACGGAAGCAAATTTTTGAGGGCAAAATTGTCTTATTCCCTATTATTTTTTCTTATCTTTCCTTTATTTTACTTCTATTACCAAACAAACCCTCAATATGGGATATATTCCTCAAAAGTTTCTCTTCTTTTTCTTTACCAAAATCAGATTATCGGAGAAACTTCTATTTTCACTCATAGAACTTCTGTCTATCTCTATGATATATCTTTCAAACCCTAGCCCTAATTTGATTTTTCTGATGAGATTCATTGGACTTTGCCTATGTATGCATTAATTTCTTCTTGATATTGTTCCTTCTACATAACTTAGATTAGATTGGGCTGGATTGGTAATAAAAGTGGAAATAGCTTTATCGAGTTTTGCTAGGAAGAATTTCCGAACGACGCAATTAATTCGAAGAAGAATTGGAGGACTCGAGGGTTCAAGGTTCAAAATCAATTTCTTTGGCAGTTTTGTTATAGTCGCGCTAGGAAAAATCATCTTGAAGCTGCATCGGAGCCTCTTGATGGAATGTCAAGTTATGTAACGTTTTTTCAAAGTTCGTGATGAGAAAAACAATTTTTTAAAGGTTGTGTCAATTTTTGCAACAAGTAACAAAGTTTGTGGTCAGTTATACAGTTCTCTCAAAAACATAATATTATTATGATTAGGGGAAATTTAATTGAAAAGTGCAATGTGTACAATATGAAGGTGCAACATTTTGAAACAAAATGTGCAATGTTTGTGAGTTGATGTGCAATATTGTTGACTTTCACTAGGAATTTTTTTTTTTTTGAATTTAAACTTAAGAGTGCTTTACGGACTTTACAATTGCAGACCTTTTTTTTTTTATTGAAAAGAAAAAAATCAACTAACCAAGAGGAAATTTAATGAAAATGTGCAATGTGTACTACATATATGTGCAACCTTTTGAAAAGAAATGTGCAATGTCCTTAAAGTTTATGTGTACTGTTATTATTATTATTATTATTATTATTTTTACATTAGTAAACAATTAAGAATTCCTAACTTATGGAATTGTGCAATGTTTACAAAATTTAGGTAGAAGCAACGAAGGAATCTTCTCAAAAGTTCACCGTGAAGAAAGTAAGCAAACTGTAATACCTGACCTACTCAGTCACTGAAAATTATGTTGTTGCGACTAGAGGGGTCAACAATAATGGCCATAGTCAGATATTGGCTTAGGCTGAGGAAGCCTACTTCTAGGCAGATTAGGACTTCTAGCTTAAGTCTCATGAAGGGAGTTAGATTAAAGCACAAGGTGGATTGGGCCTTAGCTATTGGGTTGGGCCTTGGCCAATCCGTGTTCAAGTATAATTATTGTCAATATGCCACCTCAATTTTACATTGAGCATTTCTTACCATATATTTTTCTTCATTTTGATAGTAACCATAATAAATTATTATAGGTCTTATAAAATATTATTTTTATTCTTCGCCTCATACCTCATGCACTCTACTCCAAGAATCACCCATCCTCAAGTCTGTTGATTCAAACTTTGGTGTTGTATTGAAGGACGTTTTCTCCTTTCTTTCTCTTTACCAGGTATTGTAAGTAATCTATTTTAATATCTTCCTGTGTTTTTTTTTTTTTTTTTTTGGGTAGATCTACTTAGGGTACTTTTTGAATTTTGTGAGAAAGTGTTTGATAGAGAAAGAGGAAGAAGGGGAGGGCGAGTGTTACTATAAATTGGATTTGGGATGTTCAATGGAAAAATGAGGGCGATTCGTTTAAATATGAGATTGACAGAGCTGTAGTGTATCTCTGCAAACACAGAAATTATACTGCTTTTAACATGCCATCAAAGGAATAAATAAATCTAACACAATGGTAGTCAGGATCGATCCACAGGAACGGTTATTCTTAACTTCTTTTTATTTATTAATGCTTTAGTAACTATTTTGATGAGTCGTCACATTTGTGTCTCTTAAGAAACCCTTTAGTTGTCACGAACACTTAAGAGAAACTGAAATAACAACGAATTTGTATAAAATATAAAGGAAGTATTCTAGTTTATGTAATCCACCTTCATCACATGCATGCAATCATGAACACTTAAGTTGTTTAATTATCCTATACCGGTTAGTTATAGATTACCGCGAGCACCCGCTAGTCATAACCCAATTTCTCCTTAACTTTTCAGTAATCTCCCGAGTCCCCGCTAGTCAAGATTACTTCTCTAACCAACTAATTAATTAAGTAGTGAGTCCCCACTAGTCACCTAATTAACTATTTAGCAGCATTAAGATCTAGAGAAACCTAACCCTAACAACTCCTATCGTCGTAATTCAAGGAATTATACTCAATTAATAGTACCTCACGGCCAAAGGTTGTGCCACTCGAAGGCTCTACCAGATTAAACTAAGGTGATCAGTCTTAATAAAATCTTAGTAATTAGACTTATAAACACTGATTAAGTTAAGAACATAGTTAATTAGACTTAGATTAATTCAAGTTTCACACATGCATGGATTACGGTTTCAATACATAACACTAGAATAATATATTTAGCTACTCATGAATAAAGAATCAAAGCAACAACTTGGAATGGAAATCATGAGGAAAATACAAAATACTTTACTTGAATACTTGGACTGCGCAATCGAGAACCGACGAACAGGATTCCGCAAAGATTAAGTATCTCAAAAGCTAAATTAATCTACTACTATGCTGCGGAATTCAGAGAGAAAACCGAAGCTTAAAACTACATAAAAGAAAAGGTAAAACTAGATATCAAAAACGTATCGAGTACAATCTCAAGCTGCCTATTTATAGGACTTCGGCAATCTGGTAATTAGAATAAAAATCTATCTCCTAATCAAATAAGGAGATTAATCAATCAGCACGTCAGATTTGATAAGGAGATATTT
The DNA here is from genome assembly GCA_016801395.1 of Leptodermis oblonga. Classification (NCBI taxonomy): domain Eukaryota; kingdom Viridiplantae; phylum Streptophyta; class Magnoliopsida; order Gentianales; family Rubiaceae; genus Leptodermis; species Leptodermis oblonga. The sequence goes on from CM028752.1 coordinate 10,596,042, forward strand.
TGTAATTGGAAATCCGATTTTCTTCTTTCCTTCTTGGATTCTCCTTCATTTACTTGCAAGACAGTTGTGTCGAATCCCAACTTGACGTCGAGCTGGCGCTACATCGGTCTCCACTTTCTGCATCAGTGACTCTGGACTTTAGGTCGGTCGCTGCCAAGGTTAGCTCTTCAGATCGTCTAGCCGAGGTCAGCTCTTCAGATCGTCCCGGATCTGCTTGGATGCCTTTGTGCTCCTAAAATCCACCTTTTAGAACTTCTCTTCTATAATTGGGCTGCTCTCTTAAATCTGCACAATTAATACAAACCTTGGGAAAAAAACCTATGAGAACTGCCAATTACTCTCTAAATGATCAAGTACAATATCGGTGGATCAAATATCCCCACACTTGAATCATGCTTGCCCTCAAGCATGGCATGAAAAATTCAGAATTAGCACAGATCCACAAAAGACTTCATTCACACAAAGGATTACTTTTCAAAACTTAGGAACCCAGTTACTTGGCAAAACAGCTGACGGACTACTTATATTCAGCACACAAAACAGGACAAATGACTGACTAGAAAACAAACAGAGCAAAAGACTTAAATTTAAAACAAAACAAAACTTTATAATCCTGCCCCAACTCTTGTTCCAAGCTTTACTTACATCACATATTCAGTTTTCATCAAAGTATATGCAAGCCATTCCTTCCAAGCAAACCAATCCTTCCCTTATTAATTTAGCACAAGTATATGAAAGTTCCCAAGCAAACACTCTTTCGACAGTGATTCACACAAAACTCACAATTTTCAGCAAAAGTGGGTTATTTATAAGCACCTAGTCTAGTCAGAATCACAAAAGTTTGAAAATCGACCATCGCCACAGTATAAAAGAGGATAGTGCACAAGTGTTAAGAAACAATCCTCAAAATTATGAACACAATGGAGGCTAAGGTTGTCTGAACCAGGAATGTTCCTATGGGTTCTAGGCTACCTGTGAATGAAAATCGAGTGTGATCTATCAAAACAAAATACTTCAAAATTTCTTTGCTGAACTTACCACCCTTTAGCTTAGGCAACTGGGTGCTGTCATGTTCTTCACTCCCTAGAAAACATAAGCAATTTCAACACGTTTCAACACACAGCTCAACTTTTAAAAACATACTACCTTATTCTTTTTACCCTTGCATTAAGTCCTTGGCTTTTTCTACTGATGGATTGACTTTTCCTTTTGCGGGTCAATATATTTTTTTGGCATTCACAAAAGAGATTCAAAACAGAGCTTCTTTCCTTTCACAAATACTTATGCAAAAACTTAGCGCGTCCATTTACAAACCACTTTAAAACAAAACAGACCCTTTTTGTTCACTTCAGCACCAAAACAGCATATTAGTATCACACTGGGGGAAAAGGATTAACACAAAGCCTTGGCTAACTTCAAGATTTTATTTGTAACTCAGAAGAATTACAAATTAGGCTCAACTTGGCCTACCTAAATGGAAAATTAGGTAGACTTTTTGCTCAAGTCAAAAGGATTAATCTACTGAAGAGTCCCCTATCATCCACAAGTGCACACACTTATACCATCTTGACAGTCAGGTCAGCAAACATTTAGTTCTCAGGTAAAAATCTCCATGAAAGGCTCAGAGAATTGTTCATTTTAAGCTTTAAGAAGGAGAACACATGCATAATTATGCTAAATCAACAGGGCATTCACAATCCACAATCCCATTAGCATGCATATTCACAGAGTATTTACTTCATCTATGATATTTATTTCAAACTCAGCTTCAAAATTTTGGGCAAATGATAAACACAAACTGACACACAGAGAAAACCTCCCCACACTTAAACTGTTGCTTGTCCTCAAGGAACCAGAGCGTGTAGGGAAATTGATCAATGGACTCAAAACAAAAAATAGAAAGACTGACGTAGAAAACATTCAAGCCACAAGAATTAACCAACTAAAATGGACACTCAAACTGACAACCAAAAGTCAGAAATAGCAATTGAGAAAAACTAAGAAAGACAGAAAAATAGAAAAGAGGGAAAGAAAACTTATCTTCAGCACTAAATGTGCTTCCCAAACTTGTCCATAAGTGAGGCAAAACCAGCAGCGACCTCGGCAACCTGTTGTGTGACAAAAGCAAAACTGGCTGCCATTTTCTCCAGGAGCTGGGCTTGTTCCTTTCGCAGCTCTTCGAGCTCTTTGTATACCGCATCAAACCCTGTAGGTTCTACATGAGCAGGTGGCGGCTGGTCCACACTATGAAAGCATAACGCCCCATCGTGAGCCTTAAAGAAGAGCTCGGTTATAACCAAATAATCAGCAGAAAGAAGAATAGGAGCAGGGTAGGGGCTCATGCAAGTATTAAGGGGGTCATACAATTTAACTTGTTAGCAATCAACCCCACAAAATAGCCCAAAGAATGATGTCGGATGGGGTGAGAAGCAATATCATCCAAAAAGTACCCAATCCAAGAACTAATATTCAGCCGAGTCCCATCAAGCATGCATTGAAGAATATATAACTCAGGGCTAGAAACTACATGCTGAGATGACATTCTACCACTTAAAATTTTAACAAGCAAGTAATGACAGAATTGTAAAGTTGAATCATCAATTAAATATGCAGGGGATCGGGTAGAGGAGTATGCAGCTTCCAACGAGGCCAGGCATGCCCAAGCAGCCCGTTGGTCAAAAGCAGGGAACTTAATGGGGTAGCTCAGGTTGTTCTTGGACTCTAAGTCCTCCTCCGGATAAATACCCAATAACACATTAAATTGATTAATAAAGAAAGAAAACTGAGCATTAAACAACCGAAAACTGAGAAACTCTTGAGTACAGTTTAAGCCCTTAGTCTTGGCCTTCGTGGCTGTGATGCAGAGCTCCTGCAGCATCTCCTCAAAATAAGGGTTTTTGGGAATATCTAAAAACCAAGCCCAGCCAATTGCCTCAAAATAATGGGAGACTTGCTGTCTAATACGCAATTGCTCTAAAACAAAAGTATCCAAACGATAAAAAGAAAGAAAATTTTGGGAACAAACCTGTTTGTACCTTCATCGTGGTCCTCCAAGGAGAATTGCAGGTTCCTCTGTACTTGAGCCCGGGTGGCAGCACGAAACTGCGTGAGAGGACTGGCCTCATCCAGTTCCTCCTCAATATGGGGAAGGGCAGTAGAAGTACTCGACCTCCGCGTGGCGGGCCGTCGCCTGCTTGATGATGTGGATGGCTGGGCCTAGGCAATAGAAGTACTCGGCTCGGCTGTTGGCCGCACTTATGGAAGGAGAAAGTGTAGAAGTACTTGCTCCATGGTTGTCGCCGGTTGGGGCAGATGCCGTAAAATTAGGAGCCTCTGCTTCTGGGGGAATAAAATTAGGAGCCTCTGCTTCTGGGGGAATGCAGACCAGAGTAGTGTTGGCCTGCTGGGAGTTAGGGCAGCGGTAGAAGTACGCGCTGTCGATGTGGAAGGCCTGGCCGTGCTGTGGTGAGCCTTCTTCTGGGCAGGGCGGGGGTAATCTCTGGTTCACCATTGGAGTTGAGAACGATGGTGTCTAGAACAACGGCCGTCATCGCTCAGCGGAGGTTAGCAGAGGCGACATGGGAGGCCTGGCGGTTGGAGCGGCGAACCAGTTTGCCGGGATAGCGAGTTGGCTTGAGGAAGCGGGAGAGAGCGCAGGGAAAAACTAGGGGAAGCGGCATCTCGGGAGGGAGAAGTTGGGAGGGGGAAAACTAGGGTTTTAAACTAGTGGGACAAGGGAAAAGGTGGGGCACAGGGACGGGTAATTGGGTTAGAGGGAAAGTGGGGGAAACTTTTGACTTGTAAATTGGGGAAAAGTAGGGCTGGGTGAGGACGGGCTCGGACGAGCTCCAGTGGACTGGCTCGAACAACGTCAACATTCAATTCCAGTGAATAACGTCCCGTACAGGCGCCAGTGGCAACTCTTTGAAGTACTGGAGCTGCAATAATTGTAATTTGGCCCTATAAACATAAAATCGGATTATAGTGCCCGAACTTAATGCTATAAATGAAAATTCAAGAGAAAATTAGAAAGAGAATATAAATGAAACGTAAAATAAAATGGAAAAACAAACCACTAGGTTACCTCCTAGTAGTGCTTTTCTTTAACGTATTGGCCAGACGGTATGAAGTTCCTTAGTGGTTTGGACAGGGAATTAGGTGAAGCGCATCCACCTGCTACACTTGGATAGAATTGTAGAATTGCTTCAACCTATGCCCATTAACTTTGAACTGCTTCCCGAACTCAGGATCTCGTACTTCCACTGCTCCGCTTGGCCAAATGGCCACCACCTCCAAAGGTCCATCCCATTTACTTGATAATTTGCCTCCTCGATACAGTCTCAACCTAGATTTGTATAACAACACTAATTGGCCCACTCAGAACTCCTTCTGGCGAATGACCTTATCATGTCTCAGCTTTGTCCGCTCCTTGTACCAATTGGCGATGTCGTAGGCTTCTAAGCACAACTCCTCAAGTTCTTGAAGTTGATTTTGCCTTTCTTCCCCAACAGCCTCAGTATCCATGTTCATACTACCTAATAAGACTTATGTTCCAGCTCGACAGGTAGGTGGCACATCTTCCCAAACACTAATCGCTATGGAGACATCCCTATTGGAGTTTTAAAAGCTGTCTGATAAGCCCCAAGAGTATCTTCCAACTTAGTGCTCCAATCCTTCCTCAATGTATTCACTGTTTTCTCTAGGATTCTCTTTATCTCTCTGTTGGAGACTTCTGCTTGACCATTCGACTGGGGGGTGATAAGGTGTAGTAAGTCGGTGCTGTACCCCATATTTGCGCATGAGTGTGGCAATGGTCCGATTGCAAAAGTGGGTACCTTGATCACTTATAATAGCCTTGGGAATACCAAATCGAGAGAAAATATGTGTATTAAGAAACACCTTAACTACTTGAGCATCATTATTAGATGTGGCTTTTGCTTCCACCCATTTGGACATCAGAAACAGCATGTAATCCATGTCCCAAACATGAAATATTTCACACACCTTGATTGGCAATTGCGGTAGCTCGTTTCGAACTCCGATCTCCACAAACCGTTGACATCGTTCACATTTTTGGGTGAAAATATAGGTATCTTTATTCAAGCTCGGCAAAAAAAAATCGGCATCCAGAATTTTTTGAGTTGTCTTCTTGCTCCCAAAATGGCCTCCACAGGTAATGGAATGACAGTGACGAAGTATACTCCCCTGCTCCCATTCTGGAACACATCGTCTTATGATCTGATTGGCTCCAAACTTCCACAAAGTGGAGCATCCCATATGTACTGCTTGCTATTCTGGATCAGTTGTAACGTCTGTCGATGAGTGAATTCTGAAGGCAGCAATGGGTAGGGAGGTAATTCACCATATGTGAATACCATGGATCGGGATTCTGATCATGTAAGGCTTGAACAGCCAGCTGCACACCTCGGATTAGGGAATTGAGGGAGTACAAGTACTCTTCTAGAAATTCTTCCTTAATTGGCCATTTTTCTTTAGGCAGCTCCACCTGCTCAACTGGTCGGCCACCTAGTTATTCACCCATTTCTTGTCTCTGAGTTCCCAATCAAACTCTTTTAGAAGCAGAATTCACTTGATTAATCGTGGCTTTGACTCCTTCTTGTTCAATAGGTGCTTTAAGGAAGCATGATCGGTGTAGACAATTACCTTAGAACCAAGCAAATATTGTCTGAATTTGTCAAATTCGAACACAGTGGCCAGAAGTTCCTTCTCTATAGTAGTGTAATTACACTGAGCAGGGTTCAGAGTCTTCGATGCATAGTACACTGCGTGTGTCTCTTTTCTGATCTTCTGACCTAGAACTACTCCTACTGCATAATCACTTGCATCACACATCAGCTCGAAAGGCTTTTCCCAGTCCGGTGGTTGAATGATAGGTGCCGAGGTTAGGCTCTCCTTAAGACTGTTGAAAGCAGCCTTGCACATCGGCCGACATGGCAAACGGGACATCGGTCTTTAACAGATTCGTCAGTGGCTGAGCTATCTTGGCGAAGTCCTTGATGAATCTTCTATAAATCCAGCGTGGCCTAGAAAACCACGAATTTCCTTCACAGTAGTGGGGTATGGCAACTTAGCAATCAACTCCACTTTAGCCTTATCAACCTCGAGTCCTTCTTCACTAACTTTATGGCCCAGCACTATGCCTTTTCTTACCATAAAGTGGCATTTTTCATAGTTGAGAATAAATTATTTTCAACATAACGAGCTAGCACAGTGCCTAAGTTCTCTAAACATTCATCAAAGAAGTCTCCATATACCGTGAAATCATCCATAAAAATCTCAATGCACCTCTCAATCATATCCAAAAAAATATCTATCATGCACCTTTGAAAAGTGCCGAGTGCATTGCACAACCCGAATGGCATTCTTCTAAAAGCATATGTGCCGAATGGGCAAATGTTGTCTTTTCCTGGTCATCCTTGTTTACCCATATATGAAAGTAGCCACTGTATCCATCCAGAAAGTAGAAAAACATTTTCCCTGCCAATCTTTCTAACATCTCATCAATAAAAGGTAGAGGGAAGTGATCCTTCCTTGTTGCTGCATTCAATTTGCTGAAATCAATACACATCCTTCACCCAGTAAGCAGCCTCATAGGAACTAATTCGTTCTTCTCGTTGGTAACAACTTCAAATCCTCTTTTCTTGGGGACGACATGAACCGGACTCACCCACTTACTGTCGAAAATAGGATAGATAATTCGTATGGCCAACAACTTCAGAATTTCTTTGAGCACAACTTCCCTCATATCCGGTTCAGCTTCCTCTAAGGATCATGAACTGGCTTGGCATCTGGTTCCAGAAAAATGTAGTGTTGGCAGACGTCGGGACTAATTCCAGTGACGTCGGCTAAGGTCCACCCGATGGCGGTAATGTTTTCTCTTAGCACTCGTAGCAATCTCTCATCTTAAGCTGATGATTGTTTATTGTTGAGAATAACTTGCAAAGTCTCATCCTCTCCTAAGTAAGCATACTTCAGATTGTCAGGGAGAGGTTTCAACTCCAGCTTTGGTGCCTTGATCAGGGATGGCACTGGTCGATCAGTAGTCACTGGCTTGGGGTAGCTGCCGACACCTAGGCTGCTGAGAGGGTTCTTATTACTTAGCAGACTTCTTCATTGCTTAAGCCCGCTGTGTTGAGCTCTGTCAAACTCTGAGTAAGTATAGTCTCCATCTTGTCCTGCACGAAAGAGGTCTCAAGAAATTCTTGGACGAGGGGGTCAATCAGATCGATTCCATATACATTCTCATCGGCAGGCTGTCTCATAACAGAATCAATATTGAAATTAAACTTTTTCCCACAATAATCCAAGCAAATTGACCCATTAGACACATTAATCACAGCTTTAGATTTCTTTAAAAATGGGTGACCTAATAACACTCCAAAAGATTCCCTAGCAGGATCAGTATTCATTCTAATCACATAAAAATCAGCAGGATAAACAAAAGAGTTAACCTGTACTAATACATTCTCAAGTACCCCATCGGGCCGCACACATGATCTATCAGCTAATTGAATAACAACTTTAGTCTTAACTAGTTCCACACCAGATAGAGGCATGTAAACAGATAATGGCATCACATTTATAGAAGCGCCTAAATCACACATAGCATGCTCAATTTTTTGATTTCCAATGATATAAGGTAAGGAGAACATACCTGGATCCTTGCACTTTGGTGGTAGCTTCTTTTGAATCACTGCCGATACTGTTTCCTCGAGAATTACCTTGCTAACTTCTCTCGGCTTACCTGACATAAATTCCTTCAAGAACTTCCCAATGGCGGGAGTTCTGATTGCCTTCAAGAATGGTATGTTGACATCCATCTTCTCGAACATGGCAAGATACTCAATTGGTTCCTCCTTCATCTTCTTGGCCCTTGGTTTCAGGATGTTGGGAAAAAGGGGGAACAGGTTTTAAAACATCTCCCCTTTTTGTGAGAGGGGTAGAACTCATCCCTGTAACTGGGTAGGGCTCAGTTGGCTTGGGCTCAGGATCCTTATCCTCACTGACTTCTGGCTGCTCCACGTCGTTCTCTTCAGTGGCAACCTTCCGCTTAGGCGATTTGCCCACTGTTGGTTCCAGAATCTTGCTACTTTTGAGGGTCACTGAATCAACAGCATTAATGAACTCCTTGGTTGGCACCAGAACTTGCGAAGGTAGTTTGCCTTGATTTCTCTTTATCTCTTTCATAGATGCTGACAACTGGGAAAAGACTTTAGCAATCCCGTCCATGGTGGTGTGGGTCTCTATTTGTTCCAATAGTCATTTCTGAACATCGAATAATTCTCCAATTGCATCCTCCACAATTCGTCCTCCTCTTGGTTGTTGAACTGGTCCCTGGTTCTGGTGTTGGCGCTGCTGCAGTAGTCTGTAAGGATTACTCTGAGTTCGGGGACCTTTGGCCTGGGATGTCGGATGGTTGCTTATGCCCTAAAGTGCTAATTGCTCTGTTTTTGACTTAAATGGAACTTGCACTCCTTCCTCGGGAACCAGGTGACATAGTTAATTTGGCAACTACCACGGTTAACCTTTCCATATTAGTGGCCAGCTGACTTACCTTTTCACTACCGAGGTCGTCTGCAACTTTCATTTCGACATGTCACTTGGCCAGACGAACTGGATCTCTGAATTCTGCTCTGGACTCAATCATGTCTTCAATTACCTTTGTAGTAGATGTCACTATATTATTCTGAAATGCTCCCCCGCTGGCCGAATCCATCAGGTTCCTTTCTTCTCTGGTCATTCCCTAGTAGAAGTACTGGATCAACTGGGCAGGTGAATATTTGTGATTCGGACAGGTTTCTACTAATTCATGAAATTGTAACTAGTAGTTGCTCAATGATTCATCAATATCCTGTTGGATGATACTTATCTCCTTAATAACCGCATTCGTTTTGGTAGATGGAAAGTATTTCTTCAAAAAAACCTCTTTCATCTGTCCCCATTCAGTAATCGAATTTGGAGGCAGAGAGGGAAACCATCTGTATGCCTGCTCAGTAAGTATGTATGGGAAAGCTACCAATTTGAGTTGCCCCAATCGAGATCCTCCCCACATCACAGTTACGAATATATTCTTCCAAAAATCGTTGGGGGTCCTCTCCTATGTTCCCATGAAATTTGGATATAGAATTCAGCCATCCAATTTTCTGGGGAAATCCATTAACCAAGTTTGGCTTCACAATTGCTGATGGCTTATCGATAGTCTCATGACTACATAGTTCGCCCAACGTCGGCTCAACGGGTGGTAATGCCTGCCTCTCTTCTTCTCGTTCTTTCCTGTCCGCCATTCTCTTAGTTGCTGGATCAGAAACGGTTGACCTCGTACCAGAGGAATTGCCCTGTTGTTCACGCGGCACCTCGGCGGATTTCACCCCAGCAGAGTTGAGCTCGGCAGAGTTCGGCTGGGCTAAGTTTAGCTCAGCTTGCTCTGCCAATTTACGTTCCCGTGCTTCCTTAGCAAGTCGCCCGAGCAGTCTTCTTGATCTCAAAATGACTCAATAAAATTGGTTTCGACGGCCTGCTCATACACTGCACAGAAACAGACTAGTGCACATTAATAAGAAAAAGAAATCAAAAATTGGACACCGTCCCCGGCAACGTCACCATTATGACAGAGCTGTCGTGTACCTCTGCAAACACAGTAATTATACTGCTTTTAACCTACAATCAAAGGATTAAATAAATTTAATACAATGGTAGTCAGGATCAATCCACATGGACGGTTATTCTTAACTTCTTTTTATTTATTAATGCTTTAGTAACTATTTTGACGAGTCGTCACCTTTGTGTCTCTTAAGAGACCCTTTAGTTGTCACGAACACTTAAGAGAAACTGAAATAACAACAAATTTGTATAAAATATAAAGGAAGTATTCTAGTTTATGTAATCCACCTTCATCACATGCATGCAATCATGAATACTTAAGTTGTTTAATTATCCTATACCGGTTAGTTATGGATTACCGCAAGCACCCGCAAGTCATAACCCAATTTCTCCTTAATTTCTCGGTAATCTCCCGAGGCCCCGCTAGTCAAGATTACTTCTTTAACCAACTAATTAATTAAGCCGCGAGTCCCTGCTAGTAACATAATTAATTATTTAGCAGCATTAAGATTTAGAGAAACCTAACACTAACAACTCCTATCATCGTAATTCAAGGAATTATTACTCAATTAATAGTACCTCACGACCGAAGGTTGTGCCACTAGAAGGCTATACCACATTAAACTAAGGTGATCAGTCTTAATAAAATCTTAGTAATTAGACTTATGAACAGTGATTAATTTAAGAACATAGTTAATTAGACTTAGATTAATTCAAGTTTCATGCATGCATAGATTACGGTTTCAATACATAACACTAGAATAATATATTTAGCTACTCATGAATAGAGAATCAAAGCAACAACTTGGAATGGAAATCATGAGGAAAATACAAAATACTTTACTTGAATACTTGGACTGCGCAATCGGGAACCGATGAACAGGATTCTGCAAAGATTAAGTATCTCAAAAGCTAAATTAATCTACTACTATGCTGCGAAATTCAGAGAGAAAACCGAAGCTTAAAACTGCATAAAAGAAAAGGTAAAACTAGATATCAAAAACGTATTGAGTACAATCTCAAGCTACATATTTATAGGACTTAGGCAATCTGGTAATTGGAATAAAAATTTATCTCCTAATCAAATAAGGAGATTAATCAATCAGCACTTCAGATTTGGTAAGGAGATATTTTGTAATTGGAAATCTGATTTTCTTCTTTCCTTCTTGGATTCTTCTTCCTTTACTTGCAAGACAGTTGTGTCGACTCCCAACTTGAAGTCGAGCTGGCGCTACATCGGTCTCCACTTTCTGCATCAGTGACTCTGGACTTCAGGTCGGTCGCTACCGAGGTTAGCTCTTCAGATTGTCCAGCCGAGGTCAAATCTTCTGATCGTCCTGGATCCGCTCGAATGCCTTTGTGCTCCTGAAATCCACATTTTAGAACTTCTCTTCTGTAATTGGGCTGCTCTCTTAAATTGCACAATTAATACAAACCTTGGGCAAAAAACCGGTGAGAACTACCAATTACTCTCTAAATTATCAGGTACAATATCGGCGGATAAGAGATATATCTAAATTGTTACATATGGAACAGTAAAAGCCCGCATTGAATTAAGGCATTTTTTTCCCTTCAGTTTACTTGAATGTGAGTGACCCAACAAAACCCAATACACTCTCTTCATCTCCATCCTCATTCCTCGAGTAGTTTTTTTTCCCCCCCTAAAACCTCTATTCATATGTGCTTCATCTTCTTCCAAAAGTAAGGACTTGATTAAGGTAAGAAAGAAACTCAATTTTCATCAATGACAAAACCAAGGCGTACCTCTAGCAGGCAGAGGGTAACTGTGTGTTCTTAAAATACAGGGATAATTGTCACTAAGAGTATAATATAGGGGGTAACTGTCATTTTTCCTTAACATAACTGTGCAATGCCAATTTTTTAAAAAATAAAATTTTAATTAATTTTAAATTTTAAAAATGTTGAAATTTCATAGTGGGACAGTTTTAGCTCTACTTAATTCCAAAAAAAAAAAAAAATAGAGTGAACTTGTCTAAAGGATCAGAATTCTTGTCACTTGTTGTAAAAATTGACACAACTTTTGAAATATGCTTTTATCATCACAAACCTTGCAAAAATGTTATATAACTTGACATTCCATCAAGAAACTCCGTCAACCCACTAACGGAAGCAAATTATTTAGGGCAAAATTGTTTTATTCCCTATCCCTATTAGTTTGTTTTATCTTTCCCTTAGTTTACTTATATTACCAAACAAACCCTCAATACGGGATAGATTCCTTAACATTATCTCTTCTTTTTCTTTACCAAAATTAGATTATTGAAGAAATTTCTATTTTCACTCATTGAGCTTCAGTCTATCTCTATGATATATCTTCTAAACCCTAGCCCTAATTTTATTTTTTCGATGAGATTCACTGGAATTCACCTAGGTATGCATTAATTTCTTCTAGATATTGTTCCTTGTACATAAAGTAGATTAGATTGGGCTGGATAGGTAATAAAAGTGGAAATAGCTTTATCGAGTTATGCTCAAAAGAACGATGCAATTGATTCGAAGAAGAATCGGAGGACTCGAGGGTTTGAGGTTCGAAAGCAGTTCCTTGTGGCGGTTTTGTTAAAGTCGCTCTAGGGAAAATTTGGAAGCTGCTTGATGGATTGTCAAGTTTTGTAACGTTTTTACAAGGTTCCTGATGAGAAAATTTTTTTTCCAAAGGTTGGGTTAATTTTTGCAATAAGTGAGATCAACTGTGTGGTTCACTCAAATAAAATAATATTTATTATGATTAGGGGAAATTTAATTGAAAAGTGCAATGTGTACAATATAGAGGTGCAACATTTTGAAACAAAATGTGCAATGTCTTTGAGTTGATGTGCAATATTGTTGACTTATACTTGGAAAAAAGATAGTTGAATTTAAACTTAAGAGTGCTTTACAAATTTTACAATTGATGACCTTTTTTTATTGGAAAAAAATCAACTAATCAAGAGGAAATTTAATGAAAATGTGTAATGTGTATTACATGAATGTGCAAGCTTTTGAAAAGAAATGTGCAATGTTCTTAAAGTTTATGTGCAGTGTTATTATTATTATTTTATGTTCTTAAAGTTTATATCCCTCTCCCTTCCCCTCCCCCTCCCCCTCCCCCATTGGCAATTTGAGGAAAATATATGTGATGAGTTTACTTGTGATAGGAAGAAAGACAAGAAACATGGATTCGTTGAAGTCGGCGAAATGCCGGAGACCTCATGTGTTAAGTCATGTTCTGGAGCAGTTTTCGAAATGAGCAATGAGAAATCTCTGAAATTCCAAAATTGTAAAGTTATTTCAGAACCTAAGAGGTGTTGAAGGAGCTTCTAATTCAGAAGCGGTGAATAAGTCTGAGATCTCAGCGATTACATCAATTTCCAGAGGAAATTCAAAGCTCGAAGGAGAGAAGACGTTGTTATCTCAAAACTCAATTGAAATTAACTCAACTGATGTCGTCTCAATTCACTCTGCTTTGCAATCGGCTTCGGACTCAAATTTTGGGAGAACATCTGAGAAACATATGAGCAAAAGCGTGAACAGAGACGAAGAAGAGCTAGAATCAGGTGCTGAGAGTGGAGAATAAAATGTTAGAATCGAGGGGGATGGGAAGGGAGGCAGACGGTGGCTGAAGAGGGAAGGGGAGGAATTTGGGGAAGAACATGAATAGTATATTTGGGGAAGAAAAAAAAGGTGGGGGTAAAGGATGGACAGTAAACGGACAAAATTAGCCCTAAAGAAAGTCACATGAGAGGCACATGATGCCGATTCCGTCAAGCCTGATGGAGGATAATAACAACAGTACCTTTTTGGCCCGTTTAAATTAGTTTAGGTACATTCTTGACCACAAAAAAGGTAAAGGTACCAAAGCGGATACAAATGAAAAGTAAAGGTATATTAAAAGCAGTTCACTTTATTTATTATGATTAGGGAAAATTTAATTAAAAAGTGCAATGTGTACAATATGGAGGTGCAACATTTTGACACAAAATGTGCAATGTCTTTGAGTTGATGTGCGATATTGTTAACTTTCACTAGGAAAAATAATAATAGTTGAATTTAAACTTAAGAGTGCTTTCCAAACTTTACAATTGAGGACCTTTTTATTGAAATAATAATAATCAAATAAACAAGAGGAAATTTAAAGGAATGTGCAATGTGTACTAACTACATGGATGTGCAACATTTTGAAAAGAAATGTGCAATGCTTTTAAAGTTTATGTGCACTGTTATTATTATTATTAATTTTTTTACATTAGTGAAAAAGAAAAATTTCTTAACTTATGGAATTGTCAATGTTTACAAAATTAAGGTATTAGCAATGAATGAATCTTCTTAGAAGTTCATCGTGAAGAAACTAAGAAAAATGGAATACTTGACCTACTTAATCACTGAAAATTATGCTCTTGTTGCTAGATGGGTCAACAATAATGGTGATAGTCAACAAAAGAAAGGGAGGCATTGGTGTGATCACTGTGAAAAGCTGGTTCATATCAAAATACAGTTCCAAACTCAATTCATGAGGATCTAAGTGTGCCAGAATAGAAGGCATCAACTGTGGATGAGATATGTGCCTCGGAAAAGAATTTAACATTGGAATTATTTTAGTTTCCTTCAGGGAAGCAACCAGCTGGTTGCAAATGACTCTTTAGAGTAAAGTATAATGTCATTGGAATTGTTAGTAGGTTTAAAGCATGTCTTTTAGCAAAATGGTTCACTTAATCTTATGGGATTTATTACCCAGAAACCTTTGCCACCATGGCTAAACTAAATATGGTTCGAATACTTCTGTCTCTTGTTGCTCACCTATATTGGCCATTGTATCAATTGGATGTTAAAATTATGTTTCTCAACATAGATCTTAGAGAAGAAGTCTACATGAATGTTTCCCCCAGGTTTGCCTATGGCCTCGAACAAAATCTGTAAACTCAAGAAATTATTGTATGTACTCAAGCAGTCCCCAAATGCTTGGTTTGACAGGTACACTAGGGCTGTATAGAAGTTTGGGTTTGCTCAATATCAAGAAGATCACACATTGTTTGTTAAACACTTACCTACTGGAAGGAATGTAGTACTTATTGGAGATGATGATGAGATATTTTTCTTATCGGTGATCATAATGATGAGATTCACAAGCTTTAAAAAAATTTGGTAAGAGATTTAAAAAAGGTTTGGGTAACCTTAAGTTCTTTCTTGTTATGGAGGTAGCAGGATCAAAGAAAGAAATTTATATATCACAAAGGAAGTATGTGTTGTACCTATTAAACAAAACTGGGATGATGACATACTTATAATTTTATGGAGTATACCTCAAAGATAAGAAGGATGATAATGCACTAGTTGATAAAGGAAGGTATCAATATTGGTTAGGAAATTTATTTATCATACAGAAGATCATACATCAGTTTTGTTGTAAGTGTGGTAAACTAATTATTGAACAAACCAAGATAGGAACACCTAGAAGCTATATAAAGAATTCTGAGGTACCTGAAGATGATACCTAGTCATGAGTTACTTTTCAAAAGACAATTACCAGTAAGGAAATTCAACTTTTTACTGATGCATATTGGGCACTGCACAAATAAATGATCAACTTCAGGGTATTGCACCTATGTTTTGGGAAATTTAGGCTCTTTCCAAAGTAAGTAAGAATAAGTAGTACCTGGAAATAGAACATAAGCAGAGTTTAGGGTATTGGCTCATGGAATTTGTGAAGAAAAATGGCTAACATGGGGTTTTCAATGAGTTTAAAGTTCCAAGTAAAGGTTTTATGAAACTATTATGTAATAATCAGTCCACAAATAGCATTGCCAAGGATCCAGTGCATCATGACACAACAAAATTGTGGAAATTGATACGCTCTTTATCAAAGAAAAAATTGGGTCAAGAATTACATCACTAATGATGCAAAAATCTAAAGTCAACAGAAAATTCAATTTGACAATCAAAGTTAATTTTTCTGATCAAACGAAATTAAAATTAATTGACCCTTGATGATGGCCCAAACTTTACAAAGAGAAGCCCACAAAGAAAGCCCACATGTGATTCATGACAATGGAATTTTTCTTACCATATTTACGTTGAGAAAATTAAGCAAAGAATTTATTATGAAGAGAATCAAAATTTGGCAAGTAAAATCACATGATTCCACTGGTTAATTGATTTGATCAATTTTGGAGAGTCTATAACTTGATTCTCAAGTAATTTGATTTAGGTGAACCATTATTAGGAAATTAGTCAATAAAGTGGAATTGATTCCATGAATATGTTTAGCTTTAGCAAATCACTTTCTTTCCTTTTTTCGACGTATGGTCGGCTGCCCTATATTCTATAAATAGGGCGGTTTGTTTCATAAACAATTATTATTCAAATTATTTCATGATAAATTCATGTAAGACATAGTCCTTTCTTTATGATTCTTTTATGAACCTTTAGTTGATTTAACGGTTGATCAATTCGCTAGTTGATCGAAACTTTATAAGATTAAGATTAGCTTCACTTAGTCTATGGTGTTTCAATATTCATACATCTTGTTTTATCTCATATTTTGAGTTTGTATATTTGTTAAATCCAATCATAGGAAAAGGATTGAATTGGTTGCAAGCAAGCTCTTGGGATCCATTGACTACTTTCTTGGAATTCTTTCGCATCGTGCAACCTGGAGTCTAATTGGAGATCTTGGTTTCAAATCATATATGCTCCAACCAGGAAGCAAATTGCAGGCAGTCTAACTAAAGTCTTAACTAAGAAAACCTTTGAGGACTTGCCAAGCTCGATTTAATGAACATTTACAACCTAGCTAGCTTGAGGGAGAGTGTATAAATATATGATTTACTATGTTTGATCAACTATCTACTTCCAAGTATTAGATAGGTTTGCTAATTTGATATGTTTATGATTAGATTGATGGGATAAAGGAAATGGCCTAGCCTTTATCCTTATCCTTTATATTCCTTATTTTCTATATATCTTTATACTCATTACTCAAGAAACTAAGAATAGAATTATCATTTTCATAGTTCTCTATATTTCTACACATACAAATATGTAAATGTTGAATTTAAGTATCAGTCAAGAAATACCATATCTTAATGGTCTAGTTCAACCATTGAGGAAACAAAAAGTTGATGTGGTGGTGAGTGAAGATTTGAACAACAATTTCCCACCATTACTACCATCACCTACAGGAATTTCCAATTCAACATAGTGGAAGATAAGTCAAACAATAGGAAAGAGAGAATATGATGAACTTTTGGGAACAATCAACCAAAGTTGAACTATTTTTTTTCTTGAGAGAAAACCCAAAGGAGTAGCTATGAAAATGCTTGAAGGTTTTCAATTTTTATCAAATTCAAGAATCCAATAGATTGAATACCATTGAAATTTACTTGGAAAGAAAGGCTCAAATTTAGTTTTAAGGGTTAGAAAGGGTGAAGGGATAGGTGAGTTGGCTATATTTTCAGAAGAGGTACTACAAATGTTCTGAGATATTGGAGGCAAAAAACTCAACATACTAATTATGTAAAATTTGAAGAGCTCAGATCCTTCCTTCTTCATAAGGATCCAAAATTTTCATAAAAGTACTTTGTTTACAGTTTCATCAGCAGACTAAAAGAAGAACTGAAACCTTTGGTGAGATTGCTTAACAAAAACCTTTGATGAAGCAGTGTAGCTGTTTCTCAAGAGCAATAATAGAAGTTAATCTGTAAACCAGGTAAAATGATTTTAAGCTCTGCTCATAAGTTTTCTTATTTTAAACAATCAACTAGATTCAGGGATGACAACAACAACATTATTTTATATGGAAGGTTGTATGGGAGGTATATATAACAGTTGTGTTGATATAGGTAGTTTAGACAATTTTATAGATACCTTTTATTGTTAAAGAAGTTGTTTAGACTCAAGTGGCTACTAAGCCTTGTTTAGTGACTATAGCAAATGAGACTAAGTGAAGAGGATTTACGTTGTGCCCTGAGGTAAAGTGGTTAGGAAATAATCAGCAATTTGTTTATAATTTAAATTTAATAGAGCTTGTTGAAGTTTATATTCATTATTATAGAGGTTATTTGGATGACATATTTTAACGCTATAGTATTATTTTTATAATCATAATGTATCAATTATTAGTGGAGGGAGATTGTGATTACTGCAAAGGAAAAGAGTATAGCCTAATGGTTATTTGATCAAGGGTAAAGAAAACAAGCCGTGGGTAGAACAAAAAAAGGGTGAGTATGCTTCATTTACAATCAAAATGAAAGTGTAGTCGGCTTGAAAAAATGGTGAAGGTGAAACATAAGTAGCACAAATAGTTAAACAATTATGAGATATGAATTCAAAAGTTTATAGTACTACAGTTGATTTTCCACCAATAAGGAAAATAGATCCTAGTAATATTATACTGAACTTTGAGGTAAAACCATTCAAGCTCAGCGTAAAGATTATACTGAAGTTTGAGACAGGTAAGTAAAATGTTGGACCATCAGGTCATATAGAAAAGTAACAGTCCATACCCATCACCAGTTCTAAGGTTTGAAAAGAAGATGGTAAATGAAGACCCTTTATATATTACAGGAAATGGAATGAACTCATAGTTAAAAAAATGATACCTTATACCTAATATTGATGAGTTCTTGAATGCGTTTTAGGGAGCTAGATATTTCACTAAGCTAGATTTGAGGTTGGGATATCATCAAATCAGGGTGAGTAGTTCAATCGTACCTAAATCATCATTTAAGACACACCTTGGACATTTGAGTATCTTGTGATGGCAATTGGTTTCACTAATGCCCTAGCTATCTTCCAATGTTTGATGAATCATGTATTTAAGTTATTTTTGAGGAAATTTGTGTTGGTGCTTTTCGATGACATTTTAATTTGCATCCCTTATTTAGAATAACATTTGCATAATTTGGAAATTGTTCATGGATTTAAGAAATAGCAAAAATTATTTGCAAAAAATGTTTAAATATGTATTACTTTGTTCAAACATCTGTGGACTAGGGCATAGTGCTGGGGAGAATGGAATGGGAATGGATCAAGATAAGGTTAGTTGTGTATTGAATTGTCCTCAATCACAAAATGTGAAAGAGTTAATTGAAAGAGTATTATAGGAGATCCATTCAATACTATGTACCCATTTGTAGACCCTTGACTAAGAAGATTCTTTTCTGTGGAACAATGAGGCAACATAGGCATAGTGCTGGGGAGACTAGAATGGGAATGGATAAAGATAAGGCCAGTTGTGCTATGAATTGGCCACAATCACAAAATATGAACGAGTTAACTAAAAGAGTATTAAGAAGATTCATTCAATACTACAGAACTTTTTGCAAACCCCTTGACTAACCTATTAATGAAGATTCTTTTATGTGAAACAATAAGCCAACAAAGACTTTCATTTAGTTTAAAAGGGCAGTAACTATTGGTTCAATTGTTATGATGTCAAACTTTAATAAAACGTACTTGAGACATATGCTTCTGATAAAGGAATACGGGTTGTTTTAATGCAATACAATATACCTATAGCCTATTTAAGTAAAGAATTTAGTTTGAAGAACATAGGATTGTCGACTTATGAAAATGTTGGCCTTAGTGATGATTGTGGATAAATGGATAAACTATTTGGTGGGACACCATTTTATTGTTAGAACTAGCAATCAATCAATGGAATAAAAGATTATTTCTTGAATTGTTTTTCTGTACTGGGCACCTACCTGCAAAAATTGAATGACTGTTTCCGGGGAACAATTAGTAACATTAAAATTTTGCCACCACTTGACTCTGTAATCCCTGATGAGTGAACAAGGCTTTTCTGAATAAGTATTTTGAAGTTGAAAACTCCAGGCAAAAATCCAAAAAACTCTGAATTCTGCGTGGAACATTAATGGAGTCTGAAATGAATTCTTAGTAGGTCGTGCAAAGGTCTGGAATCCTTTTTCTACAACTGGAGGATAAATTAGAGGAACAGGGCCGAAGTAATCCCACCAGTCAAGAAATTCAGGAGTAAAACTTGAATGATAACAAATAAACCAAGAATGATCAAAAGATCGAAAATATAAAGTCCTGAACCAGGCATTTATATAATCGACATAATTAAAAGTATCTGGGATGTAGTTAATTTAAAATGAATGTCTTTCATGAATTGAGTTGAATTCTCTAGGCTGCCTAATTTTCTTAATCACAAATTTTGAGTAAGAAATCTTTTCAGGATTGTTTTTGTCAGGGACATGAGTTATATCAACTGCACAAAGACAATGTTCATCGTGTTTTCTTGACAGACTCAACAAGTTTACAGATAATTTTTCACTTGTCATTTTTTATTAGGCTAGAAAAATAAGCAGTTAATCCTTTTTAATATAGTCGTTTTCTCGAAATGATCCTTAGATAAATTAATATATATTCTCCATCTTCATTAGGATCTAGAATTACAGAAGAAATGAGATTTTGAGTTTCTTGACCATCACGATATCTATCTTTAGCCTATTGTACCCATCCTTATTGTGACACAAATATAGCAAATGGTCTCAAATCATCTCCATTAATTCAAGTCTTAAGATCATTAAGAAAATCAATTCTTGATAAAGTTAGCCACCCTGTTTTCACTTCTTTTCTTGTAATGAATTACATAGCTCTACCCAACAATTTTGCTAACCATTTATGTTGTAGTGCATTGCTAAACTTTAGTTTCAACAAGAATTCGATTGATTGATTGCTAGTTCTAACAATAAAATGGTTTCCCACCAAATAGTTTCTCCATTTATCCATAATCATCACTAAGGCCAACAATTTCTTTTCATAAGTCGACAATCCTATGTTCTTCAAACTAAATTCTTTACTTAAATAGGCTATAGGTATATTGTATTGCATTAAAACAACTCGCATTCCTTTATCAGAAGCATATGTCTCAAGTACGTTTTATTAAAGTTTGACATCATAACAATTGAACCAATAGTTACTGCCCTTTTAAACTAAATGAAAGTCTTTGTTGGCTCATTGTTTCACATAAAAGAATCTTCATTAATAGGTTAGTCAAGAGGTTTGCAAAATGATCCGTAGTATTGAATGAATATTCTATAATACTCTTTTAGTTAACTCGTTCATATTTTGTGATTGTGGCCAATTCATAGCACAACTAACCTTATCTTGATCCATTCCCATTCCAGTCTCCCCAGCACTATGCCTATGTTGCCTCATTGTTCCACAGAAAAGAATCTTCTTAGTCAAGGGTCTGCAAATGGGTACATAGTATTGAATGGATCTCCCATAATACTCTTTTAATAAAATGAACAGAAATAGCATAAATAAGAAATTCACTACCATCTGGTACTTGAATATATTCATCATTTTCATCTATTTGTTCAGTAGTATGATTAAGGATTTTATCTAAGGATAATTGGAAAAAAAGAACAATATCTATATTGGAGCTTCAATGGAAATCATATAGAAGATTATTGATACTATTCATTTTTCATCACTTGAGGATCATTTCGAGAAAACGGCTATATTAAAAAGGATTAACTACTTATTTTTCTAGCCTAATAAAAAATGACAAGTGAAAAATTATCTAAAAACTTGTAGAGTCTGTCAAGAAAACATTATGAACGTTGTCTTTGTGGTTTATTACAGACTCCTTCAATTTCACAGCAATTATATATGGAAAAATATTTCATTGGATTTGTTAAAGGGCCTCCAAATTATAGAGAAATATTTCACGGCAATTATTTTTTCTTGAATATCTAATTTCTACAACTGTTCTTCAATTCGAGAATAACTTAATTCTTCTTTTAAGAACATTATTGACTTCTTTTTTGATTGCAAAAGATGGATTTGCTTACAAATTCAGTTTGACTGTAGTAAATCCATTTCTAAGTGTTTTATTGGATGAATAAATGGAAACCATACTTTATTTAAAACACCTAGAAATGGATTTACTACAGTCAAACTCAATTTGTAAGCAAATTCATCTTTTGCAATAAAAAAAAGAAGTCAATAATGTGCTTAAAAGAAGAATTAAGTTATTCTCGAATTGAAGAACAATTGCAAAAATTAGATATTCAAGAAAAAATAATATCATTAATAGAAAAGTTTAAAACTCATATTTGTTCAGATCATCCAAATGCTTTTTGGGATCGCAAGAAGCATATAGTAAGTCTTCCTTATGAAAACGATTTTAATGAAAAATAGATTTCTACTAAGGCCAGACCAATTCAAATGAATTCTGAGTCTTGGATAATTGAATTGAGTTAAGGTTCGTGATTGGAGTCCGCCTTGGTTGAAATCCGTCCTTGGAATTTGAAGTAGTTGAAGTCCGTCATTTAGAGTCCGCCGCCCTACGTCATTGCTGACACAACTGGTGCCGAAATCCTTAACATCACGTATTTTTCATCGTTTTAAAATTTTGAAAAATCGGTGTGAAAGAGGCTAAATAGCTGGTGCTAGAGACCCTATTTGTGGTAGTGACAAAAGTAAGAATAAGATCTAAAAAAAGTAACTTTTCCTATTCCAACCCCAATATTGTTTTTGAACCCCTTATCCAAATTTAGAGAATCTTTCTACTAACTCTGAACCTTCTCAAGCACTAGTCATGACAGAAAAATCAAAGATATATTTTTTGTTTTTCAACAACTACTTTGGAATGACAATATTTGATGCCAAATGCAATGTAATTGACATGTATAGTGACTCGAAAAAAGAACTGTCACGATAAACGCTACAATTTTTATGAGCAAAAACCAAAATGCATATAATTGAATCCTTGATCTAAATAATTAAAAATTGCCATTCTTGAGAGTAATGGAACTGTAGTTTGTCGTTCATGTAATAGAAGTACTTCTTCATGGAGTTTAATTGAATAAGCTTTCGAAAATTCAAGCACACCTATATGATAAATAGATCTAAATGATTGAGTAGGTAAAATTTGACTAATTGGAATACCTAATTGGATCTCATGACTTTGAAGAACATTACTATTCCTAGATGAAGTGGAACTTGAGTCACCAAACAAAAATCTTCTAACACTGTTTGCCATTTTAAAACTTACTTGACTAATGCAGATGCATGATACAGCATGAATGCAGACAGCTACCGGGAACACGGGAACACTTGCTGGGAACACCACCTAAGGCTTACCAACGGATTCACGGCTTACCAACACTTACCAACGCTAGGATGAATGCAAACTTGATGCAATATGAACCTACCGTAGTGTTTGTAAATTTTAAAAATTTAAAACTGTGTATGAAAATCTTTGAGTAAATGGCTCTGATACCAAAATAGACCCAGGAGGAAATGCGGAAATAGAAGGAGGGAATGGACTGGAATGTGTACCTTGAATTGAGTAAAAGAAAAGATTACAATATTTGAGAGAAAGGATTACAATGGAATTGGAAGAAGTTTTTCTAAGGTATGAATTGCTAGGCTGAATTTTCGATGATCTATAATGGAGTGGCCTTCGTCTTTTGTAGGAGTCTTGGATAATTGAATTGAGTTAAGGTCCGTGACTGGAGTCTGCCTTGGTTGAAATCCGTCCTTGGAATCCGAAGTAGTTGAAGTCCATCATTTGGAGTCCGCCACCCTACATCATTGCTGACCTCAGCACAGTCGGTGGTAAAGTAGTCTTGCCCCTTTAATTACTTTTGTGGGTCTTTTATACTTTTTTTTTTTTTACAACATTTCAAATGGGTCTTGTGCAAGAGGTCCACCAAAAGGGTCCTCCTCAGTAGAACTTGAAATACTAGTAGTTGGTTGAGCCATAACTTGAGTTTTTTCTGCTTCTTTCATCTATTTAAACATTTTGTAGAACTGGGCAAATTCTTGATCTTCTTTTGTCTATTTTGAAGTTTCTGGAGTCGACTGCTATGGAGATATTTGAGTAGTTGCTGCAACTTTCTTTTCTTCTTTCTTTTCTGGGGTCTTCGTGACTGTATCTTTTGATAATGGAGTTTGTTTTGAAACATCTTGAATTGTTTTTTTGTATTGGGCACCGGCCTGCAAAAATTGAATGATAGTTTCTGGAGAGCAATTAGTAACATTAAAATTTTGCCACCACTTGACTCTGTAATCCCTAATTAGTGAACAAGGCTTTTCTGGATGAATGTTTTGAAGCTGAAAGCTCCAGGCAAAAATCCAGGGAACTCAGAATTCTGCATGGAACATTAGTGGAGTCTGAAATGAATTCTTAGTATGTCGTGCAAAGGTTTGGAATCCTTTTTCTACAACTGGAGGATAAATTTGAGGAACAGGGCCAAAGTAATCCCACCAGTCATAAAACCAGTTAGGAAATTCATGAGTAAAACTTGATTGATAACCAATAAACCAAGAATGATCAAAAGATCGAAAATATAAAGTCCTGAACCAGGCATTTATATAATCGACATAATTAAAAATATTTGGGATGGAGTTGATTGAAAATGAATGTATTTCATGAATTGAGTTGAATTCTCTAGGCTGCCTAATTTTCTTAATCACAAATTTTAAGTAAGAAATCTTTTTAGGATTGTTTTTGGTAGGGACATGAGTTATATCAACTGAATTTGTATCTACCAAAATTAATTCATGGTAATTTTAAGTTTTTGTGGTATCGTCAGATAACCACAGGCTACTTGGAAGGAAAAGTCTAGAAGTAAAATTTCTGAGAACTGAGATTTCTGGAGGTTGTGGAATATGAGTTTGAATAATATATTCTACCTTAGCTTTAATAAAATATGGAGGTTTTGAAACTTGAGGAGATGGAGATCTTAGTGGAGTGGATTGTAACTTGGCTGAAGGAGTTTGAGCTACACTGATGTGGTAAGTGGAGGAAAATTTGGAATTTGAGTACTTGGAGTGAGTGGTTTTGGAATGATTTCTTTTTTCATTTCGTAGTCTTTGGATGATTTTGGAGTTTGAGTTTGAGTATTTGGGGATACTGGAGTAGAAGTATCATGGGCTTTGCCCCATTCTCTAAACATCTTTGCTACCTGTGAGAAATTCACGCGTGAGAAAGTCAGGCAGTGAATTAGAAGAGCCTTTAATAAATTCAATATCAAAATCAAAAACTGATAAAATTGCTTGCCATATTGCAAAAATTTGTTTCGAAACCAGATTTTTAACATCTTTTTGCAAAATTTCTTTTGCTGATTTGCAGTCTACCCTTAGTAAGAACTTTTTATTGTATAAATCATCTTGAAATTTTGAAACACACAAAACGATTGATAAAATCTCTTTTTTGACTGTTGAATAGTTTTTCTGTGGTCCTAACCAGAAACTTGAATGATATCGAACTAATTGTTCAGGATTATCATTCAATCTCTGCTTAAGAATCCCTCCATACCCTAGATCTGATGCATCTGTTTCTACTATCATGAATGCATGAGGATGCGGAATGCCTAGACATGGCAATGTCTTTAACTTTTTCCTTTATTTCTCTATCCTAGTATGAGACTTGGACCATACTGGTGGATCTTTTTGTAAACGCTGGAATAAAGGTGCACAAATAATTCGTAACTTTGGAAAGAAATCAGAAACATAATTTAAACAACCTAAAAATCTTTGTAATTGATTTTTCTCTTTTAATTCATCTGGAAATTTTTCTAAAAATTCTAATGATCTTTGAATTGGTTTAATTTGCCCTAAATAAATCTCATGGCCTAAAAATTGGACTTTTGTTTGAAATAACTTCATCTTTGATTCAGAAAGAACTAAACCATTTTTCTTGATGATATGAAAAACTGTATTGAGATGCTTGAAGTGCTGATCAATTGAATTTGAAAATACCAGAATCTCATCAATATAAACAATAATAAAATTTGAGTAATCATTAAAAATATCATTCATTATTCTTTGAAATTCAGATGGAGAATTTTTTAACCCAAATGGTAAAACGTTCCATTCATAATGCCCAAAAGGAACTTTGAATGCAGTTTTATATCTGTCTTTTTCTGCAATTTGAATTTGCCAATAACCGGATTTTAAATCAAATTTGGAAAATACCTTAGCATTATATAACCTATTTAAAAGATCTCTTTTGTTTGGAATTGGAGATCGAATCCACTGGAGTACCTTATTAAGTGGTTTATAATTGATTATGAGTCTTGGAACTCCTCTTTCTTTCTCATTTTGATTATTGACATAAAAAGCTGGACAACTCCAACAAGACAGTGATTTTCTAATTAAATTCTTTTGTAAGAGGACTTGAATTTCTTTTTTACATAATTCTAATAACTCAGAATTCATTTGAATTGGTCTGGGCCTTAGTAGAAATTTGTTTTTCATCAAAATCTTTTTCATAAGGAAGACTTACTATATGCTTCTTGTGATCCCAAAAAGCATTAGGATGATATGAACAAATATGAGTTTTAAACTTTTCTATTAATGATCTTATTTTTTCTTGAATATCTAATTTCTGCAACAGTTCTTCAATTCGAGAATAACTTAATTCTTCTTTTAAGAACATTATTGACTTCTTTTTTGATTGCAAAAGATGGATTTGCTTATAAATTGAGTTTGATTGTAGTAAATCCATTTCTAATTGTTTTATTGGATGAATAAATGGAAACCATACTTTATTTCCTAATAGTTTTGTATAAATGCCTTCAGTAGTCTTTTTAAAAGGAGTAATTTGAAATAAAAATGGATTTCCCAAAACAACATCATAAGAAATATTTTCTAAAATTAAAAATGAGTGTTTTAGACAGTAGTTTTCTTGACAAATAAAACCATTTGAAAGTTCTTTTTTAATTTTTATTGGAGTACCATTTGCTGCAAGTAATTGCTCTCAAGACTTGGATAAATAAATATTTGGAATTATATCTGATCGGATGCAAGATTGATCAGCACCATTGTCAATCAAAGCCACCACAGTAGTAGAAAAGTCTCCAACACCTATTGTAACAAATGAATACCATTTTTCCATATTGACTTTGTTTAATACATTTAAAAATTGTTCATCTTTTGGTTCTTCTTCAGAAATTTTTAAACCTTTATCAGATGATTCAAGAGTATCTTGAGTTTCTTTATTGTCTTGGTTTTTTCCAACTAACTGTGCTTCTAACTCTAATCTTTTACTTTTAAATTAGTTAATTCAACTTTTATCTCATTTACTTCCTTTTTTAATTTGACTATTTCTTCATGAATATCATGAGTTTTTCCAATTTTGATACTTACTTGATTTTTCATATTTATCGACTAACTTTGATAAACTAAAGGGTTCTGAAATTTTTGGAGTAACTTCATTATCCAAAACTAAAGATTTTAGTTTTTTCAAATATTCTGACTTTACCTCATTGTCTTCAATTTTTTCAATTATATTAAACAAAAATTCTTTATTATTTGATTTCTTTGGAGTAGACATCATATTAATAGTTTTTTGTTTACATTCACAAAAATCTTTTTCATCTTCCGAAAAAGATAAATCAGAAGAAAATTGAATGTTTTCATCATCCGAGCTATTAATTACTAAAGACATTAATTTATTTTTTAATTCTTATTCCTCAGAAAATAAAGAATTAATTTTCTTTTCTGTTTTGCAATTAGGATTGATATGGCCTACTTTTCCACATTTTAAACATTTTAAATTCTTTTTATTTGAAAATCATTTTTTCTTTTTATAAAACTTTTTATTTTCTTGAAAATCATTATTTTTGTATTTTCTAGAGTATCTAGGTTTTTTATAATTACTTTTATATTTTCTAAATTTTTTATTTTCTTTTGAAGGAGCTTTTATACCTGTGATGCCGAAGGCTTGACAGAAAGAGCCCATCTCTCTGCGTTCCGAGCCGTACTTGTTTTGTATCTTGAGATCCTGGCATAATAATAACCCTTCTTTTTTGACAAAAGCAAATAATTGACCAAAAGTAATATTAGAAAAATCAATATGATCTATTCCAATTTCTTTTTGAAGACTTGTCATAATTCTTTGAGAAAATAAATTTGGTAAACCAGTAATAAATTTTTCTTTCCAAAAAGCAGAACCACAATCTGGTCGTCTCATGACTTGAGTTAAAAACATATCTTTATACCCCTTAAAATCTGTCAATGTTGGACAACGTAAATTAGTAAGGAAAACTTTTGTACTTGCTAACTCTTCTTTTGGATTTCCAATAAAATGAACAGAAATAGCATAAATAAGAAATTCACTACCATCTGGTACTTGAATATATTCATCATTTTCATCTATTTGTTCAGTAATATGATTAATGATTGTCAACTTATCATCATTATTTAAAGCATTATCCCACCAACCTTTTAATTGACCTGTAAAACCTGAAACTAAACAAAAAGCAATATGAGTTTCATCAGCATTAGTTTTTGCCTTATAAGCCAATTGTGCCATACCCATTTCTAGAGTGTATTGAGAATTTCTTATTCAAATTTTAAGTCAATATTCCATTCGTATAAGGAACTGCCATAATACTTTTTTGCTACAAACTGAGATCTTTCTTCAAAAAGGAGATCTGGAGGACTAGGACGCGGATAGTAATTCCTAGTTGGACCTGATTGCCATTTCCTATCATTATTACTATATTTATTTGGCTTTTTATAAATCTTATTGAATTCTAAGGGAGCTTGATTGTCAAATTGGGTTTTTAAAAGATTTATTTGATTTTCTACTTCATCTTTAGAAGAGGATAACGATTCTGAAGAGCTAGAAGAAACATTGAAGTTGGGAGGAGCTTGTTCAAGAACTGTGATCTGTTTAGAAGAGCTTGGTTCAGAGGATTTAGGAATCTTTGGAGCTAAAGAAAGTTTTTTCTCAAATTCTCGTGATAAAGTAGAAACTTGAAAAAATGGTTTTGCAGTTTCGACTGGATACTTTTTTTTTGGTTTAATAGTTTCTAATTTTGTGGAAATCAAATCAACTTGTTGTGCAATCGTATGTAAAATCTGATTGGTATAATTATTTTGTTGATAAACCTTTTTGAAATCATCAGAATCAATTTTTTCAGTTCTTTCTCTACATTGTTTAAATGGATGAGCAACAATATTACCATCCGTAGTTGAAATAGTAAAAGCTGATAATGGAGGATGAACTCAAGTAACTACTTGACCTGAAAGTAGATTCCGTTTTTTATATAAATTTGTTTGAACTTCAATAGTTGGAATTTCATTAAATTTTTTCAACTTTTCTTTTTGTAAAAAATAATTTAACCATTTAAAGAAAGGAAAATTGAATTTTAATCTTTCAACTTCTTTGACCAAAAGTAATATTAGAAAAATCAATATGATCTGTTCCAATTTTTTTTTGAAGACTTGTCATAATTCTTTGAGAAAATAAATTTGGTAAACCAGTAATAAATTTTTCTTTCCAAAAAGCAGAACCACAATCTGATCGTCTCATGACTTGAGTTAAAAACATATCTTTATACCACTTAAAATCTGTCAATGTTGGACAACGTAAATTAGTAAGGAAAACTTTTGTACTTGCTACTCTTCTTTTGGATTTCCAATAAAATGAACAGAAATAGCATAAATAAGAAATTCACTATCATCTGGTACTTGAATATATTCATCATTTTCATCTATTTATTCACAGCAATTATAAATGGAAAAATATTTCATTGGATTTTGTTAAAGGGCCTCTAAATTATAGAGAGATATGAGACAATCTTAGTGGTGTTTGATAGTTTAATTAAATATGGTCATTTTCTTGCAATATTTGACATGTTACTGAATTATTTCTAAGTGAGATTTTTAGACTTCCTGGTGTTCCAAAAACTATTATAAGTGATAGATATAGGTTCTTCAGAAGCATTTTATGGCAAAACACTCTCTAAGAGATTAGAAAAATATATTTATAACTAATTACAAATAACTTATTATTTATTAATAAACATCCATCACATAAAATACATAATTAAACAGTCAGCCATAAAAAATTAAAATCACAAATATTGATAGGAAAATAAATAAAAATAAATAAAACTCAAAATTCACAAAGAAACCTCAAAATCTCACAAGTCACAAATAGAGAGTTAGATGATGGATTAAAATTGAACCTAAATAGATGAGGATGATGTTGCGGACGGTGACATAGTTTGTCGACCGTACCTTTTTCGCTGGAGTCGGCGGCAACGGCGATGAGGCAACGAGCTGCGTGACTGCGATGGCAGCACCTGTCTGGTGGTCGCGATTCTGATTAGTGGCAATGGTTGAAGGATAAGTGAGGGCACATTAAGCATAGCAGTAAAAAAAAAAAAAAAGTCTGAGAAGGAAGGGAGTTAGGGATTATTGGGGGTGTGAAATGGGGGTAATTTGGGTTTGGTTTTACTCTAGATGGATTGATTTATAGGGATAAATTTTTTTGGATCTAGAAATTAAAAAATCAAACTATTGGCAAAGAGATTAATATTAAACTAAACCATCATTCTATTATTTTGAATGTTGGGCCACATATATATTTTAGTTTATAAGGCATTTGTTTAAATTAAAAGATGAGCCCAAACAAAGAAGTAATTGTAATTATAAAATAAAATCTTGAAATCCTTTAAATATGAAAACAGTGGGACACTAGTGAGGAGTTTCCTATGTCAAATATTTTCTAGAAAATATTTTTAAATTATATTCTTTCACATATGCGTGATAGTTTTGACATATCTATAAAAGTTACTTTATTTTTTGAAAAATTTTCTTTTATTATTATTATTATTATTATGAGTACGTTGTAAATTTTAATATATGATCACACATATATGATTTTTTTTTTTTTGGAAAATTTCTTTTCTTGGAAACTTTTATAAGAGCATGTGAATGGTGTTTTGACTATTTTCTTACATAGTCCAAACCATGCTTGTCAGTTTCAATATTTTTTTCTTTTATTTTAAAGAAAGATGTTGAAATTCGTCCTAATTGGGGGGTCACTGGGGAGGGAAAAGGTTGATTCGCGGAGGGCCGCCTGCCTGCCGCTGCCACTTGTACTTGCATGAAAATGGTGCCACTGCACCAAGGTTCGATCCTTGGTCTCCCCAAAGCCAAATGCCTTAACATCCCTTGGATGTACCACTGAACCAACCCATTGGGTACCATATATTTTATTTAGTCAAGTAAAGTAGTTTTCTATCTTAGTATTGTGATATTTTATTAAAAATATTATATGAATAATTATTATTTGAGACATTTATGATGCAATGTGAATATGGGCATAGCAAAGTTTCCACTGTATTTGTTTTATCGTTATAGTTGTTTGATATAATTGTTCTTAAAATATAACTCATATATGGTCCTTATTAAAATATTTATTTTGTGCACTAATAGATGGATTTCACCAAAAATATTATTGCTGATTTGAACATTAGGAGAAATTCAACGGTGACAACTTAAATATCTAGCACCATAAGATATAATATGTTATGGAGGAACAAGAAATTTTGGAAGTTTTGACTTATGTGATTGTATAGCCTGAGAAGGGTTACACTTCTCAACATTGTTGACATCATTTGTTAGACCTATAGTCTCAATCCCTAAGTTTTGAATGATGATCAAACAAATATGAGAAAGGAATTTAATGAGTACTTTGCTTGAGTTAAAAGTGCAGAAATGGAGAGATTCGAAACCGAATACCGACAGGCTCTCGAACTCGAAGCTAAACTCAGAAAGTCTCGAGTTCCAGCAATTGATAGGTTGATGTAGATTCTCGGTTGAATTGCATTGTGGAATCCCAAAATCTACTAAGTTGAGATTAGTTTGATGTCTTTGATTTAAACCACCTTTTGAATTCACTCTTGAACTAAGAAACTAATGATTTAATTGAAAATACCTCACAAACTAAGTCAAACGCCTAACTTAATTATGTATTTCGAAAACCCCCTTTGAAATCAAGCTACTCTTAGCTATATCTAAAAGGAAGAATAATTCACTAATGAATCTATCACAAGTTCACTAATGAACAATTATAAGTTCCCACGGAACACTACTCGAACCCGACGGTTGAAAGCTCAAAGCTTAGAATTGTATAACCCACTATTTATCTCAAATCTCAATAATAATCTATTTTATTAATTTCGCCCAATACCCCTTTAAATAGAAGGGAGTTGTGCGCTTTTATAAGTAAGAAAAGGAAACAACCAGTTTGAATCCCATAAGGAAAAGATAACTAAATTACCTAATTCTAATCCTAGGTAAAATACGAAACTAGAAAAAGAAAATGAAACAAAATCCTACCTAACTTCTTAAGAATTTTTTCCCAAAATAATGTAAAAAATGGCCGAAATTCCCAAAATAGGGATGTTTTTTTGGAGTTTCCGGAAATCAAGAAATCGAGGATGGGAACCTCGATTTCTTCAGGAAATTTTTTTTTGCTTTTGTTCCGATGAAAGCGAGGTTAGCAACCTCGCTTTCTTCGGAACTATTTTTTTTGCGCGATTTCCGAAGAAAGCGAGGTTAGCAACCTCGCTTTCTTCGGGAATTTTTTGTTGCTCGTTTCCTGAAGAAAGCGAGGTTGCTAACCTCGCTTTCTTCAGGAAAATTTTTTTCCTCGTTTCCTGAAGAAAGCGAGGTTGCTAACCTCGCTTTCTTCAGGAAATTTTTTTTCCCTCGTTTCCTGAAGAAAGCGAGGTTAGCAACCTCGCTTTCTTCTCAAATCGGCTAAAAAAATAATAGTCCACAGAAAGCGAGGTTGGCAACCTCGCTTTCTGTGGAACCCAAATTTTGTCGGGCCACTTATAATCTGAAAACATTCTGAAACGGGTTTTAGTTTCAGTAGGCCGAACTCGAAAAGGTGGTGGAAAAGAAAAGCTCCGGCGCAGTTCTTCGTCATCGGCAGCACGGATTTCGCCGGCCAATCTCTTTCCCGAACGGATTTGCACCGAGGCAGCACGGTGTGAGACGCATTTGCAGCATCATTCGCCCAGACATAAGAAGGCAAATGCAAGGTAATTTTTTTTCTGCAGACCTAAATTAATAATGCTTAAGGATTTCAAACACAGTTGAATTCTTTTGTCTAAACACAGTGTTTGCCTGGGCATTATAAAAGAGTAGAAATTTGCCCAGACTACTCATTGTAGGATTGAATTTGAGTATTCTAGTTGATGGTCATGATGCACCGGAGATGTTAATTAGATTGGGTTACTTAATTTGCGAAGTTGAATGTTGCTGAATCAGCAACATTCAACTTAATTTATTGGGTTACTTAATTTACGAAGTTGAATGTTGCTGAGGTTGGTAATGAATTGTACTAGGTGGAAGAGCTGAATTCAAAAGAAGGTAATAATATGGAACTTGTTAGCTTCTCTCTTATGTTAGCCTAAAAATGAATTGAACTTGGGATTCTTGGTCTTTATTATCTTAGGAGTGATGTACATCGGGAAAAGCTAAGCCTTTCACTGTGAAGATGATTAGTCTTCTCTTAGTTAATGGATTAAAAAAGTTACTAAATTATTTATCTACTTCTAGTTTTTGTTTGTCTAGTGTATCGAAGTGGCTTCGTTTCTTTTGGCATATCCATGTCTTTTATTGCTTCTGAAGGTCAATAATTCTCCTAGAAATGTTAGCATCTAAACCAGAATTACAATATTATCAAATGTTATCCAAAACTGAAGAAAAGAATGATTATCCAAAACAATCACCAAAGATCATATCATGACTTTTGCCTGATATTTTGCTTAGTCTATCTTGTAAAAAATGGTGAAGAGCAACTAAAATGTGCCAAGAAGTTATCAAAATAACTTCCTCAAATAGCTACATTTAGAGAAGCTTTCTGGCTCAGGTAAATTCTAATAGCACAAAAAATTTCATACGAGGTACAAAGGTATTAATCAATTCATAGTAAAAACATCTCACTTCGGACTCACTTCTAGGATAATTTTCAAATATAGGATACCAAGCTTCATACATCCAATTTGTAGCTAAAGCTTTGTAATTCGGACTCACTTCCTGTTTTGATTTCAGCAGCCATTAATGTAGCTAAATTTCATGCATTGTTTCACCGGTTGGAGCTAGCTAGATGAAGTTGGATTTGATATTCAATGAGTTATTCAATGCTGTGGGATTTCCTTGAGTCTTTTATTTCTAATTTGTGCTTTGGTTAAACTTGGAGTAAAATTTCTTCGTTTTCTGTGGTTAAACTGTTAACATATGGGATGGATGTATTGAGGAAGGACCTGCTGGTTCTAAATATAGCTGCCCTGCAAAACGCTTTACGTCTGTTGATGAGACTATGCGTTTTGATGAGTTAATGCAAATGTTATACAAAATAACCCGAACAACTCCTTCCCAACACAAGTTACGGGTGTTTTGCCGGTATCCTATGAGTAATTTCCAACATGGGACTATATGGGAACATCTCCCTGTAGATGATGATGAAACCTTGAAGGATATGCTCCTCATTCCTAAGCATTTCGCTTTCACTGGGGCTGTACAAATCTTTCTAACAAAAGAGGTGGTTGAGGAACCTATCCAACCTATAGTTGGACCGTACTTAGGCGAAGGCGTCTCACCGGAGTTTTCATTTACCGAACTACTTAACGGTGGATCTGGACATGCAAGTCTCGAGGGTCCGTGGAGCCAGTATGGGGCTATTTTGAGAAATGATTTTATTTGGCCAGAAACTAGTACTGGGCAACCAGGGCATTCGGGAAATCAGTCGGATACCGTTTAAGAAGTTGTCCCATCCAGGCTTTCGGCATTCCAGGAATATGTTAACACGCAAAGTTTGATATGTCCTCCCCCTGTACGCGAGAGTATCACGCAGACAGACAATATTTTGGCAGTTAACAATTTTACTAATCCAGGGTCCCAGGGTGGTGGAGCAGTATTACATGATTATCAGACCGAAGGAGGATTTGAATATGGTAATGACGAAGAGATTGATGGGGGACACGGTTCAGACGCTATCCTCGATGATAATAACGAAGAAGGCAGTGATTATGGTACTGAAGCATCGTTTGAGGGTGGAAGCGACTCACATGAAAGCCTCGCTTGGCCAGACGAAGACGGAGATGATTACTGTAGCGAAGGAGAGTTTGATCATTACCACGAGTCAGATGATACTCTCGCGTCATCAACACCTTCTTCACCGGAAAATATTCCGATGGAGGATGACTGCACTACCATTGGTTTTTTTCATGACATAGGGGATGAGAAATATCACATGGCTGATATGTTGGAGGATGGTGGACGGCCTATCTGGGAAGATGATTTTAGGTCGGAGCTTGAGAAGGGCATGGTATTTGAAAGTAAACAGAAGTTGCAACATGCAGTGAGAATGTGGTCCGCTCGGGTGCATAGGTACTTCAAAGTACACGAGTCCAATTCGTCAACATGGTTTGTTCGTTGTATCTACTATAACGACAAAGCTTGCCATTGGTGCGTGCGTGGGTCTCTGAAGAAAAATCATGGTTACTGGGAAATTACCACTAAGATTTCTGCCCACACTTGTACACTTGAAAATGTTGGCTATAATCATCCTAATGTCGATTGCAATATGGTGGGTCGTTTGGCAAGGGATAATGTGGAGGCAAATGTCTCGTACAAGCCATGTGACGTCAGGCCTGACGTGAAAAGGTTGGGTATTGATATATCATACAAGAAATCATGGCTAGGTAAAAAGAAGGCGATGAAGATGGTGTACGGAGATTGGGATGAATCGTATCATGAACTTCCTCAGTTTTTACTAGCTCTGCAACAAAGCAATCCAGGAACTGTTGTTGAGTGGAGACACGCAGAAGGAGTGAATTCTGGGTACAAGACGTTCCACTCTGTGTTTTGGGCGTTCAAAGCGAGTATTGATAGTTTCAAGCACTGCCGACCGGTCATAACTATTGATGGGACTCATTTGAGGGGAAAATATAGAGAGAAACTCCTGATAGCTGTTGGGATTGATGCTGCGGGACATATATTGCCATTAGCATTCGCGCTGACGGATGAGGAAAATTTGGCAAACTGGTCATGGTTCTTGGACAATTTGAACACACATATCATCGATGGTCGACTGGGCATTTGTATAATATCCGATCGTCATTTGGGTATACTTCATGCATTTGCGAATAATCCCCATTTGCAACCACCGAATGTTCATCATCGATTTTGCTCCCGCCACGTTAAGGCCAATTTCAGTAAGACATTCAAGAATCCTGTTTTAACTGATCTGATGGCCAAGGCTGCGCGCTCGCATCAAGTGCGCAAATTTAATGCAACTATGACTCAGATTTGACAGTTAAGTACTAGCGCGTATAACTGGTTAGTTGCCTTACCATTGCAGAAGTGGACACTTTGTTATGATGATGGGTTTCGATATGGTATTACGACAACCAATCATAGTGAGTCACTGAACGGTGTACTTAAGGGGGCAAGGGCATTACCAGTTACGGCTTGTGTCCGATTCACCTTCTTCCGCCTAGTTCATTACTTTGACAAGTACGGTAAGGAGGCAAAGAAATATGTGGCGGAGAACGACCCATGGCCTAGCAAAGTGGTGAAAAGGTTCGTGTGGAATCAGTCCAGATCAAACTATCACATTGTTACTGCGTTTGAACGTGATAGTGGTTTGTTCCAAGTAGTGAATGGGGTACATGGTACGAAGGGCAACAATGTGCACACTGTTAATCTTCATGCACAGACATGTACATGTGGAAAATATCAAATTTATAAAATTCCATGTTCACATGTAATTAAAGTGTGTGCAAATATGGGACGCGAGGCCATAGAGTTGGTGGATGGCTTCTATACATCTCAACTGATGCAGGCAACGTACTCATATCACTTCTCTCCACTTCTGCACGAAGACTACTGGCCAGAGTCACCGTTTAAGTTGTTTGCAAATGTGGCGCGTCGGAACACTCGGCGTGGGAGGAGTTCTTCATTGAGAATTACAAATGAGATGGATGCTCCAAGGATGAGACAATGCAAGGCGTGTGGGAGACATGGACACACTAAGAAATCTTGTCCAAATATTGCACAACTGCGTGATCGGGCAAATGCGCACAAATGAGAAAGATTTATTACAAATATGCTATGTTCGATTTCAGGACAAAACAGATGCCTTAGTCACTCCTTTTGAATTCCAATAATTATTTCTTCTGTAACAGGTTACCTTCGTGTTCAGCTAAAAAAAGATGCGTTATGAATCAAAATGAGTGTGATTTATTGGCTTTTCTTGAACTCTTGAGTGTTGATGTTAACAAGTGAGACCGGTTTTTGTCGGTTTTGTTATTGGAATGGCGCGGAAGGCTTTCATTTTTTGTGGGTTCTGTTGAAGTTCCTGAATTTTCGAATGTAAAATGTGTCCCGGAAATGCTGCTGTTAGTCACTACATTTAATTCAATCTAATTTGTGGCCAGTTGATCTGTTACCTGTTGTGTTTCAGGGATAATGTTGTTTTTAATAGGATTTGATTTTGCTTCAAATTCACATTTCGCTTCGAAACATCTTTCTAGCCAGTCTTCCATTTTTGAAGGTGGGGGTGAAGTTCATGGTAATTGCAATGAATGGGGGATTCTGGTTTAAAGATGTCCAAATCACGAAAACTCGCATTACTTCCTTCATGCATGAGATGGCAATTTAAAGAAGACATTGTTATTTGATATTTCAGGTCAATGTTTGTTCTGAGGACTTACTCTCAGCTGCTTTATTAGATTCTGTTCAAGCAATTGACGGATGCGAATGTCTCTAGAAGCAATTTATTTATTTTTGGTTGGAGGAAAAGAATTATATTTGCACCATAATGTTCATAACTAGTCTATTATGATTCTGCATATCAGATTTTATAGGATATGCAAAATTCTTCATATTTCATCTAGTTTTCACTGTAATTCATGTAGTTTATGGTTTGAAAATGAAGAAATCTGCTTGGTTATGCTAGAGAATTTCAAATCTCAGTCTGAGAGAAAAACTGGAAGACGTGGACTCACTGTCTGAATAGTTAATTGATGCAGCTGTGAAGTGTTTTCTGGAACAAGTGTAGTATGGCACTTGGGAGTCCGGGGGATGGCCACAAGTCTTTTCTTCTGAGTTCCCGAAGAAAGCGAGGTTGGGAACCTCGCTTTCTTCAGGAAAATTTTTTTTTCGCGTCTCCTGAAGAAAGTGAGGTTGCTAACCTCGCTTTCTTCAGGGAAATTTTTTTTCTACTTTTCCTGAAGAAAGCGAGGTTGCTAACCTCGCTTTCTTCGGAAACGGATAAAAAAAATATGCCACAGAAAGCGAGGGTTGCAACCTCGCTTTCAGTGGAACCCAAATCGATTCGTGGACACTTATAAACTTAAAACTTGCTGCTCCTTGGGTTTCATTTTCAGTATTTCCGAATTCGAAAAGGTTGCGGAACGGGTCTATCTCAAGCGCAGAACTGACGTCCCCGGCAGCACGTACTTCGCCGACCAATATCTGTCCCGGCGTCGCCCTACTTCGATTGGCTACGTGGCAGCACGGTGTGGGGTGCATTTAGGAAGGGCTACATTTATTTCCTAAACTTATTTCGGTAAGACATTTATAAAATTTTAGCACATCTTCACATGATAATTTCATTTCATCTTAGATGTACTTGCAAGTGCTGTTTAAAATTTTGAGTTATATCCAGTTCTCTCTGTTTTGATTTATATCCAGTTTTCAAGCTTCAATTTTTTTTTTTTTTTGGTTGCTGCATTTGCTTTGTTTTCACTTTCATGTGCGTTTCTTGGAGTCTTCGAAAGGGCATTGTTCCTGATTCAACCTTGTAGTGAATTCTCTGTGCTGTTCTTGTCTTGGAGTATGTTAAATTATTGTGTCATTGGGATTCTTGTTCTGCGGGATATGTTTTATTTTGATTAAGAAATGCTCGTTTATAATTATGTTGGAATTATGTGAATCATTCAGAGTGGTTCTTTCAAGTGTTAAAACTTGATGTCATCACGTAGAAGCAGAAGTTTGTTGTTTCTTTTTTGTTATAATAATAGGTTGTTTGTTGATGCTTTTCTGGGTTTGAAGCATGTGAATCTTTCAACTATTTTCAATTTTGACAGAGAACTGTGCCTTTCTTGTAGCGTGATATGCTGAGATTTTACTTACTGTGCATAATTTGGAGTTCTGATATTGCTAGCTATGGTCTTTTGCAATTGGATAAACATATTCTGTACTCCATAGCAACCAAAAGATTCATCTTCTGAGTTCAGTACCAGATTTCTCATCATGTTATATGAGCTTTCTCTTAGGTACATTCGTGATCACTTAATGATCATATGTTGGTATGCTATCTTGAAGTACTGACACATGGTTGAGAGTTGTCAAGTGGCAATTAGCTACAGAAGGGAAACTGTCGAGTGGTTCTATAGTAACTATGGTTGTTTATGCAAGCCCTTGAGCTGATGCAAATTTGTTGCCTTTGTGTGTTTCTGAGTGCTTCTATTGTAATTATGTTAGTTTCCTAACCTCGTGTGCATTCAGGATTTGTGATCAGTTTATTGCCTCTGTGTGTTAGTATCTATGTTGGTTTATGGAAGGCCTTAAACTGATGCAATTTTGTTGCCTCTGTGTGTTTTTGAGTCTTATATTGTAAATTTGTATACTATGTTAGTACCATTTATTCAAGAAATGAAAATCCCCCAAGGGCGATGCTATGGATGCTTTAGGTCATCTTTGGAAGCTTTCCCTCTTCTGAATGGATGCTTTGGCGGATTTTCGGGTTTTCATCTTTGGAAGTTTTCTGTTTTATTCCATTTACAAAAACGATTTACTACTACATCTTTGCAGTGCTGAATCTATTTTCACTTTTATGACCTAAAGTATGTTACTTTCATTAAGTGGACAAAATTTTCACAAAATGAAGGGCCAGAGGCCTTGTTTCGTCAGTGATCTATGTCTGGTTCACTAAAGTGAATTTTTTTGGTTTTGAGTGTGTGAGCTTTCTCTATTGATAACTTAACAACAGAACTTGGTGGCTTCATCTTATTTGAAGCTTATTTTTCATCTTCAGGTCTTCATTGTTCATTTTATTTTATAATTAGTGTTTTAGATTTGGTGTCTAGTCATATGTGTATCTTTCCTTTGAAATCAACTAACACATTTTGCTGCATGGAGGTATCTGAATGTCATAGCCTGAAATGTTCTTGATTACTGAATCAGTCAGGTTGAGGTGACTGATTCAGCTCTTCTTGCTTTGATAGAGAATTACTGTAGAGAGGCTGGGTTTACTAGGTCTATCTCACTTTTTATCAGTTGCATATGAAATTAATAATCACTGATCTTTAATTTTTGTTTTTTTTTTTCAGACATCCGTGCCCAATGGAGGATAGACAGTTATACCCTGGACCGCAAGATCCATCTGTGTTGACGCTCCAGCATAATCATCGATCTGAATTAGTGTGGCATGATGCAGATGTACCTGTTCTAGACATTAAGCGATGTGATCATTATTTGTGGGATGGTCATCCATATGATGAACGGGTTGTAGGACTGCTTCGTGATGTTGGATTTCACGGAGTTTATGTGGCAAGTAAAATGAAACTTGATTGGCATTTGATAACTTCGCTTATAGAGCGGTGGCGGCAAGAGACACATACTTTCCACCTTCCGGTTGGGGAGGCTACTGTGACTTTGCAAGACATTGCTGTTATTTGGGGATTGCCTGTTCAGGGCTGGCCAGTCATTGCCGATGAAGATGTCCGATCTATTATGGATTGGCAAGATATGGATTTGGAGTTGTTGGGTTATGCGCCAGACCCCGATGATTTTGATGGTGACCGCCTGGCATTGAAGAGCATATCAGGACATTTACGACTTCACCCACTGACGCCAAATTCAACAGTCCAAGAGGTGGAGCAACATACTAGATGCCGTCTGATGCAGTTTATCAGTTCTCTTTGTTCGGACAAGTCCGGAACAAAGTGCAAATTAATGTACTTGCCGCTGTTTGCAAATTTACAAGATGTGCCATGTTACAGTTGGGGCAGTGCCGTTCTTACATCCCTATATCGAGGAATGTGTAGGGCAGTTACAAAGGGAACCTCCAGTGTTTGTGGCCCACTTGTACTGCTACAGATGTGGGCGTGGGAAAGAATTCCACCACTGAGACCAACACTTCTAAATGAATATGTAGCTAACAACGCGCGTAATATCCTAGATGGGCCACGTGGATGCAGGTAATTCAGCTACTACTATAACTTGGCATTTTAAACTTTTCATATGTTGGGTTCTCAAAACGTTTTTAGGATGGATGCCTGATATATATATTTTTTTTTAGATGGATGTGTCCTTTGAGTTTTCCAAATGTCAGTACGCACGTGTTGAGGATTTATCGGAGCCAGTTAGACTATCTTCTGGAGGGTGATGTAAGTATTATTTTTATATATTGCCGTTATTCATGTATGATATCATGTCCACTGAAACATTAATTTTTTCCGCAGTTTATTTGGCAACCTTATTCTGAACCGGAGTTGCGCGAACTTCCCACATACTGTTTGAATGGACGGGAAATCTGGACTGCAACAGTTCCGTTGATCAATTTCGATATCGTTGAGTTTCATGCTCCAGACAGGGTCCTTCGTCAGTTTGGGTTGCATCAATCTATCCCTTCACCATTTGACACAAATGCTAAGCTACACCGTACAGACCGTAGGGGTCGTTCTGGGGAAAAATGGACCAGAAGACATTCCTCTTTCATAGACTAGTGGACAGAGGCAGAAGAGTGCATTGGCAATGATTTGGATGATAATACCCCACTCCCATATCATTCTCCATACATGCAATGGTATCTGACAATCACCCGATTATTAGTGGGCAATCCATCGCACCGGCTAAACCAAGGGATGCAACCGTTTGGCGCGCTTGTTGAATATTGGGTAAGCAATATTGTGGTTTGATTGTTGTGGATCTTCCCTGTTTACAATTGATCATTAATGTTTACTTCGTCATGAAACTTTCTGATTGCATACTTGGATAGTGAAGTTCTTAGTGCTTGGGAGTTGTTTACCATCAAAAAGAATTTTTAATATTTTGGTATTTGGATTGGAATCTGATTGGTATCATTAACATGCAGTGCTCTTGCTTTATTTCTGGGTTATTTCCTTGTTTAGAATCTGCATTCTAGCTAGAAAGTGTTAAACTAGCTTTCACCTTATACGCACCCTAATTTTTTTGCTCTCCTTATGTGTTAGAAAATGTGTTCTAGGTGCTCAGCCATTTTTTGCTCTCCTTACGTTTTAGAAAATGCATGTTCTATGTGCTAATTAATTATTTAATTGGCAAAGTTCTAATAATTTCTTTTTTTTTCCCATATCTATATATAGAGTCACTGTTTCAGTCAACTGCACGGTTTATTGGATGAAGTTATAGCAAATCTTCACATAGATGACTATCCAATTGAATCCAAGCTTCATACTGTACGCGATATGTGTGCTCGAGCCCTCGCAGTTGCTAGAGAGACTCGTCGCCTACAAACTTATGCGGATCGAGCAACCACTTCGCGACATACGGAATCGCGATCATCCTTCTCACGGTCTCCGCAGGGTGGAGCAACCATGTCCACCCACGACCATGGTGCCCCATCCACATCCGAACACCATCAACAAGGTGGGATGATGACTCACAGCACCAAGACAGTTATTTCGCCGGTTACACGGTACAACAAGGTGGAGATCCATCTCAGCTTCAAGAATCGCCCACACAGCCAGGGCATAATGATGGATACACGAGTACCGATGCTGCCTTGCTAGCTGGCCAGTTTCATCATCATGGGGAACAAACCCCACAGGAAACCTTCCAAGCTTTTGGCCGACACAGTATTTCACGCAGCACACCTTCTCAGCCAAAAGTTTATTCGCGTCGTAAGAAGAAGAAAACCAATGTGGATGCCCCACTTCTTCTCTCTTCACCATCTCACACATCGCATGATGAA
Source organism: Leptodermis oblonga (assembly GCA_016801395.1). Lineage (NCBI taxonomy): Eukaryota > Viridiplantae > Streptophyta > Magnoliopsida > Gentianales > Rubiaceae > Leptodermis > Leptodermis oblonga. The sequence goes on from CM028752.1 coordinate 10,638,421, forward strand.
GAACCCGTGGGGAAACAAACTCGTAGGCCGACCAATCGGCCTCGATGTGGGACAGGGGGGTGCCTTTGACAACATTATTTTGAGGGGGACTGTTTATTTGCAATGGTTAAAGGATGTTGTAAAAATGTTTCATTCTGTGCCTTGCGGTTGATTATGTTTGTACTATGGGGTTGTGGTTACCTTTTTTAAGTAGGTTATTAACATAGGTATGTCTTTATATGAATGCTGAGCTTTGCTGTTGGATTTGTTAATAGGGAGTTTCATCTATTTACAGGGGAAACTCTGTCCGATTTTTTAAAAAAAATTCTTAACAAGGAGTTTCATCCAATTTTTTCACTGTTGTAACATGAATTAGCATGATAGATCAATATCTGTGATAGTTCGTCAAATGTACAGTTAATTTGGTTTATTGGTAAATCATTTAGGTGGGGTTTACTTTGAACTATTGGAATGGGAAATGATAATGGCGATGCATTTCCATTCCCATCCATTTTGGTATAATTTCACTACATTATTTATCATTACTCTGTCTTTCAATACTAACCAACCAATCTGTTATAAGAGAGGATATCGGTTTACGAGTGTTAAAGTATATATTATATAGGATTATATTCGTGAATCTGTTGCAAAATCAAATAAGACGCTCTGTCATTGAAACGAAAAGATTATTACACTAAAATTGATTTCATAGCTTCCCTTTAGGCTGCAAAAATCAACCTTATTCTGGGCCAAAGTTTGAATATCCATGTTGCTTCAAATCCTCAAATCTTGGCATCTCTTTTCAAAGCTTCATGAGTCATCAACCTGACCTCTTTTTAATGAAATCTGCGGACAACATAGTGAAAACCAACCTCGCTTTCTGCAGGAAATCCCGAAAAAGTCTGGTTCCGAAGAAAGCGAGGTTGCTAACCTCGCTTTCTTCAGGAAACGAGGGAAAAAAAATTTCCTGAAGAAAGCGAGGTTAGCAACCTCGCTTTCTTCAGGAAACGAGGAAAAAAATTTTCCTGAAGAAATCGAGGTTAGCAACCTCGCTTTCTTAGGAAACGAGCAACAAAAAATTCCCGAAGAAAGCGAGGTTGCTAACCTCGCTTTCTTCGGAAATCGCGCAAAAAAAATAGTTCCGAAGAAAGCGAGGTTGCTAACCTCGCTTTCATCGGAACAAAAGCAAAAAAAAATTTCCTGAAGAAATTGAGGTTCCCATCCTCGATTTCTTGATTTCCGGAAACTCCAAAAAAACATCCCTATTTTGGGAATTTCGGCCATTTTTTACATTATTTTGGGGAAAAATTCAACTTCTTAATCTAATTAAGTTTCGGTTATCTCACCAAGTTTGGGATAAACCAAAACTTCCTACTGCCTACCTAACTCAATGTCGGTTGATTAATTAAAGGCAAAGCCTTGACCCATTTTGAGTTGAAGAAAATAAAAGGAGTTAACTAAAATAATTAAAAGGGAAATCTACTTATTCCTAAAAGAAAACACGCAAGAATTCTTTTTAGGAAAATACCAAAGGAAGGAAAATAAAAACACACTTATACTTTAAGGCAAGTATTCCCACTTGTTTGATTTCCTTCATTCATTGTGAATCTTTTAGATCCTTCTTGAACCTTCTAGAATCTTCCAGAATAAAATTAACTTAAGAATAATTTAATTAAAATCAAGAGATTTATTTACCTTCAAGACTTTTATTAAATATTCAAGAATTTTCTTTTTAGCGGGTAACTTAGAGAATGGCGTGTCGTGACATTTCTTCTTGACTCCGTTTTTAATGACTCATTTATTATTCTTTGGATCAAAGTTCTTTCTAGTATATTTGTGAGAACTCATATGTCGACCTTGAACCTTCTCAACCACTTGTTGAAACCCTTCTGGGAAGTCAAGTGTTGACTTCGGATGACCTCATCACAGGTGGTCAAGTTCAAACTCAAACCTAGAAATTATCAAACCCCAGTATCGACAGGCAATCAAGCTCGAAGCTCGCCCAGAAATGTTCGACTTCGATCAAGTCGACAGGCAGCCGATAGCAGTCAAGCTCTAGGGTTGGAAATCCCGAAATATGAAGTCTCGAGCTCGAAGATAGTAAAAACAAAGAATGCACCAAATTACATTTGTTACACTACGCGCCAAACAAAGTATCCGTTAGACAGAATAATTCAAAATTCAGGTATCGAACTCGAAGTCTCGAGCTCGAAGGTCGACCTCAAAACTTCAGTTTTCATCATCAACTTTATATGGCCATTGGAAAGCAATTTCAACCAACTATAAAAGCTCAAAAGCTCATTCTGCAAATTCAAGAAGTCAAGATGCCATATCTCACTTCAAGAATACATTGAGAGCTCATACTTACATCATTTCATTACATTTGATTTTTTAAAGGGGACATAAGGGTTTGGGAATTCATTTTTATAAAAGAGGCAATTTTTGCCCATTTCATGTGCTTACTTGTAAACCTCAAATTGAAGAGGTAAACTTGCATATTCATTGAGGAATTGAAGTCCTAAACACTTAGAAGTGTGTTAGGCAATTTGTAAGAGAAAGGAAAGTTCTAAACTCTTGAAGAAGAGTTAGGCAAGGAGAAATGAGGAGTAAGAAGAGAAGGAGAAGATGTGTAAAAAGTCCTGAGTCTAGAGTTAGATCAGGCTTTTGGTGTGAAGACCTAACTTAGAGCTAAGTTGGGCAAGTGTGAAAATTCCTAAACTTTAGAGTTAGAATTTTGGCATTTGTAAAGGTTTGAATTACACCTTTAAGTAATTCATTTGAGAGAGTTAGAAAATCCCAAGTTGTAGAGCTTGGGTAGTGGATTAGGATTCAAGGGGAATCCGAACCACTATAAATCGTGTGTGTTTTGTCTTCTCTTTTCTTTGTCCTAAACATTTCAAAACACTTTTCACACACCACACTATGGTTCAAAGAAATTTTAAAAGGGGAATTTTCAAAAATTGTTCTAAAGAAAATTTTAATTTACCAACAACCTAATTCACCCCCTCTCTCTCTTAGATTGCTAATTGGGATTTCAATTGGGATCAAAGCCTAGGCTCTAATTTGAGGTTTTAAAATCGTAGAGTTAAAATCTTTTAGCAACTTTGATTTGTTGTTCATATTTGTCATATCTTGCATTTGTCACTTTTCATTTTCTAACTCACTAAAATGACAAAGGGTAAGATTGCCAAGAGAACTCTCCAAGGAATGAAGAAGTTATTGCTTTGACAAGATGCATGCTAGGAAAAGAAGACAATGAGGTAAGTGCTCTTTCCCCTTCTCACTCTTGTTGTAGTGATAGTGAGTATGAAAATGAAATAGATGAAAATGAATTTCTTGAAACTATGCAAGCTAATGTATTTCGTGTTATGAAAGTGAATTTGAAATTAGAAAAGAAAGTCAATTCTTTCAAAATAGAAGTTGAATCCTTGAAAGAAAAAAACTTTATTTTAAATTGTGAAAATGAAGAGCTTAGAAGTGAAACCAAGGAATTGACCTCTTTAGTTGAAGTAAAAGACCTGGAGATTAAAAACTTGAACCAATTTAGAGATTGTAAATGAGAAAGTCAAATTCCATGAAAAGCTTGAGTCATGTGAATTGATGCAAAAGGAATATAATGAAATGAAAAAGAAAATTAATGACTTGAGCATTGATTTGGAAAAAGCTCACCTTGGGTAAAAACAACTTGGAGAAGTTATTAGGTAAACAAAAGGTTGGAAATGATAAACATGGTTTAGGATTTGATTATACAAATGTAAATGATAAACCATTCTCATCGTCCTCTACTTTTGTTGATGTGCATAAGAAAGAAAAGAAATGTCAATCATGCATGGAAATATGACACAATTAAAAGAACAAATGAGTTTAGAAAGGAAAATCGCTTTTCGAAAAATGAATGTCTTAATGAAAATTTCTATAGACCAAAGGAAATGAAAAACATGTTTGAAAAAGGTGATTTTGGACATCATTGGAATCATCAAATTATTTCTCCTCGTGTTGGTTGGTAGAGCTGTCGTGAGCCCTATCAAATGATGGTAAAAGTACCAAGTACCTACAGCAAAAATATTAGAGTAGTATACATTTGAGCAAAGTCGAACCACAAGGAACAGGATGAACAAAATTCTTATTAGACCTATTGAATTCAGAATTGTTGGTTCGTAACCACCTTTATGAGTCAGATGACTTGAATGAGTAGATTGTGATTAAACTAATTGAGCAAACAAGGGATTAAAACAAAGAAGAAAAGACTCACTTAAATAGAGTTTATAAAGCTATCTGGCACATGCAAATCCACAGTAACCACATGTAACAACAGTCATAAACTCAGAGATACATTAACATGCATATTGTCAATCAAATATAGGTTGCCGAGATCCGCTACAAACACAACCCAATTCCCTCTTAATTAATTGACAGCTAGCAAAATCCGCTATGAACTAGCTGTTTCTCTAATTAGTACACAACTAGGCCGAGATCCACTACAGACACCTAGTTTAATGTACTAACAGCATTAAGAATTACAGGAACCTGATTCTAGTGTTTCCTAGTTTGATCCGCAGCTAAGAATCACTAACCCTTTACCCCCTACAACTACGGCAGATAGCTTTACCACTTATTAATCTTGTCCATTAATTATTATCTTAATTAATGGGGATTAATTGGCATTACCCATATCTACTTAAGTTGTACAAGCATAAATAGTACTAAGCAACAAGCATTAATCTCAAGGGTAAAAAGAAACACACGCATATTAAGGATACGAGCAGTTATGTTTCATGACGTTACATAAGTTGCTGCTTCATTACAATTAAGTCGGATTACAGAATTTAGCTACTCATATTAACTAAACGAATTAGACAATGAATATAAAAGAAAGACATATTAATCTAATTAATTAATAAAGAATAATATGTAATAGCTACTGGCCGAAATCAAGAAACATGCATATATTAATACTAACGCTACTGACTCTACTGGGCTCACGGGTCTAAACAATGAATTAATAAATTAACTAACTAAATAACTACCTAACAGCACCGAAGAGCAAAGCAATTAAGAATAAAAGAATGGAAATACGTGCATGCATGCAGACCACTATCAATTCCATACTACTAACTCATTGCATGCATATATATATATATATATATATATATATAAAGATTCAATCAATAAATTGAGAACTTGAAATAAATAATTTAACAAACCCACTGCACCGAAAGCAAACAAACAATAGAGAAAGAAAAAACTTGATTGAATTAAAAGCCGACGAAAGTTCCCGTCGGGAATTACTTGAAGAATCTGAAAAAGCTCCGAAGCTGCGCTACTGCCTACGTACGGGTATTAAACTAATGTGAATCGAGATGATTCATTTTACCCTAACTCTGTCCATTTACAATATGCAGAGTTAGTTTAATATAAGTGAAATCCCAATTATCAATATTAACCTAAGAACCTAAGAGGGGGAAGGGGTGAATTAGGTTCTTGACTCTTTAAAAATTATTCTTCTACAAAGAACTTTGAAAAACCATTTTCAAACAAAAGTTTTAAAACCAATTTAAAACTAGATTTCTAAGTGAGGTGAGTGATTAATGATTTGCAAAACATGAAAGCAAATAAACAAGAAGCAAGACATGCCAAATTTATAGTGGTTTGAATTCCCCTTGAATCCTACTCCACTCCCCAAGTTCTACAACTTGAGATTCCTAATCAACTAGGAAACACTTGAAGGAGTGTTTCAATCCCTTACACTTGCTTAACTCTTTATCAAGAGATTAAGACTTTTTCCTTGTCTAATCTAGCTCTAGACTTAGGACTTTACCCCTTTGCTTAATCCAAACTCTTGGATTAAGACTCCCTTGGCTAAGGCTAGCAATGGATCTTTTACCCTATCCTTCCTCAAGGATTTTAGGTCTTACTCAAGGCTCCCCTTGCTTGGCAATTAGGACTTTTACAAATGCCTAACCTCAACCCCTTGAGATAGGACTTCTCCTTCTCTTCTTACTCCCTCTTACTTCATGCCTAACTCTTAATCAAGAGCTTAGGACTTTGCCTCACTTACAAGATGCCTACAACACTTACTCAAGTGTTTAGGACTTCCCTCAATGTGTTTACAAAGTAGGAAAATAATGTTATGAAAAATAGCTAACAATTACAATGAAGTTTTTCTATTCTAGCCTAACTTTGAAATAATTTGCTAGAACTTTGAATGATCTTTTGAATGCTTTTTGAACACTTGAAAATGTTGAAAATCATATGGGAAGAGGTGTTATTGATGTTCTTCAAGTGGGGTTATTTATAGGAGGAGAGAAACCTTCAAAAAGTGGAACAAAAAGGGTAAAAAATTGGCCTTCCCGAAGCCCCTGCGATGCAGCCCGCGACTGTCGCAGGGCTAGCCCTGCATGCGCAGCGCCTGTGTGCAGCGCTGCCCGGGCGGCGCTGTCAACCCCTTGTCGGCTTGATTTGACATATTCTTTCGTTTGTTTGCCGTTTCTTCATTTTAACTCCGTTTTCTTCGCCGTTTTTTGCGTTGGTTCACCAAGGAACTCTTCTCTTCATTTTCTGACAAAGAAACACTGTGGGTCCCACCTAGGGATGTGCTCGGGACTCATTTTTCTTCTTTCTTCATTTGCTTATTTTTTCTTCGTTTTAACTCATTTTTCGTTGCCGTTTTTTGCGTCGGTTTTTTCGTGAATATTTCTTTACATTTTATTACTTGGAAAAATCGTGTGATGATGAGGACATCCAGGGCTAAAACAACACACATTATGAGTCAGAATCAACGAAGCCAACCTGGAGGCAAAGCCCTTGAGAAGAATGCCGGGAAGAGTGTGAGAGTCATTTGATTCAAAAGGATCCTTGAAGACAATGCATCTCCAAACTCGCCATAATAAAGAAAAGGGTTGTTTTTTGAAGTTCTTGAAGACGCCGGAAGGTTCTTGGACTTTAAAGAGACATTTCTTGAAGTTCTTGATTAGGATGAAAATCTTGAATTTCATATTTTGCAGAATCTTGAAGAATCTTGAAAATCTTGATTCCGGGAGGTTCCAGAAGATTCCGGAAGCTCCCTACACCATTCCATAATGCGACGTCAACAATTGGGCCAACCCAACTCATGGAGTCCATTCCACAACATTAGGATCGGCCAGCCCAAATAAAGAAGCCCACACGGCCAGCTCTAGTCCATTAGGGTTGGAAATTAAGGGTTAGGGTTTGGGGAAAATAAGGATTTGTGCATGTTTCCTTATTTTGCCCTTAGTTTAATTAGTTTCCAAAAAGGGTTCCTTCTTGATCTCCTTTTTGGAGTAGGAATTTTATTCTTTTTCCTTATTGTTTAAGTGTAATTTTGGCCAGCCCTAAAGAAATAAGGTGACCGAAATTTCCTTTTCTTTTCTTACCATTACCCACTTCTTTCAGGGTTTGGTATTGTAAAGGAAATCAATCTCTTGATTGGTTTCCAATTCTACTTCTTTCCTACTTTTCTTGGTACAATTTTCGGCTACCTCTTACCTATTTATAGCCAGCCGAAAATCATTAATAAATTGGAACACGTATTCAGATCATAAAACTAAGTGTTTTGAGTACCATCCCTTTATTGCTTTATGTATTTGCATGTTGTAGTTTACATAATTGCATGAAACTTAGCTAATTAGGTTACTTGCTCTACCTAATTAATTCGCATGTTTCAAACTCTTTTCTCACACTTGGTTCGAAATTCTCAATTAAGTTAGCTTAGGTTAGTTAATTTAGTTCTCTGAATTTTCGAGTGAGTTAGAGTAATATACGAGCTCGCTACTTAATCACAAGGTCCTTGGCAACTTTAATCCGCATGTGTACAACCGTCCACATCATCGTGGGTCCCACCTCTGGATGTGTTTTTCTTCTTTCTTTATTTGCTTGTCGTTTCTTCATTTTAGCTCATTTTTCATTGCCCTTTTTTGCGTCAGTTCTTCAGTAAACATTTCCCTACATTTTCTCACTTAGAAGAACCGTTAAATTAATTCTCATATTTTTTAACTCATCAATCAAAATAAAGATTAAGACCAACCGGGTCTGACAATCTCCCCCTTTTTGATGATGACAAAACAAATATGGAATTCATGACAATAAATCAACGACAAGTAAAGATTAAATAATTCTCTCCCTCAATTCCATAATTCCACTATATTTCTCCCCCTTTTTGACATCACAAAAAGGAGTTAGCATGCAAGTAAGAAATGAGTAAAAAACATTTTGAACAATGTATACAAATAAAAAATGAGCAACTCCAAATTTGTGAAAAATGTTTAGTGCATGAGTTGAACATTTAGCTTTGCTCTCACACATGGAATTTTGCGTATGACATTTTAAGCAAAATCAAACCATTCTTTTGACAATCAAACTATTCTTAGCATTTTCTCCCCCTTAGTGAATGTACTAAATGGTCCATTTTACTTCATAAGCCTACAGGATGGCAATGCTTAATTATAACATCTAATATATATGCTAGTACAAAATTTTCACCCTAAATTTCTAGCACATACATTTTCATAGAAAACTTAACCAATGAAGTAAGAGAAGCATGCAACCTTCATTCAAAACAATCAAAGAACAAGTTAAGTTATGAAAATCAAAAGAATTCATCCTTTTTAAAGAATGATCCTTCTTAACACATGAGTTTTCAGTACTTATGCAATATAACATCAACTCATGTTTAAACACAAGTTGAAAGTATGCAAGAAACTTCAAATGACCCTAATTATCAATATGTATGAATCTAAAATCAAAGAGGATGCATCATGTCAAGGTGAACTCATTGGTCAAACTTGCAAAATTTTCAACTTTTCATGAAATTTGCTTTTCTTAAGTTTAAAAAATTTCTTTTTTTATGCAAGCAAATTTCATTAGGCATATAAAGCATTTCAAGAATTCAAATATTCACTTTTCATGCATATTCTTGAAAGTCAACTAAAAGTCAAACTTTTTCTAAAGTAATGTTTATTTTCTTAAAACTTGTCAATTTCATCATGTAAATCTCAACTAAGCACATGAGCAAGTTTTAATCAACATATACAACATATCAAATGAATCAAACATTTCAAATCATGCATATGTTCAAAGTCAACCTATCGGTCAACACTTTTCAAGCTTAAACAAGTTAAGCTATGAATTTTGAAAGTTGTTATTTTTAAGTTTTTATCATGTATTTTATCATCCAAGCAACTTCAAACACTCAAGTAGTTTATGCATAAAGATTCAAACCATCCAAAATATGCATATTTTCAAAGTCAACTACTTGGTCAAAGCTTTTTCAATTTTAAGCATACAAAGCATACAAACTTTGAAAGTTGCAATTTTCTAGCACTAAGCCTCAATTTTCTCATGCAAGCAACTTCAAATCATTAATTAATCCATGCTTAAAGTCTCAAATAAACTACAACAAGTATATTTCGAAAGTCAACCACTTGGTCAACCATTTTCATGTAATGCAAACATGCTTAATTCTTGCTATCTTCAAATTAAAAGTTTTCAACCTTTTTAACATGCAAGAATTTCAAGATATCAAAGATGACATAGATCCTAATGCATAATTTTAACTCTAAAACATGACATTCTAGGATTATATCACTCAAAGACTCATTAACAAAGGCAAGTTTTAAAATTTCATCAAATTTTCTGCATTTTGCCTCAATCATCTTCTTTGAGTCTTTTTACTTTAATTTGGTCTAAGAATATTTCAAATATCATTTTAAGCACATTAAACCAATTTTTCAACTTCAAAGCATGTAAAAGTCTAAAAGTCAAACTTCTAGCTATTTTTCAATAAAGCTCATAAAATCCTAAAGACTTTCATCAAAACATGCTTTCAATATTCAAAATGATTTCAAGGATATTAAGTCAACCAACAAGTTCACTTTATCATTTAAACACAAGAAGCATATTTAAATTAAATTATGCTTGCTATATTCATCATTTTGAAATTAAATCACATATGTTCATCATAAATAGCTCATATTGCATATAATTATCAAATCAATTATTGAGCAATAAATATGAATTAAAGACGATACATGTTACCTCAAATGAGTATTAATGGGCTTATTACCATTCTTGAAGTCATTTTTGTAATTTTTGCATTTTTATTCTCATTGGCTCCAATCAACCATCCTTGCTACTTTACATGCATCTCTTCATTGAGATTTAGTCCATAAAGTGGTATCAAGGACCTATAAAAAAAATCAAGTACAAGATTTTGGTACCCCACACTTATTGGTCCTAGGGGGTTAGCTTCATTTACTTTCCATAACTTTCTTCCCTTTTACGCATTTTTCTTATCAAAGCATTTGGAAGAAGTGTGGCCATGTGTACCACAATAATCACACATAATAGGTGCATCTAATGGAATAAATTTCTTAACATACTTCTTATAGGAATGTGGCACTCTATTATAATCAACTACATTATGCATTTTCAAAGGCATGTGAGAAATATGATTCTTTTTAGCATATAATGCATTATAGTTCCTAGAATCAATTTTCTTATAACAGTGTCTCCTAGGTTGATTTTCAAATGAACTATGCACATTCATGTATCTAGGAGAATAATGAGATGTATGAGCATTTTTCTTACAAACATCCCTCTTTGGGGAACATAAAGCAAACTTATGAAGATAACAACAAATTTCACTATGCCTATGGGGAACATGCATTTTCCTAGACATATAAAATGAGGAATCAATCAAATTCACATCATTTTTAAATTTAGAAGACTTCTTTTTATTTTCATACAACCATGCATGATTAGTCTTCTTGTTAGCTTCAATAGATGGATAGGAAAATTTAACATCACTATTTGAAGCATTAACAAAGTAGAAGTAGAAGGCATATTACAATTTTGGTTACTTTCATAACCTAAGCCCTGTTTATCATTTCCTAACTTTTGTTTGCCTAACAACTTTTCTAAGTTTTTTTCCCTAAAGTCAATTTTTCAAAACTTGCACTCAAGTCTTCAATTTTATTTTTCTTGCATTCATACTCATTTTTAACAAATCATATGAACTATCCTTTTCATGCAATTTCTTATTTTCATCTAAGGTGTTTTCATAATACATTTTCAAATCAATATACTCTGAATTTTCACTATCAAGCAAGGTACTCATTTCATCAACTTTGTTTCTTAATTCATCATTTTCACATTTCAAAGTAGAATTTTCTTCTTTTAGAAATGCAACATGAATTTCTAAATAATTAATTTTCTTTTCATGCACAACATTCTTTTTCAAGGCATTCATACATTTCTCATGCATTAAAGTGACATACTTATATATTTTAGCATTATTAGCATTATCATTATCACTATCACTTTCATGCATTTCACTACCACATGAAGAATATTGGGAAGAATTTGTTACCATTTGAAGCTCACTCCCAATAAAGCATCTTTGTGTGGTTTCCTTCTCTTCCTCACTTGGGGAATCATCCCAAGTCTTAGCTACCTTAGTCACCTTCTTGATGGCATTCTTACCTTTAGCCATTTTGTGCAAATTTGGGAAAATAAAGCACAAATAGTCAAACAAGCAAGTAGGACTCTAAAAATCACAAAGGTTGCAAAAATGATCTTTAAACTCAAGGTTTTTAAACCTACAAATTTGAGCACTAGCTCTGTGAAATTCCAATTATCAATAGTAACCTAAGAAGAATCTAAGAGGGGGAGGGGTTAAATTAGATTCTTGACCCTTTAAAAATATTTATTCTACAAAGAAGAACTTTGTAAAACCATTTTCAAATACAAGTTTTAAAATCAATTTAAAACTAGATTTCTAAGTGAGGTGTGTGATTAGTGATTTGCAAAACATGAAAGCAAATAAACAAGAAGCATGACTCGATTTAAAAAACGTAATTCTCCTAGGGTTTCCCCGAAAACCCTGGAGCCTTTTTCTTGCTTTGCAAGTATTGACCAAGGTGTTGTGTCGCCACCCTTGTCCTTTCAAAACCTTATTTCTTCAGCGCCGCTATCCTACCCTCTCTCACTCTCTTCCTGTTTGGTTGTGTCGGTATTCTGTCTTCATCGTTAAATTATTTTCTTGTATTTCTACCTTGTTTCCTTGTTGTGTATCGGTGTGATGGACTTTGATCTTGAGGCACTCATACGGTCTTTCTCCCTCACAGAGTCAGAGCGAAAAGTTGTTACGGTAGGGGCTGCATTTCCCATCTACTCTCAGTTTGAGCATGCCATTGTGGGGCAAATTCTGGCTCCACGGGTCATGCCCCTTAACCAGGTGAAGAGCCTCTTTCAACGGATTTGGTCTCCACGTAATGGGTTTCAGTGTCAAAAATTGGTAGACAACACCTTCCACTTCTAGTTTGCGACCCATGGCAAACAGCACTGGGTTCTGGAAAGTACCCCGTGGGTGTTCTATAGATGGCTGATGGTGGTGGAGCGGTACCGACCGGATCTGGTGGTGGCCAAGATAGCGATTGACACATGCCCGTTCTGGATCCATGCGTCGAAGGTTCCCGTTGGCTTGATGACGCCAGAATCGGCCCCTGGAGTTAGAGAGCTAATTGGTCGTTGCTTGGAAGTGGACACGGATGTTGATGGCTCTTGCATGGAGAAGTTTCTGCGCCTAAAAGTGGTAGTGAAAATCTTGGAACCTTTGCAACGGGTGGCAATGGTTGATTATTTGGGGGAGGTTAACCAGTGCCTGGTTCAGTACGAGAAAGTCCCGGATCTGTGTTATTTATGTAGGAGAATCGGGCATTTGCTCTATGCGTGCTCTGAGAGTGGAGCATCGACGGTGGTGAGATCTCAGCTGTTACCTTATGGACCATGGATCCAAGTTCCGGTGAACACCTGCCCTTTCCCGGTGCGTCGTCGACAGTCGAACGGGAAACCAGTCCCCAGGTCGAGTCCGTTTTCCCCGAATGGTAGATATAGACCTCTCCGCACTGTCCCACCGGGTGGCCACACAGAGGTTGGTCCCTCCCAGCAAAGGCCTCTGCCGCCTCCGTCGTCGACTTTGAAGCCTTTGCTACCGACGAGGGATGCTGTTCTAGTTAAGGTGGTTTTCGAGCAACTGGCATCTGATCTGACCTCGAGGGGGGTGTGGGGCTCTTTATCATCAAAGTGAGATTTGGCCCTCGACTTCTGCTCAGCTAATTTGCAAACACTCCATCCGGAGCGACAGGCTGGCTGGTAGAGAGAGGCGATAAGGAGAGGGGAAAGGAGAAGGGGAAGGGTGAAGAGGACGGTGTGGGAACCAGGAGGGAGAGGGGGGTCGATCGGGAACAGTTGGGTGAGAGTTTTGCAACTGGATTGGTGGTCGGGATAGAGGAGACAATGGTTAATGGAGTGATCAATGTTAATGATGTGGTCAATGTGCATGGTGCCATGCAGGTGGGTGGGATGGAGAAGGAAATGGTTACTGGAATGGGCAATGTAAATGACGTGATCAATATGCATGGTGCCATACAGGGGGGTGGGATGGAAAAGGAAATGGTTAATGGAATAGGCAATGTTAATGAAGTGATCAACATGCATGGTGCCGTGCAGGTGGGTGGGATAGAGACGGAAATGGTTAATGGAGTGGGCAACATTAATGGAGTGAGCAATATGCATGGTGCCATGTATGGGGGTAATCCGAAGTGGGCAGTGGGACCACTCTTGTATGGAGGCCTGAACCATGCGAATGAGGCTTGCTTAGCCGATGTCCCACTGAAGCTTGATGCTCCAAGGCAAAAACTGGCCCGTTGCTACAAGTTGCTGCAGCGCTGTATCATCTCAAGCAAGAAGTGTTATACAAAGCCTATGCCGGGCTCGAAGCGCCGTCTCCAAAATTTTGAGCCAGGGCTTGTGGATGCTGAATTGGTGCCGGTAGAAATGGTGCCGAAGAAGACCCATGGTTTGGATACGGATGATGTGGTGTCTGATTCGGAGTCCAGTCAGGATGCTCTGTTTGTTAAGGTGGGTGCTGGCGGGAAAGCTCAGTCCCACCCTTCACCATGAGTCTCATATTTTGGAACTGTCGGGGCCTGGGAAATCTCTCGACAGTTCATGAGTTAGGCAAATTTATTCTCAAAGAAAACCTGATTTAATTTTTTTGTCTGAAATAAAACTTTCTATTGAACGTGCGGAATCAACAAAAGCTCAGTTTTCTTATTTTGGTTTGTCTGTTCCTTCTCGGGGGAGCTCTGGAGGATTGTTGCTCCTTTGGAAGCCCTCTGTGCAAGTGACTTTGAATATGTTTAATGCTCAGTTTGTGGATGTGAATGCTGTGTTAGGGGGGCAATTGATGTGGGTTACTGGCTGGTATGGGGAGCCTCTACTAGTTTGGTGTAGGGCGTCATAGGAACTATTTCGTCAGCTAATGTCGAGTGATCAGAGATTGCCTTGGCTCTGCGGGGGGGACTTCAATGAGGTTCTCTGACCAATTCCTGCTTGCTTTGGAGTCCTGCGGACTTATGGATATGAGGTACCGGGGTGCCCCATTTACAAGGTCTCGCACTCTGATAGCTCCCCACATGCAGCAGGGTCGCCTATATCGCATCACATGGAACCAAGATCTTCAAGCTTTATACCCCGAAAGCCAGGTGTATCACTGTCGGACCTTCTGCTCGGATCACAAGCCTCTTCATGTGTCCTTGTGAGGCCCCTAAGCCCATGAGGAGAGGCTGGGTCAGAGCCGACCAACGAGATTTGAAGCTATGTGAGTAAAGTCATCAGATTGGTAACGAATGGTTCGGGAGAGTTGGGATTCAGGCCTGGAGTCTCTCCCAGCAAAGCTGGAGAGCTTCCTTTTCAACTTAGCATCATGGGACCATCACCAATCAGCGTACTTATCAGAACAGGTTGGGAAGATAAGGGAGGAGACTGACACTCTTGAGCAGGGTATTATAACGGCGGAGTCAAAAGCCCAGTTAACTGTGTTACGTGTTCAGCTTGAGAGACTTCTAGACCATGAGGATATATGGTGGAAACAGCGAGCAAAACAACATTGGTATCAAGAAGGGGATCAAAACACGTCTTATTTCCACCGGTTTGCCACTATTCGGAGAGATAAGAACGCTATCACAGGGTTGGAGGCTCTGGCTAAGATTATCCTGGACCACTTCCAGGACATTTTTTCGACCACGTCGCCTGTAGACGAGGATGTCTGCCACGCCTTAGCTCGGCTCCACCCGTGAGTATCCCAAGAAGATCGGGATAGGCTGGAATGCCCTTATACGGAGCAGGAGGTCACGCGGGCTTTGAAGACCATGCATCATTTTAAGTTCCCCGGGCCGGACGGTATGAGTCCTATCTTTTTCAAAAAGTTCTGGCATATTGTGGGCCCCTGTGTCCTGGCATTCATACTGGGTTTCCTGAACTCTGGGTGTTCTCGGAATCGATGAACTTCACCCACATTGTGCTTATCCCCAAAGTTGATTCCCCAAAACGGATTACAAAATTCTGGCCTATTAGCCTCTACAATGTGGTCTATCGGCTGGTAACAAAGGTTGTTGCGGGGCAAATTAAGGGGGTACTACCTAACGTGATCAGCGAGACCCAGTCGGCATTTGTGGTAGGCCGGCATATCACTGATAATGTCCTCCTGGCCTACGAAACCCACCACTATATGAAGCTACAAGGGAGTCAAGGCCGACCCTTTATGTCTATCAAGTTGGATATGAGCAAGGCTTTTGACAGGTAGAATGGACTTTCATCTGCCCGCTTCTTACTGCTTTGGGTTTCTTGGCCCGGCTTGTCAGGATGATTAAGTGTTGCCTCTCCAATGTCTCTTTTGCCTTCTCCTAAATGGATGTAGCTTTGGACAACTCAAGCCAGAGTGTGGTATACGACAAGGGGACCCCCTCTCTCCATACCTATGTATCATCTGCACGGAGGTATTCTCATATTTGCTACATGATTTGCAGTGCAGTGGAAAACTCAGTGGAATATCTGTGGGGTATGGGGCGCCTTCTATCTCTCACCTGTTCTTTGCAGATGATACTCTTCTCTTTGAGGGAGCCACCCTCTAAGAGGCAGAGTATATCAAGACCACGATTGATGCCTATACGCAAGTGTCAGGCCAACGAATCAACTTTGACAAATCTAGTGTTTGTTTTAGTCCTGGGACCAACGAGTCCCTGCACGGAAGGATATGTGAGTCCCTGGGAATTGGGGAGGTGGCAAAGCATGCTAAATATCTTGGCCTACCTTGTGTGATTGGTGGGAACAAAACTGAGGTCTTTCAGACGATCAGCGATCGGGTGGCTAAACGGCTAGAGGGATGGAGAGCCAGTTCCCTGAGCCGAGCGGGGAAAAAGATTCTTATTAAGTCGGTGATTCAGGCCATCCCTACGTATGTTGTATCATGCTTTTGTATCCCTGATGGAGTGTTAATTGAGATACAGTCACTTGCTGCGTCCTTCTGGTAGGGTGCCTCTGGTGAGTCGAGGGGTATGCGATGGGTTTCGTGGGACCGCATGGCCCTGAGCAAAGAGGAAAGGGATTTGGGCTTCAGGTAGATAAAAGCTTTCAACTTTGCCATGCTGAGCAAGCAGGCATGGCAACTTCTTATGGAGCCTTACTCTCTCCTAGGCAAGGTTCTAAAAGCTAAATACTACCCAAACACCTCCCTCTTACAAGCCACGCTGGGACATAGACCACCTTCACCTGGCGGAGCATTTTGGAAGGACGGGATGCATTGCTCTTGGGCATCAGGCACAGTTTGGGACTGGGCAGTGGCACGGATATCTGGGATGACCCATGGGTCCCGGCCATGGGGAGTATAGCCTTGCCTCACTTCCCTGCATGTTTTGTGCCACCTCGGAAGGTTTCGGAACTAATGATCCCTTGCACCAGGGAGTGGAATATTGACCTCATCTATGCCCTATTTGATGGGCCAACAGACGACAATATAAGTTGGTGTGAAGGGTGCGCCACGAGAGCTATAGACGTTTGGGTATAGGACCCGAACAAAAAGGGGCGGCATTCGGTGCGTAGTGTCTACCACCATATTCTGAGGACCTTTTCACTGTAAGGGGATGCCCTGGCTCCCCCACTACCCCCGCCTGATCCACCAGATTTGGTGTGGAGACGAATTTGGACTCTTGGCATCCCGCCGAGGGTACGGCACTTCCTCTGCCGTTGCTGTACCAACTATCTTCCCACACAGGAGGCGCTGAAGGCGCACCATGTCCTTACAGGGCCCACACTCTGCCATCTCTGTTATGTGGCCTCAGACTCGCTCTCTCACTTATTGTTTGATTGTTCCTACTAGAGCGAGGTTTGGTTCATCTCGGGCTGACGAGCTAAGCTAGCGGAGCACCGCCAAGCATCGGGGCATCTGTTGTTGCGGAACATTCTTCTGAAGGGCTCCAGTGCTTGACAGAATACGTAGTTGTGGCACTTGATCTTATCTAGTTCCAGCGGAATCAGTGGCTGCATGGGGAGAAGAGCCTCGGTCCATTTAGCGTCCTGCAGGTAGGAGCGGCTGCCCTGCAAAACTATCGCTTGGTGAATCACTGCCCGAAAAAGGAATGCCCTACCCTCTCCATCGGACATTTGTTACAGCAAGCCTCTCAAGGCTGGCGAGTCTTTTTTGATGCTGCTTTCCATCCACCTACCCGATGGGCTGCAGTAGGTGTAGTTGTGTGCAACGAGGAGGGATCCTGGATCCTTGGCTATTACGATGACTCTCAAATGTGCACTCGGCTGAGGCAGCTGAGGCAACTGCTGCATTGCATGCGTTGTGACTGGCCATGAACATGAAGTGGGATAGCTGCTCCTTTGTGGGTGATGCGACGGATGTGGTCCTGGCAGTGCGTGGCGTCGGATTCTTGCATGTGGCGGTCCAACACTTGGCAGAAGACGTGGCCAGGGGGATCACTGAGATGGGCCACCGGGGGATATTTTGGGTCAGTCGAGATAGGAATGCTATTGCTCACTCCTTAGCACAGTATGGGGCCACGAGCCCTTATACGAAGACCGTATGGGCTACTGCCCCTCAGTTTATTTCTCAATTGCTGCTGGACGATTTTTAGCACCGTTAAATTTCTTAATACATGATATTTTACCCTCAAAACAAAAAAAAGAAGCAAGACACGCCAAATTTATAGTGGTTCGGATTCCTCTTGAATCCCACTCCACTCCCCAAGTTCTACAACTTGAGATTCCTAATCAACTAGGAAACACTTAAAGGAGTATTTCAATCCCTTACACTTGGTTAACTCTTTCTCAAGAGATTAAGATTTTTTCCTTCCCTAATATAGCTCTATACTTAGGACTTTACCCCTTTGCTTAATCCAAACTCTTGGATTAAGACTCCCTTTCCTAAGACTAGCGATGGATCTTTTACCCTATCCTTCCTTAAGAATTTTAGGTCTTACTCAATACTCCCCTTGCTTGGCAATTAGGACTTTTACAAATGCCTAACCTCAATCCCTTGAGATAGGACTTCTCATTCTCTTCTTACTCCCTCTTACTTCATGCCTAACTTTTAATCAAGAGCTTATGACTTTACTTCACTTACAAGATGCCTACAACACTTACTCAAGTGTTTAGGACTTCCCTCAATGTGTTTATAAAGTAGAAAAATAATGCTATGAAAAATAGCTAACAATTACAATGAAGTTTTTCGATTCTAGCGTAACTTTGAAATAATTTGCTAGAACTTTGAATGATCTTTTGAGAGCTTTTTGAACATTTGAAAATGTTGGAAATCAGAAGGGAAGAGGTTTTTTTGATGTTCTTCAAGTGGGGATATTTATAGGAAGAGAGAACCTTTCAAAAAGTGGAAAAAATGGTAAAAAATTGGCCTTCCCGAAGCCCCTACGACGCAGCCCGTTATAGCCGCGACTGTCGCAGGCTAGCGTCATAGGGCTAGCCCTGCACGCGCGGTGCACAGCACATGCTACGCACTGTGCGAGGCCTTCAAGCGCAGGCCTCGGGCGGGGCTGTCAGCCCCTTGTCGGCTTGATTTGACATTTTCTTTCGTTTGCTTGCGTTTCTTTGTTTTAACTCCATTTTCTTCGCTGTTTTTTGCATTGGTTCATCCGTGAACTCTTCTCTTCATTTTTTAACAAAGAAACACTATGGGTCCCACCTAGGGCCGTGCTCAGGACTCATTTTTCTTCTTTCTTCATTTGCTTGTCGTTTCTTTGTTTTAGCTCATTTTTCATTGCCGTTTTTTGCGTCGTTTTTTCCGTGAACATTTTTTTACATTTTATTACTTGGAAAAACCATGGGTCTCACCTTAGGATGTGTTTTTCTTCTTTCTTTATTTGCTTGTCGTTTCTTCGTTTTAGCTTATTTTTCATTGCCTTTTTTGCGTCGGTTCTTCCATAAACATTTCCCTACATTTTCTCACTTAGAAGCACCGTTAAATTAATTTTCATATTTGTTAACTCATCAATCAAAATAAGGATTAAGACTAACCGGGTCTAACAATAAGAAAACTAAATATTCTCCTAGGATATCAAATTACACTAGGGGATAATATGTAAGGCAGCAGAATTAAAATAGAATAAAGTATTATAATAGGAATAAACTTCCTATACTGCCACAATCTGACCCAAACTAGGAAATGCAATTCCATTGCACTTTTCATTTCGTACATCAGAAGCAATCGCAGATTAGTCCCCTTATGTGTGCAAGGAGTTCCAAGACTTGCAAATTCTAAATGTTATGCCAAAGTTGAAGTTAAATATGGACACAAGACTTGGCAAATTAGAAGAACAACTAACCATCAAGGACCCAAGAAAATTGTTGGATATTTCTGAACAACAATGGGACCTTACAACACAAAGAACCAACTAAAATTGAAATTTATTTCTTCAAAGAACTACTACTCTAATACAATGGTAGAAAATAGTAAATGCTTCTTCAAATTATGCAAATACACTTTCCTTTAAGCTTTATTAGTCCCCTTATGTGTGCAAGGAGTTCAGGACTAATATCCTTTTGAGATAAGATCAAGATAATCTAACTCAAACAATCTACAGAACAAGTGTGAAAAGTGCAAGAAATTCTTGTAAGATGAGAATGATTTTGTGTCCCTAAATCATCATTCAAAGGAGTCTATTTATAAACCTCCAAAAGGTGTTATTCAATAGTCACATCTTTTAGGAAAAGGTAGGAAGAAATGGAACTCAATTCGGATAAGAATTGAGTTCGAAATCACACTTTTCATGAAGAGATGCAACACTTCAGGATAGGAAAAACTTTCTAGAACTCGTCCGAGCACTTGTACGACTCGCACAGGTGCTCTCATGATTTCTAGAGATCGTTCGAGCACCTGTGCTACTCGCACATGTGCTCTCACAGTGCCAGTTAGCTTTGTTTAGCTACTGGACATCGTCCGAGGTCCCGTGTGACTCGCACAGGATCTCAGACATTTGCTCCTCTTCAGTTTTTCTCCTTCTTCTTAGCTAATTATTGGAAAATCTCCAACAAAAAATTGGGTACCAAAAGCATATGTTTGAATTTTGTATGGTGGTTTACACTTTGAAGAAATGTGGAAATTCAAAGCATGAAAAGTGAAAGCTACAAGGGAAAAAATTACTAAATGCTTGAAAAGGCCTCAAGAAGGGTAAAAGAATGAATTTGTTTATTTAAGGTAACATGTATCTTTCCTAGCTTATGTGTGTGAAATTTTGTGAATTTGTGTGCAACATTGTGCTTATTTAAAAACTTGTTAGCTTATACTTTGATTATCTTTGTGTGGATAAGCCCCTTTGAATACTTGTGATTGACTAGAATGATAATGCAAAATGTACAAAAAGGTACTACAAACAAGTTAAAAGTTCAATAACTTCACTAAAAATCATGTTAAGAATCAAGTTGAAGCTGGATAAGGAAAAGCTTCGACTTTGAGTCTCGAACTTGAAACCTAGTCGACACTTTCTGGGTTCATAAGTCACACTTTACTAATTAGCCTCATGTTTTTAGTTAAATAAAATCTTAAGTAAAAGTCTCGAGTCCAGGTGTCGACACTCTATCGACGTCGAAACTTACGGGCATATATATATATATATATATACATAATTGAACGTGAATCGAAATTTCAGAACAACCTTAACCCTAGAACTCTCTTTTTTGAAGTGCTATAGTCGACGAGCTTGAACTCTAAACTGCCTCTCCAGTCTTGCCCACTCAAATTCCTTCCAAACAACATCTCATAATCACTCCCTAACATCATTCCTTAACCCTATTCCATCAGATTTCAACAAAATCAACTAGCTCCAGATTCCTACAATTCTCTATTTTTTAGGAAAATGGTAAAACGGAAGCAAGTTGAGGAAGGAAGTCCCTCTACTCAAGCTATTGCTAAGAAGAAAGGAAAGGGGAAGAAAAAGGCGCAAGAAGAGGAACACACCACCTCTCCATCACCCAAAGGAAAAAGGAAACAGAAAGTTAGCGCCATGAAAAAGAAGAGGCTGCTCAAACCGAGCCAAGCTCCTCCGATGAATCTACCTTCGATTCAGTACAATTTCTGAACCAAAGCACATTTGAGTTCTATAAATAAAAAATTGCTTCAAGAAAAGGTACGGAGGTTAGAGTTTTACAAAGTGAACGTAGGGAAGTTATGACTATGGAAAATATTCTAGTACATTTTGAACCTCACTATTTGATTGGTCTGCTCACCTTAGATAAAGATGTATATGAGCATGAAACTAAGTTATTTTATGCCAATTTATGCAAAAGAAAAAGTGAAGGCAAGGTAGATTTTAAGACCAAAATTAATGAAAAGGAATTTCACATTGATCAAAAAGTGATTAATGAAGCCATAGGTTTTCATGTGGATGATGATGAGGTTAGAGACATTTACTATCATGGCTCTTGGCCCACGTAAGAGCAAATTGGATTTAATGTTCATGCTATGAATGAAGAGATTTTCGGCCAATTGGTAGATGATGAAGGGAATGAGATTGAGAAAAATGTCACTCTTCTCACGGATGGGCAAATAATGGTTTATGAAATGTTTGTGAATGGCTTGTTTCTTACAGATGGTCATCCTTCGGAGTGTACCATCTCACCCTTAGTCATTTATCATTGCATGCTTAAGGGTGTTAAATTTAATCTAGGATATGTTATTATGTGCTTTATGTTAAGTTGTTTGAGGATCTCTGGAAGAAGCTTGTCCTATGGCAATCTCATTACTAGATTGATGAAGATAAAGAATATTACCCCCACCTCTCATCCTTCTCCGATTGCCTACTATGATGAGAAGTAATTTGCTCAAAAGCATTGGTGCCGAGCAAATTGTATTTGGGGTAAGACATTCAAGGCTGTTGATACGGAAAAGAAATCAAGCTTGAGGAGCTAAAGGTAAAGCCAAAATGGATGAATCCAAAACACTCTTGGAAAATATATTGGATATGGTCTCATGCCTCAAATCCACCTCCAAGAAGCACACCATGACTCTTCACAAAATGGAAAGCAACCAACAGAGATTGGAAGAAAAGAACAAGGAGTTGCATATGGAATTGAAAGCCCTCAAGATGGAACTCCGTAGCAAAGCCAAGAATGATCAATAAGAGGCCGGGACAAGCAAGCCTCCCCACAATGCAGAAATTGAAGAAGATGTTGAATCAAGTATAAGTGCAAGTGAGGAAAGGACTCCTACGGCAAGTCCAAACCTTAGGGATGACACCAATGAAGTTGAAACCGAAGGGGAATCTTAGGATTGTAGATTAATGTTTAGCTAACTTTTGAGCCTTGCATGACTATGATGTTTTCTTTCAAAATGTTTAGTTTCATTATGTTGCATTAGTGTTATGATTGGATGCGTTGTGTATTTTGTTTGACTGTTGAATTGTTTTTTAAATTGTTGGATAGTTGGCTTGTTGGATTGCTGAATTGCTTGCATTGACAGATTATGATTTGAGCATGTTATGTTGATTGCTAGCCTTGAATAACTATAGCTTGACTAAGTTCATTTTGCCATACTTGATTGGAATGTGTTTTACGTCTTTAGCTTTGAACAAGACATTTTAATCACTTTAGAGAATCATCTAAAGTGCTGGACTTTTTCTGTTTTCTTAAGGATTTGAACTTGCTATGATTGAGCTATCTATTGCTGTGTTCAAGCCAAAATGATGACCGAATATGTTGATTGGTTGCTTGAATGATGGCGGGACTATTTCATACCCTAAGATTATTTCATATGTTGGTTGTGCTGAATTGCTAAGAACCTTCGGGTGGTTTCATGTCTAAACAGAGGAAAGTCTGTCCAAATTTTTGCACATCTAGATTTTGAAACCTTATTTTTGTTGATGACAAAAAGGGGGAGAAAAGAGAGCATTTATGAATTTCAAAATGTACCTTTTATACAATATGCATTTTCTAAAATTCCTATTCTTAAATGAAGAATGTGTATTCTGTTTATTTGTTTTGCATCATCAAAAGGGGAGATTGTTAGACCTATGGTCTCAATCCGTAAGTTTTGAATGATGATCAAACAAATATGAGAAAGGAATTTAATGAATTTGCTTGAGTTAAAAGTGCAGAAATTCAGAGATTCAAACTGAATACCGACAGGCTCTCAAACTAGAAGCTAAACCCAGAAAGTCTCAAGTTCCAGCAATTGACAGGTGGTTAAGTTCAAACTCAAACCCGGAATTATCAAGCCCAGCATCAACAAGCAATTGAGCTAAGTTCACCAAGAAATGTTCAACTTCGATCAAGTCGACAGTATTACTTACTTCAAATCAATAGCCTTATAGTATAATTAAATCGTTACTTTTCATTTGATGCTATTCTTATAGAAAAGTTCTTAACTTTTAAACAAAAGTGTGCACTTTAAGTTAGTTGCGAGTTCAAATTTATATTCAGTCTGTTACTTAACTATATTCAGTGCTCATAATTTATGATAAATGGAATTGATTTTCTATATTTTGAACTTTTTATGAAAAGGCAAAATTAGGACAACACATCAATTTTTGGTGACATGGAATTAATTATGTTTGTCCTTCATATGCACAATGCATGCACATGTTTTGCATTAGCTCTACAGTGGCTCTACACTATTTGGATGAGATAAGGAATGAACACTAGTTAATCATGTTTTATAAAGTGTGGGAATTACTGTGAATAAATTCGTCATGATTGACCATCTTTTGAGCCGTATCCATCTCTGGGAGCTAGTGAATCTCTTCAATAGATGATTAATTACCAATTCTAGTTATAGTGGCCACACCTTACCCCACCTTTATATGTTGGAAAGAACTTATAGTAAACCATTTGAAACACGAAAGGGATACTAAGATGGCGACGGTGGAGGGGGAAGGGAGGCAGATGACGCAAGAGGAAGAAGGAAGGCGGAGTGTGGAGAAATTTTTAGAAGAGGATAAACAATAAATTTTGGGAAAGAAGTAAAAAAGAGGGGGAAAATATGCACAGTAAATGGAGAAAAAATGCCCTTCAATTAACATGTGCGATGCATGTGACACGCTTTTCAACAACCTCTGATGGAGAAAATAGATGAAGTGACACTTTTGGTCCCCTTTTATAGAATAGTGATATTTGTGGTGATAAAAAAAAATTTAGTTACCAAACAGGAGATTTTTGAAAAGTAAGGTGACATTTTGTGCAGTTCACTCAAAAGATTATTGCATGATATATTTTTAAAGTTGTTTAATTATTACCTATATTTCACATAGAAACTTGATGGAACGATAGGAATCTATATAGGACCTAATGACATTGTTGGGCAATTACCGTGCATTGCATGATCCTTTCTCATGTTAAGACTCAGAATTGAGGAAGAAATTAGACTCAAAATTTGGGAAAAGAAGAAAATAACTTTTTATGGAGAAAAGAGATTCTTTCATAAATTTTCATAAGTTAAAGGGTACAAAGTTTCTTAAACACATACACCAATAATGATACACTTAATTAAAATAAATGAATTACAAAATATTACAAATAATTACTAAGGGCCCCAACTTCTTTTATTTGCTAATAAGACCACACAAAACCTTTTCTCTTTAGCTCCACACCCATCTCCCTTGAATCCAATTTCCCCAAATGACAGTCATCGAAGAAATAGACAAAGCCATATGCAGATTCATATGGAAAATGAGACAATGAGGGTAATCACAAAATCACTATGTCGTGGAAGATTAGGGTTAAGAAGTACAGAAGCAGTGAATAGGGCGATGCTGGCAAAAATTGCATAGAACGAACTTTATGGGGATTTCCAACAAAAGTGAGGGTTCTTGGGGCTGGAAAGGAATACTCTAGGGTAGGGATTTGATTAAAAATGATCTGAAATGGAAAGTGGTAAGAGACTATAAAATAAACATTCTAGAGAACTAGATACCTGGGATCTATCTAGGGGAAACTCAGGGACTACAAACACTACAACAGACCAATTTAAGAGTGGAGCATCTGATATATCAGCACCGCGGATAGAGATAACCATCTGTCTATACCATATTCCTACAACAAATCGAGGACATGATTAGATATATTTGTCTGTCACCATGGGTGGAGGGGAGGATACACTATGGTATGAGCCGAAAAAGACAGGTCAGTACTCAGCAAAGGCAGGATATAAAAAAGCAATTAATGAACAAATTGGTGCACATAAATTGAGTGGGTACAGGGAACCATAGCAGATGGAACAAATGCTACGGAAGAACTATAGAAGCTAAATGTCCCGGCGAAGATGTAGTTCCTAGTGTGGCACATACTATAAAATGCACTACCATCTACGGTGAGTCTGAGGTGAAAGGCAATCCAAGTCCCTAAGATTTGTGCTAAATGAAATGGAGATCCAGAAGATGTGGAGCATATCTTCCTACAATGTGAACACTCAAAGAGAGTATGAAGGATATCCTCACTTGGATTCAACTTTAATGTGAGGTCACTAGTAAGCATTAGAAGATAGTTTTGGAATTGGAAGAGAGAGGCACCAGATGATGAGGCGATAGAGCTTTCATTGCAAATCCTATATGAAGGGCCTGTTCTTTTTAGGCGTTTTGAAAACAATTTTGAAAACAAGTTTTGGAAAATAGTTTTATAATGTAAAAAGTGTATTGAAAATGTAAAAAGTAGATACTGAATAGTAAAAAGTTGTATTGAAAATGATGAAATATGATTAAAATATATTAAATTTACTGTTAAAACTAAAACCGTTTTCAAAACGAAACAAAAAGAACAGGCCCGAAATATGGTTTGGTAGAAATAGAATGATATGGGAAAGGAGGCTCATTCCACTTGATGCTTTGCGGCAAATGACAATGGTAGAATGGTACATTAGGGGAAATCGAGAAAGAGAATCAAGATGCAAGACCTCACAATTATCATAATCTGAGGGACTGGTTAATACGAGAGGTGTAGAGTAGTTAAACAGTGGAAGAGATGTTCCACAAGTAATGATCTTAGTTGACAGAGCCTTCAAATCAGAAATAAATGCAGGTGCAATTGGATTAATCACAAAAGATAAGACAGAGTCACCCTCTAGAATAAGGGATTGAAAGCCCAAGGGACATAAGCATTACAAATGGAAGCGCTAACTTGTCTGAGAGCAGCAAAATGTGCGATTGCCAGGGGATGGATATCCATAATCTACACGGGCAGTGGGGACATGTAAGTCAACTCAATGACCCGTCTAAGGCCCACAAGAAAGTACAGGAAATGCTAATGGATATGCGCAGGTATGTGAATCTCTTTCCTAATCTGACAGTCAAGAAAGTTAGAAGGGAAATTGTGCAAGAAGCACATTTTATAGCAACTAATACTTTTAAAGAGTTTTCAAATATATTTGATTATGAAGTTGTTTAGGACCTATTATTTACTGAAGGTTTGAGTTTTGGTTTTTAAAAAATAGTTTTATAATATAAAAAGTATATTGAAAATATAAAAAAGTATAACTGAATAGTAAAAAGTTGTATTGGAAATGATGAAAACTGATTATAATATATTAAATTTACTATTGAAATAAAAACCAAAATCCAAACTCAAACCAAAATGTAAAAAAGAGGCCTTAATCAAAATGTTTGTCTTTCAAAAAAAATAAATTCCAAAAATCAGTTTAGCCCTAACTTTCGAATTGTAGTAATTTAGGACTTCTTTAGTGATAGCTCATCCATTTATGTCTCTTTATGGGCTTTTAAGCCCATAAGGAAATAAGGCTATTTTTGGGGCCTTTCGACACGTCGTCGCTTTGGGGTTTTAGGAGGGTTTAAGCTGATATCTCTATTTTATTCCTCCCGTTGCAAACAAAACCAATCGTCTCTTTCTTCAAATTCAACAGACCTAACCAGCGGTAACTGGTTTGCCGCCGTGACACCGGCCTTCCGTCTCGGTTCCGAAGGTCTCACTCCGGTGACTATGGCTTCCGACAGTGTGGGGTACATGGACTCCATGAGCTTGAAAGTTACAGAGCTCTTAAAGGAGGTTCAGGTCTTATATTCTCCTGTCTTAACCAAAGCCGTTGACGACGTTGTTTCTTCCATAAAACAAGTCATTCGCAAAATCCCAAAGGGTTTACAGGTTTGTAACCTTTCTATTCATGCTAAAAGAAATTGGTTTTGTGTTGTCTGCAGCTGAATGTTCATGGTATTCCAATGGTTGTTCAGGTTACAGCTGATTTGGCACCAGGATTTGTTAGAGATATTAAAGCTGATAAGGTTGAATTTAAGTTCAAGAGGCCGAAATTCGTTGAAGTTGCTGGTAGTTATTCAATGCAATGTGTTGCCAAACCGGATGTGAACGTTGACCTTTTTATTCGTATACCGAAGGTATGCTATGTCTGTACTAATATTCAAATGTATATAGTCTAAATATACTTTTGAAGTTTCTGAAGTTCTTATGGAAGTGCGGTACAAGTAATGAGATTAAGAATATTGTGGGACTCAGAAGGTGGATTTCAATTTTTAGCTTGGCAAAAAGCATATACCATTTGATTCTTTCACAAGATGGTTTCAGCTTTCCTGTAATATTTTCGTGATAATCAGGGGCATTAGTCTGAATTTCACATTTTAGCTTGGGAAAAAGCATACATTACTTGATTCTTCATATTACAGTTTCTGTGATGCTATAACTTTTTTTGCACCGGTGTGAAAAGGTTTATGCAGAGAGTGACAATAATTAACAAGCTTGGTCAATGAGTAGGCTCTTGGTCTTGATATAGCACGTTATGTGCTTATTGGGTTCTCCTACATACTTTTTCTTATCATAACTTGCAATTTCTCTGTCATCACAGGAGTGCTTCTATGAAAAGGATTATCTCAACTATCGGTACCATGCCAAAAGACTTCTTTATCTGTGTGTATTAAAGAATCATTTAACGTCATCTTCACTATTTCATGACATTTGCTGGTCTACCCTCCAAAATGAGGCTCGCAAACCTATATTGCTTGTGCATCCAGGTGCTTACCACTCACTGGAAGAGTTAACTTTTACCTTTTTGGATTACCAGTTGGAGTTTTGCCGAGAAGCATTCAGTCAAATTTTATATGATCTAACCATTCTTTTTTAAATTATTAATATTGTAGCTACAAAGCCTTCTGAAAATGCTGGATTTGTTGTAAGGATTATTCCTTCAGTGAACAGAGATTTGTTTAGTATATCCAAACTAAACACGGAGCGTGACAACATTCGTTCTGTGAATCAAGGTAGTTCACAATGATATCACAAGATTCATTCAGCCATCCTGAGCTCCATGCTTAACTGCTTTTAAAATGCTGCAGCGAATGTTCTACAATCAACACCTATTTATAACTGTAGTATTCTGGAGGACATGCTTCTTGAAGAAAATGAAGGATTTGTTAGAAGAACATTTTTGGGATGGAAAGAGCTGAGAGAGGCTTTGGTGCTTCTAAAAGTATGTATCTGAGGGTATGCGCTGCTTTGGAACTTGACCTTTATGAGATGGATGTCTTACTTTTGTGTCATCTTGTAGGTCTGGGCACGGCAGAGAAATTCAATATATTCTCATGATTGTTTGAATGGGTTTTTGATCTCTGTGATCATGACATACCTTGCCACAGAGTCTGGTAGGAAACGCATAAACAATTCAATGAGTCCAATGCAGATATTTCGCGTGACTTTAGACTTCATAGGTATGACTATTTATTCATTTTTTTAAATTGGAGTTCAATGAGCGTGTTGTGAACTGATCTCTCAAATTCTGTTTGCTCTTCAAGAATTCATTCCATAACTTACTGAACAGCCATTCTGTTACTAGTCCAGAGCACACCATAGACTTTGACCAATTATTTTGCAGTGAAATGTTGATAACCCTTTGTCTTTGGCTCTTAAGAGATGAAGTAGCTAAATTGATTGTCAAATGAGTTGTTCATTTGCTTTTTCAACTGACAGACTTTTCTGTTGAAAAAGTGTTATATATGGAGTTTTGGTAAACCCTTTTAATTTCCTTTTCATCCCCAGCCAATTCGAAATTATGGAGCAATGGAATATTTTTTCATCCACAAGGTGAAAGAAATGCTTCAAAGAAGGTACTTTATGCGTGATTGGGGTTTTGGCATGATTTTGGAGTTCGATTATTGACATTTCTTATGAAAAGCATTAAAATATTGAGTTCTTTGACTTTGATAATCTTTGAGTCATGTCTAGGTAATTTTTGATGATGCAGGAAAGAACAGGCTTACAATCATTTCCTGTAGTTATATGCGATTCATTTGCATACTTTAATTTGGGGTTCCGCATGTCACAGAATGGTTTCCAAGAGGTTAATAACCTTCTACGACATTTTTTTTTCTTTAGATATTTTTGGAATTCAAATGAAGATTAGACATCATATGCAGAGATATTCTGTGGTTTAATTTTTAATTCCCTTTTCTATAACTTTTAGCTTCAACAAGAGGCTGCACTGACACTTGCTTGCATGGCCAAATGTGGAGATGGCGCTTTTGATGAGATTTTTATGACAAGTGCAGATTTTCCTGCCAAATTTGACTTTTGTGTTAGGTAAAGTTTCCAAGCAAATTTGTAAACCTTCTGCATTTCTTCTTTTTAATGTGAAGTGACTTCGTATATGTTTCCAAGAGAATCTGTTGATTGTATGAGCTCATAGAACCACTGCATTGTTTGATAAGAAAAAGGCAGTCAGAAAAACTATGTGAAATGGCTTCAATGGGGTTGTCAGTTTGATCTTCTTAGACCTCCAGTATAATTTAAACATTTCCTATTGTTGCTTTATTGTTAACCTCTTAACTTGTTGCTGTCATGAGCAACAATTTTTTTTTGTTACTTATTTTGTATGCTGCCCTTTAGATTGAACTTGAAGGGAAATACTGGAGTTTTTGGCTTGGGATTTTGCTTGGATGATGAATGTTGGAGACACTATGAGCAAAAGGTACTGTCCATCATGGTTGAAGGACTGAAAGAAAGAGCAAAATTTATTCGTGTCATTTGGAGAAATACGGCTTCTGGTTGCAACTTTGAAGAGGTGTGACCTTTATATCCAGTTATCTATCAACACATTACGAATGAGGTGTATTTTGATATTTTCCTGTGTGATTTTAGGGTCTTCTGATGTTAGATAGAGAGGAATTGCTTGTTGGCATTTCCATTAGGTCAGTAGAGGAAGCCTTCAAGAAGGTAACAATGGGCCCCAGTCCTGAGGAAAAAGAAAAGGTATTCAACCAGAATAATCTTTTTTACTGTGGCAGAGTTTTCTTGTGGACTCTAATTTGATATCTGATGTATGTCCCAATAATATTTTTGACATAGAAAGGCTTTAGAATTTCGAAATTTTTGGGGAGACAAAGCAACACTCAGGCAATTTCGTGATAGTAGAATTGCTGAAGTTGTAGGTGAGCTGCTCTGACTTGCTCTCTTGCTTCCTGTATCTAAGATTTCCATGTAAATATGACTTATATGCTGATATGGTTGACAGTTTGGGAACGTGATGAATGGGAAAAGCATCTTATCATGAAAGACTTGACTGAGTATATTCTTTCACGCCATCTTTCCCTTCTCAGGGAAAATGTCATTCCAATAGTGGATCAGCTTGATTTTTGTCTTTTGTATGGAAACAGAGGTACCATATGATATGTTAACCAAGACTGAGCTCCCTTTCATGAATTTGAACTGTATTGATCAGTTAAATGAGGTATGGTTTCCAGATCCTGTAACATTTTCTAAGAGTCTGTTGCTGGCATTTGATGATCTATCGAAGCTGTTACGCCTTCTTGATGACATTCCTTTGAAGGTATCGAGTGTGCAGCCACTCGACTCAGGTTCTTATTCTCTTCCAGCTGATGACCTCCATCCCTATCTGTCTATTTTCATTTTCTGAACACCAGTTGTGTAGCATCTTTTTCGGAGAAAAAAGGGGAAGGGGGGGGGGGGGGGGGGGGGGGGGGGGGGCAACGTATTTGCTGATATGCATTCACATATATGTTGTTTCATTTTAAAATCGAATACTGCTTGATCCTTACCATTCATGACAGCTTTCAGGTTTACTTCTGTGTTCCCTCCGATACCTCATCCCTTAGCATTTGAAAAGCAAGTCAAACCACAAAAGCTGACTTCAACATGTTTACAACCACTTGAAGTCATGATTCAGGCAAGGATGACTTAAACAGATATTTTTGTGTGCCTGTTTTGGCGGGGGGAGGGGGGGAATAAGTTTACTCCCAGCAGGCTCTGAGAATTACTCATTATTTCTGTAGCTTGAAGGTTCTGGGAACTGGCCAATGGACGAGGTTGCATTAGAGAAGACTAAGTCTGCATTTCTTCTTCAAATTGGAGAAAGGTTTGGTTTTTTTGGATCTTCGTTTGCACAATTATCTTCAATATGGAATATCTGATTCTCCTGATATGACAGCCTTCAAAACAAATGGGGGATGACATGTTCTGCAACAGAGGATGATGTGGATGTTTTCATGTCTGGATTTGCATTCCGCCTAAAAATTTGGCACGAGAGGGGCTTGAATTTGGTCAGAAGACCAAGTAAGAGACTTCTTTCTTTAGTTGCCATGCTTCAAAAATAGGAACTTGCATTTTTTAACCTGGATAAACTTTCCAGGTGGTACTGGTCAAGTGAAGCGGGTCCTATCCACAGATAAGAAACTTTTTATCTGCAGCCAACACTCTAGCATGATTAATGGATTATGTGGTCGCTATCCAACATATGGGCCAATTGTTAGGTGACAGATCGAATAGTTCTTGCTCAGTTTTCTGTCTTGTTTCTCTTTTATTTTATTTTTTTTTATTTATAACTTATAACAAAATTGCATTTGTTGTTTGAAGGCTTGCAAAGCGCTGGGTGTCTGCACATCTCCTTTCATCCTTGTTGGCGGAGGAGGCTATTGAACTGTTGGTTGCCTATATCTTTTTGAAACCTTTCCCATTTACTCCTCCTGTGTCCCGAATAACTGGATTTTTAAGGTACAATGCCGATATCTCCGTTCACTGATCTAGTTCACAAATATTATTTGTTTAAATTATGTTTCCTCTATCTTCAATGTTTATGTGGATACTGGGAGCGAAGTGGAACTTTTTAAGAACAACATTTTCTTATGTTTTGTATTGTGTTTTTTTTTTTTTTTTATCCCTTTTCTGAGGGAGAGATTTCAATTTTTACCTCGAACAAAGGCTCTACAACACACAAAATGAAGTTTGTTTTAACTTTTTGTTTGTTTACTTTCTTCCAGTAGTCTGTATAGTTCATCGTGTTTTCCATTATGGGGAATGAAAAGGACCTCTATAAAGCTCAATCACTTGATTTTTCATTGACTTCAACTTTTCTCTAGAGCTAGTCAGTTATAGGCCACCAAAATGGAGATTTTTTTTTCGATTTTTAATCATGGCCTATTAGTTTCTCATGTTTCCGAGCACAAGGAGGGCAGTGAGGTGGCAGCTATGGTCAAGTTAAGGACATGCGAAGCACAAATAAATTATGGTACTACTCATGTGAAGCACAAGTAATTTGAATAAAGGAGACATACCCTTGTATGAACTGTACGAAATAGAAATTCATTAACTTTAAAGCGGAAAGGGAAAGACCTAGCCTAAGAAACTATTTGAAAAGATATGCTACACTGAAATATAAATGAAAAGATGTGTTTTGACTGAACATGATGGTGAAATATGATCTATTTAGCTAACCCACATGATGGGTTAAAGGTTTAGTAGTTTTATGGGGTTGAGTTGTTGGTAAATTTTCTCTCATTTTGACATGGATATTTTGTTAATGAGAGTAATGTAGTTGGAAATATTTATGTTTCAGGCTCTTAAGATTAGTGTCAGAGTATGATTGGCAGTTTTCTGCACTAGTAATTGATATCAACAGTGATTTGACTCCAGCAGATGAAAAAGAGATTAATGTGAGCCTTACAATATCGTTTGTCATCATCTAATTGTCCATTTTTGCTTTAATGGATTCCCACGTGAAATTTTCCCCTTCTTCCTGTTGGGTGCTCTGTATTCTGAAATGATGCTATCCTTGTACCTGTTCTGGACAGGAAAATTTTACATCAAGTAGAAAAAATTTTGGGGACAATCCTCAGGGTGCAAGCCCAGCAATGTTCTTGGCTACTGCTTATGACAAGGCATCTGAAGCTTGGACTACATCTTCACCCACTACTGCAGTGAGTACTTAAGAGTGAACTTGATTTCTTTAGTTGTTTGCAAGTGTATCTTTCTTGTTTCAGACATGAACTAAGGGTAGAGTCATGTTATTGATGTTTATGACCTTAGATGCTCTGAACTTTGCTTCAAGGGGCACCTATTTACTTTGATTATGGATAACTAAGATTTCAAACTTCGTCGTGCAGAAGATGAGCCAAACAAAATTTTCAATTAAATTAGTCTATTATTTCTTTCAGTTTCAAACTTATAATAATGCTAGCACAAGTATCTCTGCCTTGTTTCTGTTTTCCTTTTCTAACT
The DNA here is from genome assembly GCA_016801395.1 of Leptodermis oblonga. Classification (NCBI taxonomy): domain Eukaryota; kingdom Viridiplantae; phylum Streptophyta; class Magnoliopsida; order Gentianales; family Rubiaceae; genus Leptodermis; species Leptodermis oblonga. Next base: position 10,672,225 of record CM028752.1, read on the forward strand.
TGTGACTTAAAGAGCTGTACTTTATCCATAAGTGTGAATAGAAGTTCTTGTCAGCTGAGTAGACCTCGTTTTGTATGACCTTACAGCTAAATAGGAAGCCCTTTTATCATACTTGCGGAAGCAACAAGGAAGTATACTTATGTGCTTTCTTTTGGTTGAATTGTACTTGTTTTCATTTCATCTTTCTGTCTGTCCAAGGAGTTGAGAAGATTAGTGGCTTATGCTACAAGCAGTGCAAATTTATTAAGCCAACTCATTATGCACAACCAGTCCGATGCTTATAGATGGGAGGTGAATGAAGAGTATATCTATTGTATTGCTGGTTTCTATTTTACTGTTGAAGAGTATTTTTGTGCTCATAAATTGTGAACTTGCAGTGCCTTTTCCGCACTCCTCTGAACATCTATGATGCTATCATCCTTCTCCATCGAGATAAATTGCCTTATCCTCATCGTCTCCTCTTCCCATCAGAAATGGATCGAGGTGTACTTCCTTTTCACTTTAACCTGCTTTGTATCCCTTCTTTTGTGTCTTCCATTTAGTTTTGTGAACAATATGCATGCTATTGTTCTAAATTTGTTATCTGGAATCCCTCCTTGAACTCTCCCACCTTAAGTGTATTTATTGTACAATTTCTTGTATCTGTCGTGCACTCCTTGGTTTATGATCATGAGTATGTTGGCATCTGCAAATGTTCAGGAAGGCTTGTTGCGCGTGGGCAATCAAGCAAGCTTTTCCACCCTTTCATGTTACCTGGAGATGGGGAAAACATGAAGAGAAACATAGAGGAACTAAAAAACAAGGTGATGGTGGACTTTGATCCGATCAGGTGCTTTATTAATGACATGGAGGCAAGTATATCAGCCAAAAGCTGTGATGTTTAACCAATACATGATTGTCATATTGTTTCATGTGTATCTTCATGTTTAAAGCGTTGTTCTTTTCCATCCGTCATGTTTGCAGACGGAGTTTCCCGAGATGTTCAAGGTGTGGTACGATTCTCAAGGAGGCGATGCAATTGGCCTTACATGGAGTCAAGCGAATCCAAAGGTATGCATAGTCTATGCATTGAATGATAAAACTTCAAATCTAACATTAGGTACTCAAGAAGTAAGAATAAATGTGGAAAAATTTTCTTTGTCTGCTTTGCAGAAGCGGAGTCGAGAGACGATGGAGGATGACAATCTAGAACTCATTGATACGTTAAAAGCTGTTGGTGAGGTTGGGAAAGGGCTCGTGAGGAGTATTTATTTCCTCAGGGCCCCAAAACTAAGGCAGTGAGATTTTTGTTACTTTAAGATTATTACAGAAACTTGTAGATATGTATTTTTTTTGGCTCTTTTTCAATCGTTTGACGAGGTGGCTTCAATCCATGTTGTTGATAGTTTCAGGACTGGATTGTTTTTGTTTGTAACGGAAATGAAATGGCTATTGAGTTTCATGTTTAGAGAAATATTATGCAATGAATATGATATAGAAATGGATCTGATATTGTACCTGATAGTTCAAAGTGATATCAACGAACGCAATGAAAGAAAAATAAATAAGATCATGGATTTATATGGTTCGGGTTGTGACCTACATACTAAATATGGAGATATGGTTACATATTGTGTGTTTATCAGTGTACAAATCAGTACAGGTAAATGAAGAACAATACATAGAAAATGACAACTTCAATGATAACTTCAAACTTTTAATCAGAATATTTATTTAGAAGAACAATACATAGAATAACTTTGCAAGTTCAAATTTTTAGTCAAAATCTATTGATGACATCCATCTATATACTAATTACATAAGAGTGGTTTTGGTAACTGGATAAAAGTTTTTAGGCCTGAAGAACAAGAGAATGAGGGAGTTTGATGTTATTTATTGATTTAGATAACAGTCAATTAAGTTGTTGGGATATGATAACCCTTTCTTAAAAATTAGATAATTGAGGCAATATATACTCAAGACTCTGAAACTAGATGAAAATTTGGAATTGACAACTTATCTAGCCTAGTCAGACATCCTACATTCCGTGAAAAATAATCTGCATTTATTCGCAAGAAGCGTGAGCCGCAGTTGCTTCCCGTGCTAAAGCATAGGGAATTTGATGGTTTCTTAAAGGTTTGGTATGTTCTATCAAAGTCTCCCTGCTGCTCCTTTATACGCAGAGGAGTGAGCAAAACAACCAAATTTAGGCTCTGTTTTTTTTCCAATCTATTTCAGGAAAAATAATTATATATTTTTTTTCCAAAATTTTACATAAAGAAACAACCTCATTTTTTACTCAATTCAAAATTTAAAATTCTCTCTAAATTTTCACTCACATAAATTCAAAAAATAACATATTTATCACACTTTTTTTTCTCTTTCTTACACAAATTTTCAAAAGAAATTCCCTCCTAAAAATATATTTCTTCCCTAAAACAAAATTTTCTTAATTCGGTTATCAAAAGAACGGTTAATGTTCACAAGTCTGCATCAGACCAATTGTAAGCTTTTAACGAAATTTGCAATTCCCACTCTTTACAAACATGCTCGTCAGAATTTTAAAATTTAAACACAAATGCATTTATGTTGAGAGGCTAAAATCATATTAATTAACAAATCTCCAAATTGACTTGATCTTTAAGAAAATTAGTCACTCGTAATACTTTCTTTGGTAAAGCCCTGGTGGGCCAAATTACCAACAATGAACACCAATCAAATTCAACTATTGCTTGAACTTAGAAATTGAAAGAGCCTTCATAAACATATCAGCAAGTGTCCATTGCAACTTTTAGACAAGGATTTTTTTTTTAATCAATAGTATCTCGGATGATGTGATACTTCACATCAATTTCTTTCATCCATTCATGACATATATAGGCCATGTTTGGCAAAGAAACCCAAACCATGATTCGAGTTTTATTTTGATTTTATAATATTAAAATTACATTGAGAATGTAAAAATATGTGTTGAAAATATAAAAAGGTTTATTAAAAATGTAAAAAGGGTTATTGAGAATGATAAAAAATTATTATAAATTACATTGAGAATGTAAAAATGTGTGTTGAAAATATAAAAAGGTTTATTAAAAATGTAAAAAGGGTTATTGAGAATGATAAAAAATTATTATAAAATCAAAATGATATTTGAATCTTTTTACCAAACAGGGCCATAGTCTTTAAACAAATGAGTTTTACTTTGATTATCGCAGTACATGATAATAACCTCTCGTTGAAAAGTTAACTTGCCGAATAAACTTTTCAACCCTAAAGCTTCCCAGATAGGCTCAATGCAAGGGCTGAGAAAGTGAACATAACAATAATAATATGGCCTAATAATCATCTTCACTTTTAACATTTACATTCTTCAAATCCAAAATAATTGAATCAAAATTATCAGAAGGTGAGATTAATATGAATGTACCTTTTGTCATTTTTAACACGTACAACTTTGCTTTAAATAAAGCTGATTCTTCACAACCTTCTTCATATACGTTGCTTTCAACTTGTCCCACTTATCTTTGACTGTCTTCTCACTGGAAACTTCCTACAAAACATCATTAAAGAGATTTAATACAAGAATTGAAATCCTAGTTTGGGACCTAAGAAGGAGAGCATGTGAATTTTGTTAAAAATTAAAAACTTCCTTTAACACTTTGAAAAATTCTTTCCAAAAACTAAATGCCAACTATGGGGTGTGTGTGAAGTGATTTGCTAAAACATGAAAAACAAATAAGCAAGACACCACAAATTTATAGTGGTACAGATTCCCTTTGAATCCTAATCCACTACCCAACTTCAACAACTTGGAATTTTCCTAACCAAACTATGAAGCACTTTAGGTGTGCTTCAAACCCTTCCATTGGTTTAAAACCAACCTCTTGATCTTAAAACTTTTTCTCTTGCCTACATCCTAGGACTTTTGCCCAATCTACCTCTAGATTACGACTTCTCGTTTGCCTAATTTAATCTCTTGAATAGGACTTTTACAAGGGCCTAATCCAACCTCTTGGTCTCAGGACTCTTCTCATGCCTAACTTAACTCTAAACTAGGAATTCCCTTTCTCCCTTGGTTCCCCCTTTCTTCTTGCCTAACTCAAAACAATGAGTTTAGAACTTTTACAAATTGTCTAACACGCATTTAGGTGTTTATGACTTTTATCAAATGTGTGATCAAATATATCTCCACAAAATGGGAGTTTACAATGAAGCACAAAGGGCATTGAAAGCTTCTTTCTAAATAGGTGAGCACTAAGGTCTCTTTTTTGAAATCTACTCTAAATCCTACTCAGATATGAATTAAAGTTTCTCTAAAATGTTTTTCAATAGTAAGATATGAAATCTGAATATTTGGGGGTTCTTGTTTTGTGTTTTTAGCCTTGGTTGTATTTATAGTTGAGTCCAAATGAATCTCCAACGGTTTTCTACATTTTGTCGTTGTCTGTTAAGTGTCGAATCGCAACCTTGGTAGACACCTTACTTTTTGGCTTCCTTCTGTCTAACGGTTTTTTTCAATGGCTATTTTTTTAGGGTGTCAAATGGGGTGTTGATTCGACACTTGATTCTCAATCTGACTAATGGGTTGAGAATGGGGTTGAAAATTTTTTTTTTTTCTTTCTTATTGAACACATCGCGTTTCATGTTACTCTTCTTGTGGTCTATTATCGTGCAGAAAATTTTGGGACAAGAAAAAAAAAATTCTAGGTTTAATAGTGGGGAAAATTCAGGGAAATGGAAATACTTTTTCTAAATAGCTTAGGCATTGTACCTTTTTATATAAAATAAAAAAATTAAAAAAATATTGCATCTCAAATTCTCAATAATTAACATAATGTGTCCCAACATCAAGCTATTTTATCACGTCAATTATTGTTGATCCCTTCTGGATCTGGTTTTGTGTGTTTTGAGTCAGCCCTTGCTCAATTTTGAACTTTGCATTGAAAGAAGCAACATGAATGCATGATTGAGCTTTGCATATGTTTGTCCTTTTGGATGTGGTTGGTATGTGTTTGTTGGTTTAGCATGATCAAGCATAATTTTCCCATTCTTAGCCTAAAAAATTTTCTGAGCTTAAATGCATATGGTGAGGAGTGGGAAATTTTGTTATTTTTCGGCTTGTTTTGTCAAAATGGTCATTGTTTGTGACACAACTGGAGGATGGGAACCCTTGATAGGATAACCAATTTTGGCTTGCTCTTCTAACCTACATGGTCATTGATCCATAAAAGCCAATTTGAAGCCTTGACTGCATTTTCTTCTTTAAGTCAGATAAAAAGAACCAAGGCCATGTTTTTATCCTCTTTTCTGCTGTCTTAGTGTGCATGTTATGAATCTGATGGTGTAATTGATTGCTGAAGTATAGATGACCTACTCTTGCTAATGTGAGAAGTGCTCTGCAGTGGTAACAATTAAGGCTACAATGAAAGAAAAATGAAAACAAAAAGAGCTATTCACCTTGTTGTATGTGTTGTGCCATTATTTTGTGAACGAAAGAAAGAAAGGGGCTGAATTGTGTTGAAAAAGCATTGCATGTGTGCAGAATGGTTGAATTAATGTACATGTTGCTGATTGTTGTGTTTGCTGATTTGTGTACACCCTGGATTGTGAAGAATGCATGTATCTATTTGCCTAAATAGAAGGAAACAGTATTAAATTGTGATGAAAATGATTGAAGTTGTTGTTTACATGCACATTAAATTTTCTAATTCGTACAGGTCACCTAGGGACAAATTAGGGCCATACCAAAGTTCGAATCTCCATGCCCTGTTGTGTCCAAAGATTTAAAGGGTAGTTCTTAAAACAGTTGTGTGACTCAATATGTATTGTGGCGATGAGTCAACTTTCAAATGATGGAACATTCTGTATAGATTAGGGGAGAGTTGTTCTTAATTTTTGAATGGTGCTGTAATCCCCACAGAGTGCTATTTAAAAAGGGAACTGTTCAATGGTTACGCTAAATCGATAAAACAATGGATTGTTTGGTGGATTGATGGGCCTACATATGCTTTGCATGGTTGTAATTTATGTGGTGCAAGTAAGTGCAAGGAATAGGAAATGTTGCATTTGTGTTGTGAGAGTCAAGTTGCGAGTCATGTTTTGTATGTTTTCAGTTTTGAGTCCAGTCCTTGAGTCTTTTGTTTTTCTATTATTCTTCTATTTCTTCTATTTGTGTTTATGTTCTATGTTCGCATTTATGTGTTGCATGAGTCAAGAAGGGTATGAACAACTAAAGTAAGGTTATCATTTGATTTTTCACTTCACGCTTGAAGATAAGCGTCATTTAAGTGTAAGGATATTGGATAGGTGTCTTTTAGTTGTTTAAATTTAGAGTTTTCTTGGTTCTTTTCATGAGTATATTTGATGTTTTCTGAAGCCAATAGTAGGTATTTGGAAGCTCAGCAGAGAAGGAGAAGAGGAAGCAAAAAAGAGGAAAAACCAGGGGTCCATTTGGTTCGACAATTGCAACAGTAAATTGTAAAGAGAAGAACGGATTTTGCCGAATAAAAGTCAGAAGAGAATCGTGATCTAGCAGCAGTAAGTTGGCAAAGTTACCTCAATAAAAAGTGAAGTGTTTTAATAGCTGAAAAATAGGGAAGATTGCAGGACATATTCAGTTTCCTATTTTGAAGAGACTTGTGAAGAAAGCTGAGATGGAGTTGTAATAATCAACTGGTGGCAAAAAGGTATTCTTATCGTAATTCTGATTTTAAGTGATTGATTTTCTAGAGATATTTTTGGTAGTAGTTTTAAGGATATTTTGTTTCCTACTTTGTAGCTAATTCTACTCATTATATATATGTAGAATTTGACAAGGAAAGATACACTTAGTTTTGACGTTAGTTTCATACGCTTTAGTTTTTACGCTTATTTCCTCATTCATAGTTTATCTCTAATTTATGTTTCAGAGTTCAGTGATATCTTAAGTTTTACGTAGAGTAGGTTCTGAGAATAGTAAGGAGATTTGTGTTTTGTATTTTCTGGATTCTCCCCGTGGAGGGGTGCTTTTGCCCAGACGGACGGTGGTTCGCTAGGTGACTTTTCAGCAAGTTCAATTCGAGTATTTTTCTTTATTCCTCTGTTATTGTTTTTGAGTTTTAATGGCTTTTATGGTGACTATGTGTTTAGTGTCAGTAACAATTAGTAGCTAATTTATTAATTTTGGCATTATGTAATGAACTTCAGTCCATGAATGTGTGAAATTGGAGCATCATTCATTGAATCGCATATGTTCCCTCTTTATCATGTGAGTATAGATCTCGTGACTAGTACTTAATTAAGTCTGATCACCTTAGTTAAATATGGTAGTGTCAATAAAGTGACGAAGTTACTATCAGGTAATAAGGGATATAAGACTGGTAATTTTTAGACTTAACTCAATAAGAATTATTAGAGTCAGGTTTCCCTAGAGTTTAATGCTGTTAGTTTAATTGATAGGTACCGGAAGGAGCCCACGGCCAATTAGTTAGATTACCTAGAGAAGCAATCATGTCGTAGGGAGCCCATAGTGATTGCTAACATATTAAGGGGAAACTGGGTTATGTCGTAGGGAGCCCACAGTGACCTATAGCTGACTGATGCTATGCAGTTAATATATTAGTGTGTTTATGATTACATGCTTGAGATTGTCGTGACTTACATTAGTGATGGAATGTTTCCTTAACTATTATTTCTATCTCTGTTGGTATTAGTTTAATTTCTGAAAGTGACAATCCAAGTTCTCTTTAGAGATACAAATATGATTGCTAACAAAAAAAAGGTTGCTAAATTGATAGGATTACTATGGATCGACCCTAACTTTTAGCTATTATGATGCAGTAAAAGTACTGCTTAACCTCCAGAAAATCAACCACTTAAAATCAGAATTAGGATAGGAATAAAATTCCTTCCTTTTTGCCACCAGTCGAATATTACAACTCCATCTCTGCTTTCTTCACAAGTCTATCCAAAATAGGAAACTGAATATTTCCTACAATCTTCCCTCTTTTCCAGCGATTAAAACACCTCACTTTTGACTGAGGTAACTTTGAAACTTACTGAAGCTGGATCAGGATTCTCTTCTGACTTTTATACGGCAAAATGCCTATTTCTTCTTCTCTTTTTACAATCTACTGCTACAACTGTTCATTGGATCAAATGAACCCCTGGTTTTTCCTCTTTTTTGCTTCCTCTTCTCCTTTTCTGCTCAACTTCCATGGTTTCATAAAACATCAAATATACCCGTGAAAAGCAACAAGAGAACTCTAAATTTAAACAACTAAAAGACACCAATCAATTTTTTGTAGAGAACGGTAGCTAGTAAAGTAATTTTTTTATTCTGACCAAATATAACACCATTTAATTTTGCACTTCCCAAGGTCCATTAGCATGGAGTAGAATTTTAGAGTTGAAAATAATTTTAAGGCTTAATCACTATTTATCTCCCGTGCTATTGGCTTTTGTCTATTTGTTCCCCCCTTCCCCTGTGTTTTTAAAACTAACTGGTTGTCCCGCCTCCCCCCCCCCCCCCCCGGTGTTCCTAAAACTAACTGTTTGCCCCCCTCTTACCAGTTAAACAGTAAAAATTCCTAAAAAAACAAAATAACCCCCTAAAATGCTAACATCACACTCTCAGTTTAAGTAATAAATTTTATACGAATATACCCCCAAGTATTGGAAAAAATGGCCGTCGATAATTTTTTCTCTAGGAAAAATGCTCGACTCCAGAGAAACTGTAATGACAGCGGGTTCTTTGTGAGAACCACGATTGGAGTGGGAAAAGTGTAACGTCGGCGATAATGGAGTTCACGGCTTGACTCCCGGAGAAACGATAGCGGTTTGGAGTGGGAAAAATGCAGCGGCGATTGTGTATTGGAGAAACCGTTACCCTTTTCTTTTTTTTTTTTTTTCTTTCTTAAGTAATTTGCAGTTAATACTTGGAGGCATATTCGTATGAAATTTATTTTTAAACTTAAGAGTGTGATGACAGCATTTTAGAGGGTTATTTTTGTCTTTTCAGGAATTTTTATGGTTTGAATGGTAAGAGAGAGGGATAAACAGTTAGTTTTAGAAACACAGGGGTCAACCAGTTAATTTTAAAAATACGGGGAGCAAATAGTCAAAAGTCAATAACAAGGGGGAGCCTAATTTTAATTTTAAAATACCTTAGCATAATACACCTCAACATGGTACTATTATACCCTAGAATATTGTAGATAATAAATTATTTTTTTATGACGACAGAATACATTGTCTTTTAATTTGGGGCATACTATTTGCAGTGACGATTTTACTATTTGCAGTAACATTTTTAAGTAAAATGTCTAATTGCCCTTTAGGCCTAAAAAATAATAATAATAATTAAAAAACTTTAGAAATACTTATGCAAAGAAGTGGGCTGCAAAAAGATTTTCTCTCCCATTTCTCTGCTATGTTGTGTGGAGACTGGTGGAAGCACAAAATCAGCCAAATCGGATAAAAGTCCAGACGAACAGGATCGGCAAAGGTGAGTTACTAAAATTAATAATTGTTTCTTTCATGTTTTGTTCGTTGTTTTGATAAATTAGTGTATAATTTGTCTGGATTTGTTATGTTTTTGCCCAGATATGCGATTAAACGGCCGTTTTATGGCTAGATCTGTAAAATGTCTGCCGAGTAGACACGCGACTCGGCCGAAAATCGTTCGGAATACTGCCGGTGACCGGCGGTTTTTTCGGGCAAAAAATCGCCTGCAGCCGGCGGTGTTTCTTGTATAAAATACCACCGGGCAGTATTCCGGCGGAAAAACCGCCCGGCGTAGGAATCTAGCTGACTACTGCCGACTTTCGGTGGCCAAAACTCCAAAAAGACCGCCGGACACCGGCTGTAGTCAGCCGAATAAAAACCGCATATGAGGTATTTCTTTTCGAAAGACCGCCAGACGCTAGCGGTCTTTCGAAAAGAAATACCTCATTTGCGGTATTTTTTCGGCTGACTACAGCCGGTGTCCGGCGGTCTTTTTGGAAAAAAAAAACCGTCGGAGGCCGGCGATAGTCTTTGCGGGACTACCGCCAACCGCCTGCGGTAGTTTTTTGGGAGAAAATCGCCGGACTCCGGCGGTCTTTTTTCCAAAAAATACCAGCGATAGTCTTTGAGGGACTACCGCCGACCTCCTGCGGTAGTTTTTTGGGAGAAAACCGTCGTAGTCTGGCTGTTATTTTCCGGCGGGCGGCGATTTTTTCCGCTATTTTTCGTCGACAATATTTTTAATTTTTTAAGCTTCTATTGTGTTATTGTTCCTTATATATTATCAATTATTTTTGTATTTATAATTGTGTCTTTATATTATTGCAGATGGCAGAAACATTTAAAAAATTAAAATTAAAATTAATGAGAAGCAAAAAGGATGCAATTTGGAAATTAATGAAGCCAATGAGGCAACAACCTCCGCCTCTAAGGAAATAGTTGGCCGAAACCTCCCACTACATCCGAACGCCAGAGAAGGGTGCTAGGAAGAGCGCAAGGTTCTTCTCGATTTTCAAATGCGGCGGCCGCAAGTAATAGTGATTACGTTGAAGCGGAATTTGCACCGCAATACATTGGCGATGCGGAAGAGGAGGAAGCTAGGGAAAATGCTAAACGATTTGAGAGGGAAATGTCTCTATCGCAGGGGTACATAGAATGTAATTCGGGGCGAATGGAGGATGAAAACGAATGAGCAAATGACCCAAACTAACGAAGGCGGAGTGGAAAAGGCTTAATGCTCTCATCACGTAAGTCAATTTCAGGGACCAAGTCCGGGTCCGGGAGGGATGCTAGGCGGAAGGAATACCAGCCTCTGAATGGTCCGATTGACGGTAGGCCTTCAAATCCAGAGTTGTTAAGAGTTTTAAGGGTCATATTGCCTACTATATATGGCATCGACAGGTATCTTATTATTCTTTATTATTTATTGCGAAATACTTATTATTTATTGTTTAGATTTATGCCTAATAACTTGGTGCCTAAAATGTGTTAATTTATTTATTAAATTACGTAGGGACGTGACATATTAACATGTTATAATGGGCACGAGCGGCTGCAAAGGTGGGATTTAGCCGATGGAGAAATGAAAAGTATAGTGGAACGGTCCGGGTTGGGACATTTGGGTCTGGTGCATGCATCCAGAGTTAGACTCCGCACTCTTCGGTGCCTTTGTTGAGAGATGACATTCGGAGACTAATTCATTCCACATGCCTTTCAGAGAGATGAGTATCACTCTGCACGATGTGGCCTACATATTGGGAATTCCGATTGATGGATTTCCCATTCATTAGAAAATTAAGCTGGCGGAAATGAAGGAACTACTTTTAAAAATACTGGGGACAAAGGAAGAGGAGTTGGGAAGCTAGATTTTGCAAGTGTAAAAATGTCCCTCCTTCGTGACCATTGTGTCAGTGGACATGTGGATCTTGCCAATTTTATCGCAGGGTATTTGTTGTGGTTAGTTGGAAACACCATTTTCGTTGATAAGAAAAAAACCCACGTGCTTGGGCATTTTCTGTTTTTCCACCGCGACGTAGATAATATAAGCGGACTTGCTTGGGAGGCAGCTTGCTTAGCGAACATTTATCGCAATCTTGGAAGGGCCTCTAGGGCGGACGGTGCCTAATTAGGCGGGTGTCTGACATTATTGCAGGTTTGTAAGAATCAATTATAAATTATTTCAATACTTTATACTTGTTCATTAAAATTCTTAAATTTTTTTTTTCTTACATTTAAAAGAGTTGGATATACTAGTACTTCCCCATGTTTAGTCCTCCAAAGATAAGATCCTGAGATATTTCCTTGCCTGCTGCAATGAAGTGGCACATCAGAACCGGGAGGAAGCGTGAGCCTAAATGGGATTTGGTGTCCTACCGCCGCGCACTAAATAGATTAAAATCTGATGAGGTAATATTTTTATATCATTTAAATGTCGTAAAGTTAACTAGTGTCATATCCTAATTGGTCAATTAATCACTACCGTTTTTCCAAATAAACTAAGTAAATTGGCTTCTTTTCAGGAAAATCCTGCACACATGCACCCAATAACATTGTTCAGGGGTCTCATTTATTCCTCTTCGGTCATAGAGCCCTATATGCCTGATCGGTTCTTGCAACAATTTGGATACGCGCAGTTGATCCCAGATAGAGTTTTTGAGCCAAAGAACTGTAACAGATGCAATGAAATTCGTAAGTATTCGTCCGTGTACGATACAGATTTTATGGCTTGGAAAATGTACAAGAGTAGGATGTTAAAGGGGCTGCAGATGGCTCAGTGGGCCGATCAGGCGTACCCTGAGCACCTCGACTACTTCCAGACACGATCGTACTTTCATGTTAGTCCGGACGACATGGAAGTGGAAGAGACATCAGATCCCAGACAGCTACGAGCGGTTGCTGTAAGTACATGGGATTCTTGTGTATTTATGTCCATTTATTATTTTTATGTCAATGTTTATTTACATATCTTGCATTTTTCTGTCAAATGCAGCGTCTGCAATATATAACTAGTAAAATGTATCTAGCTCATCCCCAGACAAGGCATTCCATCCCCAACGACGTGAGGGAGAGGGCCATAGAGGAGGTGGCTATATATTTGGAGGATTTTATGCCGGCACTAGAATAACTTGCGGCGAGATCACCTGTGCTATATTATTGGCACTTTATATTGAGTAATATTATGAAAAATTTCTGCATAACCATTTCTAAATTATTGTGATGTAGTATATATACTCTTTGATGCAGTGTATTAAGTACTATATCATTCGGGATGCTATATATGTATTGTATATGCGTTCAATAATGTTAAAATTTATTACAAATGAAACTTAAATATAAGATACTCATATTAGAAAACCAGTAGATAAGAAAAACATCTAATACTAACACTCAACAGTATATTTATTCCAAAAAGTAACAAATCGGGGTTTCAAATGAGTTTTTCAACTCTGCATTTGTTCTGAGGCCTTGTTTCTCCATGTCGGATAGATTGGGGGTAGTAAGACCTCCCATGTCGTTAACAAAGCAATGAAATAATTTTGTCTTATAAGACCCATATTGATGAAGCTAATCGGATCATTAGATACGCCGGCCCCCCACCACTCAATAGGAAGAAAAGTATTACTCTGCAGGCCATTTAATGTAACAACACTCTGATACTTCGTAGCGACAAGCAATCTAAAAAGATGAGAATCAAACCAAAATTCATCTAAGGACGGAACTACATAACATTCTATCACCCTACATGCTAACTCGTAGTCGACTGCCCCAAAAATGTGTCGCCAAAGGGTTGAGTGATCCTGCAGTTCTTGGTGCAGGGTTCTGCGCACTTGATGCCAATATTCCTCATCTGCATCGTGTACGAAATAAGAAATTACTCTAAACGACAATATCCATCAGCCTTTACATTAACGTGCTCGATAATGTAGTCGAACACGAACTGCTTCAAAAATAAAAACATGTCCAAAGGCCATTCAGAAACTTGGGGCCTCACAACCCTTCTTCTTCTCTGTCCGCCTGTGGATCTCCGACCTGCGATTGCAACTCATATTAAATTTAGTATATCGATATTAATCATAATGATCTGTACAGGAAAAGTAATATATGCACCTCGTTGCATTGCATTCCTTTTGGCATACTCGTACCCTGATAGATCTAGCTGGGTCAGATTGTGTCTTGACCGTCCCTTGTGTGGCTACTTACCGGCTGAGTTAAATCAATAGTTTCCGGATTAAGAGTTGCATGCAAGGCACCCATCACTGTGTATATGTCAGCGCTTGGACGTATAATGGTTTCAACAAACATTTTATGCAGTCGCCCTTCAGCGCTTTGCCTTGCCTCCGCAGTTTCCAGAATATCATTATCTGCCAAGTGCAGCGTCTTCCATAAGGCGTTCACATCGACAGGATCAATTGGACGATATGCTCACGCTAACTGTTGCATCTCACATGCACATGGCAAACCGCAACTTGTTCGGAGTTCTCAACCACACAACGAACCATCTTTCCCGATAAGGCCAACTCTTTTTGTATATTCTTCCTATACCATTGTAATAGCAGCAGAAGACAGTCTACCGTTCAGCCTACTATACAGTAAGTAGTCGCTCTTCCTGTATGTTTTACTCCGAGAAGATTTCATTGTAGTCCGAATTTTATTAAAGTGCTCCTCTATCATAATATTAATCCCTTGAAAAAGACCTGAAAATGCCTTTCTATCCGTCCCAACTGTCTTTTTTAACTGGGCATGTGCACTCTCAACACTGAAAGCCAATTAACATTGAAAATCAAAATTTCACATAAAGAGTTATATAAAGTATCATGTAATTATACAACATACAAACTATAAATTAAAGCTATAATTAACTTACATGTTTATTGTGCATCTTCCGTAATGCTTTATATATTTCATCCAACAAGACACAAACTTGTCCTTGTAGGGATCCAACCATGTGTTTTTCAAGTATGGAATCACATTTCTAAATTTAGATTTACTTCCATATGTAGTATCAATATAATCCACAGCTTTCGTGAACTATTCATATATCAAGACTTTCACCACTTGCCCCCAACGATATAGAAACACATCCGTTGTAGTTTTGTCCTTGCCAGCCTCTACTACATGTTTCTTTACATCCATTTCAATGTGTCTCCTGTACAGTAGTTGGGTAGCATGTGGGAATATTATTTCCACAGCGTTCATTACGGTAATATCTCTATCAGTGATGACCACATATAGGTATTTGTTGCCCTTGAATAAATTCCTCAATTGAGTTATTGCCCACAAATAGCTTGGGGTAGTCTCGTCCCTCATAAAAACGAAAGCAATATGAACATACTGAGATGTGGGTACATGAGCTACTATCTGCAGAAGAGGCATGTCATACCTGTTTGTCTTGTACGTTGTATCCATAAACAAAACGTACGAAAACAAACCAAGTAGAGAAGACGCCTTCTTGTGTGTGAAGAAGATGTGCCCGACTGCAATAATATCATTTTCAGCTGTGTACGCAAAGAAGTATTCGTGATCGTGCAAAAATTTGCAGAAATACTGATTTTAGTCATATCTTCCCTCGCCTCCCTTCTACCTTTTGCTGCTTCATTGTACACATGTCTTATGTGGCTGACATTTTGGGGATCATCCGCTTGCAACTGGGCCTACTTGACATTTCTGCAATCTTCTTCTTCTCCGCTTCCGTTAGCCGCGAGTACGATGAATGTCAATTTCGAACTTCCTGTAATTCATGATTGTGATTACCATTTTTGGTCTCTAACTTCTAATTTTCCCCAGCAATTTCGTGTCCCACAAGGTGAAATGGACATTTTGTCAACTTGCTGCTTGTATTGTTCCGCTTGCTTTTCCCTTCAGGTAGGGGTGGCTTATCTCTAACTGTTCCTGATCTATCGCACCCTATCTCAACTCGCATTTTTCTCCCTCTTGGAAGGAAAAGGCCCAACGCTTTCGAATAAGACGTAATTTTTGCAGTCATATTATTTTCAGATGTTGTAGCTTTGACCCATGCAACCAAATATTCCTTACTTCTGAACTCTTCGTCCGTCTGAAATACATCCTTGTGGTCAGCAAATATGTCATCCATCTCCAAATGGATATCCTGTTAATACAAAATGATGGGTCAGCATACTAAAACCCTAAATTTAGCTGGAACCATTAAATTTTGGAATAATCTCATCTACAAGAGGTGAGAATGTGACAAAATTCTACATACATAGGGGGGATATTTCGAAAATCTCACCCCCTGTGGGATATCTAACCCTTTTCAGCCGAGAAATAGAAAAAATTACCGCCAGTTGCCGATAAAAAAAGCAAGCGACCAGCGGTTTTTTAGGCATACCACCGCCGGTGGACAGCGGTGTTCTGACCGGAAATACCGTCGTATTTCGCCAAAAAAATACCGCTGGCGATATTTTTCCAGCAACTACCGCAGGAATCTGGCGGTATTTCGCCACAAAATACTGCCTTGGCGGTTTTTTTAGTTGAAATACCGCCGGATTCCGGCGTTATTTCACCTCCGAACACCGCCGTCCGCCGGTGGTGTTCTACTAAAAAATACCTCGCTTCGCCGCGCGGTATTTCGCCGGCACCTAACGCCGGTCTCCGGCGTTAGTTTCGTTGGAAATGCCACCGTCCTAGGGAAAAATACCGCGCTTCGCCACGCGGTATTTTGCTGGCGACTAATGCCAGTCTCCGGCGTTAGTTTCGCTAGAAATACCGCCGGTGACCGGCAATGGCCCTGGGGGAAAATACTGCGCTTCGCCGCGCAATATTTCACCTACCACTACTGCCGGTCTCCGGCGCTACTTTCGCCAGAAATACCGCCGGTCCGGTCGAAATCCGGCCAAGCAGGCAGTCTCCTCGGCCGGATTTTATAGTTCCGGCCAAAAACGGCCGGATAATCGCAGATCCGGGTCCAAAATCCCGCCCATAGGGGTTTTTTTTCCAAAAATAAAGAGCAGACAGATATTTTTTATTAAGCAAAAACAAATTTCACGTAAAAAAATTGTATACATTTGTTACTTACCGTGTAGTATGGATCGTTCTCTTGTCTGTCGGCTACATTTGAATACACGTGTGAATGAAAAATGAATTACTGAAGTTGAATAGTGTAAATAGGGAAAATAAGCAACCAGGCTGAAGGTGAATGTCAATGCCCTTTATAGAAGGTTTTAATATGGTTTTTTTTTTTTTATGCCTTAAGGGCAATTTAGACAATTCACCTAGAAATGTTATTGCGAATAGTAAAATCGTCACTGCAAATAATAATTCCGTTTAATTTAACAACTCCAAAGTTTACTTTAAGAAAATATCTTAGGAATTATACCCTTACAAAACGTTATTCCAATTTTTAACAAAACGTGTCCCCTGTCAAAACAAATGTACTATGCCCGATATTTGTCTAGAATTGTAGTCAGCATATTGATAGGGTATGACATTTTTTTTATAAAAATTCTTATTAACAAAAAAATTCAAACGTATATAACTCACATTCACCATTTTTCTCCAGTCGTAAAAAAATTGTGGGGTGTTGATTTTTTTTATCTGTTTAATTCGTATAGTCACTCAAAAATTTATTACACTTGTTCATGTAACTATTTTTGTTTGCACACACATACTTGTCTAATTTGTGTGAACTACTTAATCATAAAAAGCAATATTGTATAAATTCAAATGAAAATGTAATATTATATAAATTCAAAGAAACTCAAAAGAGTACGGGTTTAAATTACTTGAAGAGTCCACTAAAATAACCACGGGCATAGTTGAAAAGTCCACTAAATTAACGTTTCAATTAATTCATTTTTTGTTATATTTCACATGCCACTCCTTTGAGATGTTGCGAGGGTATAATTTTTTGCCAGACCATCCTACCCCTATGTCACTGCTTGTATTCAAATGATATCTAGCTAGTAAAGTACGGCTTTAACAACGAAATATCATATTATAGGAAATATTCATTTATCATTGCTAAATATCATGACTTGCCTTGTTCATTGGTTGTGAATCAAACAACTATTATTTTAGGTACGGCGCTAGTGAGAAATTTTCTCCATTAGCATTTTTTTAATTAAATTAGCACAAACTGTAAACATCGTTTTAATGTCATGGCTAAAGCATTGGTATATTTCAAAATTAAATTTTGAATACATTTCCATGATTTAAGGTATTGCATATATATGTAATTTTATGCCCATTGTCATGACTATATATATATATATAGCAATAGTTTTAATGAAAAATATTGAGACACATGCCGTAGATATAGGTTTAACGAAAATTATTGATACCAATTTTGTAGCTAAAGCCTAAAGCCATGATAATTAGTACAAATTTTGTTTTGTTATTAAGTTGTTTATTGCTCCCATACGTTTAATAAAAAGAAAATTGATATCTCCGTTATAAAATAAAATAAAATTGATATCCAATTACCATTATCATCTATATAAGTCATTATTATCTACATCTCTAAAATATTAGCTTACATAACAACTTATTGCTTTTAACCATTAATTATTAATTATTGATGTAATGACTCTAATTAATTTGAGGGGACCTCTTAAAATAGATGATTAGACCCTAGTATCGTTATAACTTATAAATCTGCAACAAACCTCCAAATTGTAGGCCTTGTCAAATTCTGCAATTTTCACTGTTCACAAATAGTTTCTGAGGGTTTTTTTCATTTTAACATAAATCCATTTATCTTGGATTGAAAATCATACCAATAGAATATAGTATTAAGAAACACCAAAATAAAATAAAATAAAAAATATTACACGACATTGATTACCATCTTCGTACGGAAGGCAAATTTGCTCTCCAATTTTTACCTTGAGGGTCCATTTGGTTGAACGGAATTAGAATTGAACTGGAATTAGAATTACAAATCCACTTGAATTCTATTGTTTGGTAAGAGAATAGAATTGTGTAGAAATGAAATTGGGCTCAGGATCCTCTGTTACACTTTCATGTTATACTCCCTGTTACACATCTTAATAACTCATCGTAAATATTATTTTTTTAATTAATTTTTTTACCAATGCTATTTATTGGCATTCTACGTAATTTTAATATAATTTTTTTTATTTTTACACTAATCTTGTATTTTAATATAACTTTATAATATTTTTTTGATTTTTTAATATCAATAAATTAAAATAAATATACCGTACACCAAAATGGGTGAACCCTTAGTCTCAGAATATATTATAATGCTAATTAATATCATTGGTAAAAAGATTAAAATAAAAAATAATATTTACGTTGAGTTATTAAGATGTGTAACATGGAGTGTAACAGGAAAGTGTAACAGAGAATTCTGAGCCATGACTTCTAATTTTTTTTTTGTTTGAATAGTTAAAATTTTATATAGAATAAGAATTCTTTTATAATTGTAAAATAGTCTCTCTCTTTTTGTGTTATTAATTAATTATACGAATATTCAAATTGACCGATCAAACCCAATTCGACTTAACCAAACAGTTCGGATCAAGTTCGGTGCGCGCCCCGAAAATGGCGGTTCGGTTCAGTCGAACCCGAATCGACACGTTTTGATTTTCTTTTAAGTAACTTTTAAAATCTTTAAAATGTCCTGAATAACAAAAAAAAAACCCCAATCCACCTTCCCAACGGAAAGAAAAAAAATAAAAATATGGGTATCTACCCAAATAGAAAACCCCAGCCCCAAACCAAAAAAGCCCACACAACACCCCCCCCCCCCCCCCCCCCCCCCCCCAACTACCCAACACTCAGAGTCCCACCCCATCCACAAAAAATATACCCAGCCTGAATTTTTTTTTTTTTTTTGTAGATTTTAATTTTAATATTTTACTTTTAAAATTATAAATAAAATAGTTTTAATTATTTTATTTAAGAATATATAAAATGTCATTGTATTTTGTATATATTAAAATATAATTTAAGATAATTACATGCATTATAAAACAATAAAAAATACTTTTATGAGATGCTAGTCAAAATACGTTTTAAACATTTTTTTTAAATACTTGCCCAAGGATGAAACAAAAAATTATTTAAGAAAAAATGACTAACGTATACATATTTGGCCTGAAAAATATTCACATACTTACACGCACACGTCACACACACTTACACGCGCACACACATATGACCCAAAAAAGGGAAAGAAAAAAAAAACACACATACACAAGCACACAATATATAGCATAGAATTAAAATTAAAATTCTTTAGTCCAACTAAAGAATTAGTTTTGTGGAACTAGAGTCATTTGGAATTGGAATTTAATTCCAATTCTTAGAATTATTACACAAACAAACACTAGAATTAGAATTGAAGGTCCAATTTCAATTATAAACTCCAATTTCATAGAAAAACAAAGGGGCATGTTATTTACAGAACACAATTTACTAAATATATGACACATTTTAAGTTTTTAAATAGCGAAAAAACATAAATGCCCTTAGCTCTAACAAAATATTTCGTATTTAATTTTTTTTATATGTATATTTTAAATCCACCATTGTTGCCTGCGAGAAGAAAACCTCCTCGGCAACAATGGCCGGCAACTTTCGCCGGCCTTTTGCGACCTTCGCCAGGGGCCGATGAAGGTGTCCACAACCCTCGCTTTAGGACAATGAAGGTTACTGTTTTTCTTTTTCTTTTTCTTTTTTTTCCTTCTTTGTCCACAATCGGAAATTGTAGAACTTCGATTTGCTTCAGTGGAGGAGGACGACAAGGACAAAGCTCTGCAAATTCCGATTTGCTTCAGTGAAGGAGAACGCCGAGAGGAGCAACATTTCAGATTGGATGATATGAAGGGCACTTCAGTAATTTCCTTTAAAAAATCTTAAAATTGTCCTATGATTAGTAAACTTGTTCATTTGAATAACAATTCCGAAAACAAACACAGCCATATGGAAAACTAAGGGCTTGTTCTTTTCATTGTTTTCAAACCTGTTTTGCTTTTGTTTTGGGTTTGAAACCCAAAACAAAAACAAAACAATGTTCCACAACCCAGTTTAGAAACCCAATTCTCAAACCCAGAAAAATTCTAATGCAACCCACTTATTTCCTGCATCTCCACTTCCTTCGCCACCGACGACAACCATGAAAACCAGAATAAGTGCCGCCGACAACGATGAGGAAGAATCCGCCATCTTCTTCTTCTTCACCACAATTCTCTCTTCCCCACCCTCCGAAAAACGAGCCGACAACGATGAGGAGTCCCTTTCTGACCCATCCATCTATCCGCACTATATATATATATATATATATTTTAGCCTCTAAACCTCTCTTCTCTCGCTCTCATCATCTCTTCCCTTTTGTTTTCTTTATCTTTTTTCTACAATTTTCTCCATGGATTTTTTTTTTCTCTCTTCTATCTTTTGATTTTGTGTTCTTTAGGTTGAAATTTAAATTATGAGTACAATCAGTAGCCACCCGTCGGTGTTCCTCCTACTCAAGGTTGAAGTGATTTATTTCTTGATTTTGATTTCAATTTATGTTGAATTTTGGGGATCGGAGTGGATTTTTTGTGGATGGGTTTTTGATTCCAACTTGATTGATCGGCTGTTGGGGAAGATGGTAATGGAGGCGGCGAGGCGGGGTGGGGGTGAGTGGAGGAGGGCGGCGGCGGTGGGTTTGTGATGGTGGTGCTGAGAGGATGGGTTGTTGTTGTTGATTGGGAGTGTTATGGTGGTGTTGGGGGAGGGGAGGGGAGGGGAGGGAGGGGGAGGGGTGAGGTGAGGAGGGTGGTGGGTTGAGATTTTTTTTTTTAATCAAAAAATTAAAATTGCCAGACAAAATCATTTCTGAAAAATGTGTTGAAAACATTGTTTTTAGGGCAAATTATACAAATAGCCATTAAACTGTTACCAATGCCTACTTTTGACCACTAAACTATTTTTGGCTTATTTTTAGCCATTAAACTATTACAAGTGGCCACCAATGGCCATTCCGTTAGCAAGTCTGTGAACTTGGACGGCTTTAAAGACTCTCTCTCCACTCAGCACCACCATGTTTTCCAACGCCACAAACTCAAGCTCACCCACGAATTTCTACTGAAATCTGAAGATTTCTCACTTAATTTCAAGTTTTTCCTGATTAATTGGCTGTTTTGATACACAAAGAAGAAATTTTATATCCAAATTTTGAGTTTTTGGCTGTTTTTGGTGGTCTTGGCCGAACTAGAGGTTCTCGGGTTTGGCCGGTTACTGCCCTTGCCCACTCAAATTTGGTGAAGATTTTGCAGATACTAAGCTACTTCCTAGCTGTTTGGAAGTTCTGAAGTGAAGCCACCTTGGCCGGAATTGATTTTTGGCCATATCTAGGTCGCGGGGGTACTGTTCACCGAGTTGGAGCTGTGCAAAGAAATCTTCGCCGAACTGAAACTGAGCTGCAATTAGCTTGGGGTTAAAGTGGGTTAGAAGCTCCGCTTTCACTCATTGCTGCTTGGCTGACTTTGGGCTGTCCATTGGTCTGACTTGGTTTGCTTGCCATTTCTAACTTGCGGTTACTGTTCACCAAACTGGGTTTGGGTAAGAAGTCTCAACTGAACTGCAATTGAGGTGTACTCTGCTTCGGTATAGTAATGCTCTTGCTGTTTCTGGATTTTCTGGATTTTCTGTCTTGGGATGCTGTCTTGTAAGTAATGCTCTTGCTGTTTCTGGATTTTCTTGCTGCAATTTTCATGGTTTTGGTTCTGTTTTTTCTGTTGATGGAAGAATGTACGAGTTCTTTTTTTTTTATGTTTTATTTTTATTTATAATAAAGCTCACCCTTCTTAGTTCTCTATAATCCCAAACTTCAACCCCTGCTTCAAATTCCGACAGATTGAAGCAAAATTGACAACAATATTAATTAATCCATATCCAGAATGAATGGATTGAACTGGACTAAAGCTTGCTGCCGCCTCTGCTTTCTAATCTCTTCATAGAATCTCTCAATAAACTTTTCAGCCCTTTCATCAGTGGAGTCGTCATCGCCTTCATCAAATTCTCCACTGATTTCCGGTCACTCGTAGTGTAATTCCCTCGAAATTTAATGTTCAGGAAAAGCCTTATCTCCTTCAATGAATGTCCCCTGTTTTCTCTAGGCCCTCATCATCCCTAAGCACTCACCCGTGGGAAAAACAGAGTACAAATCTCGATACCTTCTCTTCTTTGCCGCTGCCCTTTTGTAGAAATAAGGAAGGAGCGGACTGTTTGAAGGGGAGAGAACTAATATTCATGAACATAACCATAGTTATAATGCTTCAGGAGCATGAATTTCTTGGACTTGTGGAGAGACACCAACCTTTGAATGTTGATGGATTTTCTCAATCTGGCTACCAAGATTGGGACTTTGAATGCGTGAGGCTTCCGTCCAAGTTCACAGACTTGCTAACGGAATGGCCATTGGTGGCCACTTGTAATAATTTAATGGCTAAAAGTAAGCCAAAAATAGTTTAGTGGTCAAAAGTGGGCATGGGCAACAGTTTAGTGGCTATTTGTATAATTTGCCCTTGTTTTTATGAATCGGTTTTAAAACAGTTTTATTTAAAACCTATTTTCAAAACAAGTTTTAAAACTTGCAAAAGAACAAGCCTTAAAAGAAATATTATCAAAATCGCCTAGAGTTTTTACCATGATGGAAAACTAAGGTTACATTGGAATTGTAATTCAAATAGGAAATTTTTTTTGGAAATAATTATTTTTTGAGAAATTGCATAGAAATAATTAATAATTATAATATGAGTATAAGTTTAGAGGAAAAATTGAAAATTGAAATTTACTGAAAAAATGAAAGTGATCGATTGTAGAGGTTTTTTTTTTTTTTTTTCAAAAAGATGAAATTCTTCACAAAAGAAAAATAAAAACCAAACAGAGCCAAGAAATACTTTGATTTGACCCTGAAAAACCAACGGCTGTGATTGTAGGCCTCACTCTACAAACTTTGGAACCCAAATAAACTTCCATGATTGATGGTTTTTTAAACTTTTTAAGGAAAAAAAAAAGAAGAGAAAAGGTCCCACCAATAACAATACTAGTTGACAAAAGGCACAAACTTCAACTAATTTATTACTGTACAAAAATTAAAGGCCAAAAAAAAAAATCTAAAAGCAAATAATTATAAAAAAAATAAAGAAGAAGATGCTGGTGCTAAATATAAATATAAATGGTCTGAATGAACTCAACTTCTTCTTGTCTTCCCATTTAATATTTTCCAAAAAAAAAAAAAACAAAAAAACTGTCTCGATTCTTATAATAATTCTTGTCTCCAGCCAGCTCAGAACAGAGCAGTGGAGCAGCAGCGTAATCTTGAATCTGGTAAGTCAGTTTTCTCTGCGTTTGTCTCTTTTATTTGTCTTTCCTGAAAGGGTTTTCTTCCTTTTGATCCCAGCATCATTTCCTTTGATTGTTATTGCGTGTGTGTGTTGTGTGGAAAGGTTGTATTTTGATTGTTAATTTGATTTTCGTTTCGGGATGTATGACATGGGTTTCTAGTTATTAGTTGGATGATGATTGACTTCTTGGAATATTTTTTAAGTCGAGATTGAAGTGGAATTTTTTGTGGCTCAAATTTTGGCGCACTTTGTTGTTTTGGAGGCATTTTTTGTTGGATGGATTTAGGCTTGTATGATACAGGGCAGTGCTGACTTTGAGCATAATAAATTGTTGATTTACTGAATGATTCAGATATTCTTTTGCTTCAGTTTTGAATGAATGAATGATATAGTGTAACTGTAAACTCCCATTGCATCCTTTAGTATGAACCATTGGTTTTCTGTAAATATTGATGAAAGAGAATGAATTAGCTGTGAAATTTAGAACGGAAGGTTTGATTCAGTAGAGATCTCACGTTGATGTTCATTTATCTTCAGCTTGACCACGGGTCCTGATAAATCTGTTTGGATTCATAACAGATCTGTTTGTAGTTCCTTGTTGATTTTTAACTAGTTACTTGTTTGGTAGTGAAGGGAGCTTAATTTTTAGCAGTTACTCCTGTTTCATATAAAAGAGTCTTGCTTCGAGTTATACGTTAGGACTTAGAAACAACTATACCATTGGATTCTTTTAATGGAACATTGGAAGTATAATGATTCGTTATAAGTTTTCGGTATGAATATTTCGCGGACCTAGTGAAAATTTTCATTTTCTGTGTTGAAGTGCAGTTAGATTGCTTTAGTGCTTCTATATATTGCTCTAAGATGGATCCTGATGAGGGGCTGTGCGGAAACACATGGACAAAATCATCTTCATCTCGCAGTGAACAGCAATCTTTTACCAATTTTAGCTTACAGCAGCAGAAGTGGGAAGATGCTGCATTTCTGAATTATAGAGCAAGGATTGAACAGCAGTTTTCTGACATTAGCCACCCATCTGAGATTTTATCTTCTGTTGGTAGTGGATCTAATAACCAGACTAAAATGTGTGGTCATGAAGAGAACCAAATGCAAGACATTCCTGATCCAAATAATGTCTGCGATTGGGATCCTAAAGGGATGCTAAATAATCTCTCTTTCCTTGAGCAGAAAATTCATCAACTCCAGGAGCTAGTGCATCTGATTATTGCTCGTAGAGGTCAAGCCGCGAGCCAGTCAAATGAAATCCTTGTTCAGCAACAGCAGCTTATCAATGCTGATCTCACTTCCATAATTGTTCAACTGATATCTACTGCTGGGAGTCTTCTTCCATCTGTCAAGCATACTCTGTCCTCTGTTAGTTCTCAGGTTAACCAGCTTGGGCAGTTTGGTGGATCCCTGACTCCTACTGTAACAGGTTTTAACAACAGCAGTAGGACGCTTCAGGATAGTGTGAAGAAGGTGGAAGATCAATCCATTGAGATGGACTTCACTGCGAATAATGGAATTGAGAACCACGCTGTTGATGAGCATGAATCTAAGGATGAGGAGGATGCTGATGAAGGAGAGAATTTACCTCCTGGTTCTTATGAAATTCTGCAGCTAGAGAAAGAGGAAATTCTTGCTCCTCATACTCACTTCTGCACAATTTGTGGGAAGGGATTTAAAAGGGATGCCAATTTACGGATGCACATGAGAGGTCATGGTGATGAGTACAAAACACCAGCAGCTCTTGCAAAACCCAATAAGGAATCCACCTCAGAGCCTACACTCATCAAGAGGTATTCCTGCCCTTTTGTTGGCTGCAAGCGGAATAAAGATCACAAAAAGTTTCAGGCTCTGAAAAACTATATTGTGTGTAAAGAATCACTACAAGAGAACCCATTGTGACAAGAGCTACACTTGCAGCCGGTGCCACACGAAGAAATTTTCAGTCATTGCAGATCTCAAAACACATGAGAAGCATTGTGGCAGAGATAAGTGGCTTTGCTCCTGTGGGACAACCTTTTCCAGGAAGGATAAGCTCTTTGGACACATTGCCCTTTTCCAAGGCCACACTCCTGCAATTCCCTTAGATGATTCCAAAGGGTCAGCTGCGCCATCGGATGCAGCTCACAGCAATGAACTAGTGAATAAAGGGGAGCAAATCGATTTCAGTGTGCAGTCAAATGTTCCTAATGGGAATTGTTTTCAGAATTCTATGGAGGGGAGAGGAAGTGTAGATGATCCTGCCAGTTATTTCTCACCTTTGAGTTTCGATTCGAGTAATCTTACCGGGTATCACGAGTTCCCTAGACCGCCATTCGATGACTCAGAAAGTTCTTTCTCTTTTCTGCTCTCAGGTTCATCTGAATACACACAAAAGACTGGAAGCTATTCAGGTTCTGGCAATCAGGATTAGCATCTTGTGTCGGTTTGATCCAAAACGTGCTGGGGATGTTGATCATAATGTCAGACTATGTATTTCCAGCTGTGACTTTAAATAAAAGGGGTTTCCTTTAATCCTTCCATGTTGGAAAATTTTAATAAAATAAATTATTATTATATAAAATGTGTTAAGTTACAAACTTGAATTGTAATTGTAAAATGATGAATATTTTCTAATGACTTAATACCCAAAACAAACGGCTTATCACATTTATGTGAGCTTTATGTGCATTAAGGTTCCTCCACAAACTTTGTATATTTTATGCTAGAACCGTTTAGACATATATGATGGAAAAACGGTTTGTGAGTAAAAGAGGCATTTAATTTTTAGCATGAACAATGATAATTTGAAATATATAAATAGATATATACGTGTAGCGAGTTGGCTAAACAAAATATATTGTTTGAGAGATGTGAAATTTCCTTTACATATTAGAGATATGTTTAGAAGAGTTAATCTACAGTTTTATAGAGATATGACAAGACGACTTGGTGTATATTCGAGTTACCCTCAATTAGCAGTGCAAGGCTGATGAGTGGTGTACAACTAGTGGGTTGAGCTGTTGAATCTTGGGGTGACAAGCTAAGAGATAATGAACTGCTGCGCCGGATTCTTCCACAGTGGCGCTTGAATCACCTAAGAATAACGATTACCTGTCTTAGCCCATGCCGCACTAATTTTTTCTAAATTATTGTTATTTACTTTAATTTATTTTATTATTTCTACTAATATTATTTTTTGTTCGAGCTGGAACAACAATCTTAGGTGATTCAATCTTTGTGGAGAATCAAGATTTTGATTATCTAATGTATGATTATTATATTATTTTGCATGTCACGATCCATGGAGAATCAAATCTCTCATGCCTACATTGCTTAAGGGTTCGTGGAAGACTCGTTGCGATACGATGAGTTCACCGGTGTCTTAAATCGTACTCGATGATTTTGGTACAACCTTCTATGTAATTTTATAGCAACCTCAAGGTATTTATTTATTCGAATTTTTTTTTTAAACCCAAACAAAATACATAACCCAAACAAAATGCATATCATGAGTACTTGAGTAAGATGCATACAAATAGACTTTATGCATATTAATGTTGCTACATATTATTAAAAAGAAATATGTGTGAACCCGAATTTTCTCTTCATGATAAATGGAGTAAATTTGATGCATTAAGGGCCTGTTCTTTTACCTGTTCTCAGACTCGGTTCTGGGCTTTTTTTGGGTCTCAACCCAAAAATCTAACCTAACCCATGTTCTTTACCCAATTCTCAAACCCAGTTCACAAACCCAAATCTCACTGTCGCCGCCGCCCTTCCGCCGCCGCGCTCCTCCTCCCCCAGCCGCCGGAATCTCGCATCCTCTTCTTCTTCTTGCACAGTTCTCCTCCTTCTTCTTCTTCTCCTCCTCCTCCTCTTCTTCTTCTTCTTCTCCTCCTTCCCACTGCCCTCCCGCCGTTCTTCGCACTTATTCTTCTTCTTCTTGGTCTTCTTCTTCTTCTTCTTCTTCTTCTCCTTCTCGCGTCTCCTCCTCCTCCTCCTCCTTCTTCTCGCATCTCCTCCTCCTCCTCCTTCTTCTTCTTCTTCTTCTTCCCGCTGCCCTCCCGCCGTTCCTCGCACTTATTCTTCTTCTTCTTGGTCTTCTTCTTCGCACTTATTCTTCTTCTTCTTGGTCTTCTTCCCCCACAATTAATCACAAACCCATTTGTGATTGTAAATTCCCCAAATTTGAATCCCCAAATCCCAAATTTGGAGAAAATTAAAACTTCAATCAAACAAATGGGTTTGATTGAAAAAAAAAAAAAAAAAAAAAAAGAAGAAGAAGAAGAATTTTGGGGATTTAGGTTTTGGGCTCACGGTGGCGGCGGCGACGCGGCGGCGGCGGCTACGCGGCGGCAAGGCGGACCCGGGTCTGAGAACGACGTTTCTTTGTTCTGGGTCTCAATCCATTCGGTCTCTACCTAAAAACTCAGAACTGGGTCTGAGAACATTGAAAAGAACAATCCCTAAATCTCTTGAGTATAAGAATTAGTGAAATCAAATTTGTGATTTCAATAACGTTTAATCATAAACTTCTTGATGTGGTATCATAAACTTGAGATTATGAGAAAAATAAGAATTAATAAATCTTATTAGATTTATTAAATAAATTTTCTTCATTGAGGTAATTTCATGTGGTACTAGAAAATATATGAAATTATATATGTTTTGCATTATGTTGCATACAAGTGTGAACATGCAAATTTGCAATTTTAATTGTGATGAAGAATTAAGAAATAGTGGGGTACACTTTAGTACATATAAATATTTTTCTATTTCTCTTTTTAAAATATAATATTGGACATGAGAGATCAAAATATTTAAAATTATTTGAAATTTCATAAATTCTGTGATTTTATCATTTTATGAAAGAGTTATGAGATTATAAATGGGGCATGTTAATTGCAGGACCCATTTTACTAAACACAGGACACTTTTTAAAATTTTAAGTGGTGAAAAGACAAATATATCCTTGAAAGTTTCTAACTTTATAAACTAAAAAAAACCAACTTTTTAACTCAGGGAAAATCGCCTGGCCTGGGCCATTTTCTCTGGTCTGGGCGATTTTCCCTGAGTTAATCGCCATTCTGTGGCGATTTTTTCTGGGAAAATCGCCATAGGACGGCGTTTTTTTCAGGTTTTCCCGGTCATTCGTCGGAAAATCGTTTTTCCGGCGAAAATTTACCCAACTTTTTAACTCAAGGGAAAATCGCCTAGCCTGGAGAAAATCGCCACGGGACGGCCTTCTTTTCAGGTTTTCTTGGTCATTCGTAGGAAAATCGTTTTTCCGGCGAACGACCACTGAATTTACCCTAAAATTATCACTACGCAGCCGAAAAACGCGTCATAAACACTACTACATCCCTAAACACAACCCAAAAATGCGTTATAAACACTAATAAAAACACGTCATAAACACTAATAATTCAATTTTACTGCATAAAAGTAGAAGAGAATGGAGGGGCAAAAATGTAAATTCACGTCTAAAATTTTTAAAAAGTGTCCTACGTTTAGTAAACTGTGTCCTGCAAATAACAATTCCGTTATAAATTTGCAGTGACTAGTGGGGGGTATTCTAAAAATAATAATTGGGAAAATAGATATTGTTCTATTGAGATTATTTTGACATTCACTATATGCTTGTTTTTCACAATATTATCACAAAATTGATAATTTTGAGAATTTGAGATAAATGAAAATTTTATGCTTTATGCATGTGACCAATTTTTGTGGTGTCATTAATTTTCATAAATTGTGAAAATATGAAATGAAAAATATCCATTTCAATAAATATTGAAATCTGAGAAATTTTGGGCTATATATTATTTTGAGTATTATATGATGTGCTCAACTTTATTGAAAAACTATTATATTTTAGTATATAGTATTGGATTATGAAAATAAGTGGGAATGTTACTCTTTGCATATAATATTTTGCAAATCAGTTTAGAAACTCCCATTATGAAATTATGGCAAATAATTAAATACTTGAAAATTTTGAGAATGAAGTGAATTCGCCCTTTGCAATATTTATTTGAGAATTATTTTTGTGATCATATTATATATATTTGATTCATTTTAATTAATTAGCTAAATGCTTAAATGAAGAATTATCATATTTGAAAAAAATTTGATAAATGCACTTGGGTTGTTGTGACATTTTTTTTTTACAGTAAGAAATTGTCTGAGATTGACAAAATGGCTCCAAGTAGTATGGACTATGGAGACTATTGGCCATTGACCACTTTAAAAATGTAAGGAAATAAATTAATAGCAACTAGTAGTAGACTATTGGTCATCTTTATAATGACTCCTAGTAGTGAGGCTACTAGCTATACTCATTGCCAATAGTGGTAGTAGACTGCTAGTCATTTTTATGATGATTCCTAGTAGTGAGGCTACTAGACTCATTGCCAATTATTGGTCATCCGGAGATCAAATTTGTAGAGATATATAAAATATTTATATATCTTAAGGTGATTAAATTTTATGAGATATTTTCACCATTGTGTGATTGGTGAAACATTTGAGATGCTAAAATTTAGCAATTTATTTAACATTTCAATGAGTGCTAAATGTCAAAAATTCATGTCTTAGCTATTATGAGAAAATCCAATGGTGCAATGACATGGATGTACCTTCAGGGGGATGATACACAAGTCCATTTAAATTACAAAAATTATGTGTAAGGATATCCCACCTAATGATTGGAGATTCCAAGAGTTAGGTTCAAAGGGAAAAATGAACTACATGGTGATTGTAATGGTATGCACAAAATTAATTTTGTCCATCTATGTAGTACGTGTGCATACACCCTGTAATGATCATGGAGGGTTATGACTTATTGCCATTAATGAAATCTATAGCTCTATATGAGTGGAGTGTCAGAATTACATGAGCACTCTTGATAGATTTCACCTATATGAGTGTGGAGTTTGGCCGCCCAAAGAGAATACAGACATATTCTACTTATGCACTCATGAAAAAGTTGGGATTATAGCACAAGGCCATAAATGTGCCAGCTTATAAAAGCTCAACGAAGACACCAGGATAATCATGTGGGTGATGCAATATCCTTTATCTTTTTAGCAGGCAAAGTTCAAGACCAAAGTTCACTTTGGCTCTGGTATTGGAGATTGCCTTTACACTAAATATAGGTTCAAGACATTGCTACTTATATGATGTGTGATGGTCCTTTCTTGCCATAGTAGATAATGCCCATAGATAATACTTAACTTATTTTATTAAAATAAGTGGGGAATTGTTGGAATATTTTAATAAATAAATTATTATTATTATTATTATTATTATTATTATTATTATTATATAAAATGTGTTAAGTTACAAACTTGAATAAAATTGATAAATAATTAATTTTCATATACCCATTGTCATTCTCTTTTCTCTCTTCCTCTCAAACTCTAGCCTCTATCTTCTCTAATTTTCTTCCCCTATCTTCCTCCCATGGGAGATGGGGAGAATAGATTTCTTTTCTATTTAGTTTATTTTTGTCTTCTTCCATGGTGGGAGCTTTTTGTTCTCTCATAGTGAGAGATCTCATCTCCCCGAATAAATTAGAGTTTCTCCCCCATATTAATAAATGAGTATTTTATTATTATCAAGTAAAGATTCAGTCGGTTGGGGGCTTTCATCAGAAGATTAGTGGCAGATTCGAGATCGGATTCATACTTCGATACGTGTTTTGTCTAGCGCGGTGGCGATTACTAAATAGATCTATATGGATTACTACTTGTTTATATCTGTTTAGGTTTGATTTGGTTTATTTTCAGCTGTTTGTATCTGAATCAGATTACGTTTTATTACCAATTTTCTCTTGAGTAATGAAATATGAAATTTATTATAATTTTTTTTTTTTTTACAAACTTGAATTGTAATTGTAAAATGATGAATATTTTCTACTGACTTAATACCCAAAACAAATGGCTTATCACATTTATGTGAGCTTTATGTGCATCATATTTTATGCTAGAACTGTTTAGACATATATGATGGAAAAACGGTTTGCGAGTAAAAGAGTCAGTTAATTTTTAGCATGAACAATGACAATTTGAAATATATAAATAGATACATACGTGTGTCTCCTAGAGAGAGTAGAAAAAATGTTTTTGTCTAATACTAAGAGAGTAGGCTAAACAAAATATATTGTTTGAGAGATGTGAAATTTCCTCTACATATTAGAGATATGTTTAGAAGATTCAATCTACAATATTATAGAGATATGGCAAGATGACATGGTGCATGTTCGAATTACCCTCAATTAGCAATGCAGAATGATGAGTGGTGTACAGCTAGTGTGCTGGGCTGTTGAATCTTGGGGTGACAAGCTAAGAGATAGTGATCTGCTGCAGCGGATTCTTCCGCAGAGGCACTTGAATCACCTAATAATAGCGATTACACGTCTCAGCCCATACCGCACTAATTTTATCTAAATTATTGTTATTTACTTTAATTTATTTTTATCTATATGATGACATAAATAGAGAATGTGAGTAAATCTAATAACTAAAATTTATTTGGTGGTAGTACTCATCAACGGCTGTGCTTGTTCTGTATTGAAAACCTTTAAATTTTGCTTCTTAAATGTTGTTTCTCTTCCAGTGAATTGAGAGGCACTTTGGAACTTCGGATCGGAATGAAAACAAAGTTTCTCATTTAACGTCATTTGACACCAAAACTTGGGACGCCATTTTCACCCAACCACTTTTACTACCTCATTCTTCTTTATTCGTTGACAAAAGAGGATTTCCATTTGAAATCTACACATCAAGTGGGACAGTGCAATTGCTTTCCTAGAAACAAGAACTACTGAGCAATTTCATGAAGTTCATGTTATGCAGCCCAAAGAACTGGTAATCGTTTTTACGTGTCCATAATTTAGGGTTGAGGCTTTGTCTTGAATTTGGGGATTTTCTTTTAAGCTTAGGTGGTTCAACGGCTTGTGGGAATAACGATGGTTCCTTGACTGGTACGCAGGTTTATAACACTTTGGCATCCTTCCACGTCTTCTTGACCCACCAAAGGTTTTGACAGATAAGAGCATTTCTTTTCCCCTCATACTCTGTTTTCGATTTATGCATTGGTTGAGATCCACGATTGTGTTCTTCAAACTCTTCCATCTTTTCAAATTTCAAAATTTCAATGGTGTTTCTGTAGTTTTCAGGAATGTGAAGCAGAACTATGTGCATTAATTTGTGAGGAAATATAATTAGTCTATAATGTAGGGTTTAGGCACAAAAATCATTCTTGCATCAAGTTATGTGAATACATTCTTCCATCAAATTTATTGTTGGACAACCATTAGAGCCGTTAGGGAATTGTTTCATTTCCTTAGTTTAGAGTTTTTCTATTGTTTTGTGCAATCCTAATTATTTAATTTAAAAAATATATATATATATATATATATACATACACACACTATGTTTCTTGGCTATATATATTGAACCAAGACATCTTTTTAATAATTTGCAACTCTTTCAAAAGGATTAGCATGCACTAAACTAGATTATCAGACATTATTTGATAGTCTAACATGTGAATTTGTGCCAATATTTTTTTGGATATGTCTCTTAATTTTTTTTCCTTGGTTAGCATACTTCAATGAGCATTTTTGTGGATGTCTGTGGACTACTTTTATCAGGATAGCATTCTCCAGTGTATTAATCGAGTGGTGACAATGATCATCATCTGGTTGTATTGCTGCAGTCATTACTGCACAAGCAATCTCTTAGAATTTGAATCCATTTGCTATTGTTCAATATGGAACATAAGCCAAGACCCTCTGTTGTTACATCCTAAGAGCATTTATTCAATTTGCTAAACCAAAAAGAGATTAATTGATGTAGGCACTATATCTCATAGTTTATGCCTCCATTATTTGTTTTTTATGCTCATTCTCTACCACCTATATAAATAAGGGAAAGTATTATTTTAATAACCTAATTATGATACATATTACTATGTTTTGTTTTAATAAGAAAATGTATCTTGGTATTTATAGTGTAAATGCAACATAAACTCTTTCAATCTCATTATTTTAATGCTATATTTTAGGTAAGCAATCTTTGGTAGGTTTCAGTACTAATTAATCAGTAGGTGTCAGTAGGAAACTTGGAGATGATGAGAAAAGGATAACAGAATGCTGGTAGCTTACAGAACCATCAACCACCATAAAACACAATAATTAAGTTTTGTTGCATTAAATTTATGATGCATTAAGCTTTTAGAATCTTATGATTCTTTGCATTTGATTTATGCAATACACCTATAAATACTTCAGATTGTGTTAACTATTAGTAGGAGTGGAATTATAAGAGTACCGTGAACTTGAGATTTTGGTTGTCCATATCTTCCAAGGAAATATACATGCTCATGGTTTCAATGTGTAAAGGTACCTTTAAATCAATGGTATTTGTATGCACTTATAAGAGGCTTCTCTCTTCCAAGTATAAAGAGATCAAATCAATTCCATTTGTTTGATTTTGTATATGTTTATTCCAACGTCTATCTGTTCCACATTAATATGTGGTAAAAGTACATTGTGCATTAAAAAATCTGTGCTTTATTTTTCTTTTATATTTATTTACCTATGTGTCCAACACCTTCTATTGGCATTGTGAATAATGCTCCTTCTTGGTCACTTAAGTTAGTTACTTTTCAATTAATGGTTTGGCAACATAGGATTATCATATAGGAGAAAGGAATATTGAATGGAAGTTGAATTGATTTTCTTCTCCGTTTTGTTTTACTAATTAAAGTTTGTGAAGTTATTCTTTCGGAGTTCATTACTATCTTAAAACCATAATCTTAGATATAATAGTTAGATTTAGTTTTATATTATAATAGATGTATGATTACTAAATTGGGGTGATTTTGATCATGATTAAACAGTTAACATTTGTTTCATAATTATCCTGGTTGCATCTATCATCATTTTTCTGTTATTTTGCTTAATAGTGTTTGTGAAGTTATCTTTACGGAGTTTATTGCTTTCTTGAAATTAAAATCTTAGATATAATAGTTATATTTAGTTCTACATTAGAATAGATGCACAATTGCTATCTATGGGTGATTTTGATCATGAATCAATAGTTTATATTTGTTTAGGAATCATCTTGGTTGCTTCTAAAGTTTGGGGTTCATTGCATCTAAAGGCTAATGATATATTTCAAAAAGTATATCATGTAATTGCTCGTTCACAAAATGTATAGGATAGCAAACTCAAGAAATTAGGGATTGATTTTGACAATAATATGATTTTTATGTCTATTTCTTGTAGTTTTCTTGGTTAGCCTTTTTGAAAAAGCAATATCAGACATAATTTGATTGGTTGTATTGATAAGGGTGCCTTTTGTTGCTCATTGTGTGAGTGAAGAATGTTATTTACAGGCAGGAAATGCTATTCTACATGGAGATGCTATGAATAATGATGAACAAACTTCTCACACTCAATGTGAGTGTATACATTTTTATCCTACTCTAAAGTCCCTATCTTTTTGTTCAAAGAATTTTTTTCTGCATCAATCTATTATCCTTTCATGATTAAAGGTGAACCTTTTGGATTAGGAATCAACTTTAAATTTCTGAGTTCCAGTCCACCATGTTTACTTGTAGTAGAAATCAATTTTTGACAAAGATGGATATCCAAGTTTATAGCATGACCTTCAATTTTTATTTTCTATTTTTTACTTTTTTGTGAATTCTGAAATGATAACTTCATGTTTAGTATCATGTAGAAGTCTGGTGCACATAGCAGCAAATATGGGATGTGCATTTAATATAAAGTAAAAACGATTTTAAGTGATTGTGCAGAAAGAATTTCTGTAAGGTTTGGCTGACTTACTAGTAGAGAATAAGCTTTTAAACACCCAAACCTGGCTGAGATTTCTAAGTTTTGTGGTATTACTACAACTGTAAAAACATAAGCTATTCAAGTGAGTTGTCTTTCTTTATTTGTTTGATATCTCATTTTGGTGTTTGTGTTGTATGTTACTTGCCTATTTCTAAAGTTGATGTTTAGCGATTTATTGAATCTTTGTTTTTCATTAAAACATATTACAAAATTTTAGCATTAGTAATGCTTTATGGGTGTTGGAGTCGACAAACTTAGTTGCCATACTTGAACAAAAAAGATACGCCCCTTGGTGGAACTCAATTCCTATCTATTTGGTCATAGTATATTGTTGGGCAAATTCCTTAAAACCCTCATGTGGTTTACGAAAGTTATTGACAACCCCCATGTGGTTTAAAAAGCTCGAATAACCCCCTGTGGTTTTTCGATATCTGTAACGTTAAACATTTCAGTTAAAATTCACGGTCAACCTAAGAAGTCAACCATTTTATTTTATTTTTTCTATAAAATGACAAATTTGCCCTACATATAAAATAACATATTTATTATTCAAGCAAATGACATATTTACCCTCAATAAAAATAATATACAAATATAAATATTTTTGTATATTTTAATTTAAATATTTAATTTCATTCAAATTTGTTAGACATTTAATCTTCTCTTTCTTTCTATAAATTAATTAAAACTTAATTATTGTTTTCCTTTTTTTTTCACTAGATCATAATCTTTTTATACCTTAATTAAGGCTTTTTTTTCTTTTACAAATCATGATATTTTTCATAACATAATTACAACTTTCCTTTTTTTTTAAATCATAATTTTGCTTTAATTTATTTTAAAAATTATATTCTTTCAATATAATTTGTA
The DNA here is from genome assembly GCA_016801395.1 of Leptodermis oblonga. Taxonomy (NCBI): domain Eukaryota; kingdom Viridiplantae; phylum Streptophyta; class Magnoliopsida; order Gentianales; family Rubiaceae; genus Leptodermis; species Leptodermis oblonga. Next base: position 10,708,726 of record CM028752.1, read on the forward strand.
GGTTTCCTTTTTAAACACAACCAATTATCTATCAATTTCCACCACCATTAACCAAAACCACCACCCGCTGCCACCATCATCAATTAGAAACCACCACCCGCCGCCACCATCCACAAATCTATCACCCGCTGCCGCTACCATCAACCAGAACCGCCGCCGCCGCCGCCGCCGTCACCCATCAACTAGAACCTCTTCGCCACTGCCACCCATCAACTAGAACCACCGTCACCACCAACCAACACAACCACACAAGTCCAACAATAATTTAGTTACTGAATCAAATATAAAAATTTAATTATTCACAGAGGCCAACACAAGATCCTAAAACAAATACAATCGTGAAATTTTAAATGGATGGATTTCAATCCGAACCAAGATATGAATATATTAACCCCAAATCGATAGTTTTCGTCACCACCGCTGGCTATTATCAAATCTGTGCCACCAACCATTATCAAATTTGTGCTACTGTGGTCATCCTAGGCTTTTTCCCAGCAGCTTTCTCCAACAATCTAGGCGAAAGAACATTCGGGGATGAAGCAACAATTCGACCAGTCACTAGAAGATATAATTGTGCCTGAATCGGGGGAGAATACGCCATTAAACGGCTCAAATTCCATGCCCGATTCGAGCACCTATCCCTATTCAGTGGGCCAAGACGACGGAAAACACCATTTCTCTGCTTTCAAACAACAACCAATTTCGGGGTTTCAAGAGACAGACATGAGGACTTATCATCCCCAACACGGGTTTGGATAAGGGTTTGCCATCTGAACACTTTGCCGTCAATCTGTGATGTGGGTTTGGAATTAGGAAAAAATTGTAGACTTGGATGAGTGAAGAAGACATAAGAGGAGACATGTGGACTTATCATGCCCAACACGGGTTTGGATGAGGGTTTGCCATCTGAACACTTTGCCGTCAATCTGTGATGCGGGGTTGGAATTTGGAAACAATTGAAGACTTGGATGAGTGAAGACATAAGAGGAAAATGGAGATGAGATTTTGGCTGCCGGGGTGGTGAAGGCAAGAAAATGAAGAAGAGGAAAAAGATGAAGCACACGAGAGAGAGAGAGAGAGAGATGGGTAGCTGAGATATTTTAGGATTAAGGGTTTTTTTTTACTCCAAGGATTAAGGTAGGTGAATGTTAAAATAAGTACAAATAAAAGAAATTATAAAAATAAATTGTGAAATAACAAAATTACCCTTTGACTGTTAAACTATAACGGAAAATTTTAATGTTACTGATATCGAAAAATCACATAGGGGCTATTTGAGCTTTTTAAACCACATGATGGTTGTTAATAACTTTCGTAAACTACAGAGGAGTTTTAAGGAATTTGTCTTATATTGTTTAAACCAAATGACCATTACAAGACCAGTATAGGATTTTAAAATTCTTTTTCCTGGATTATTGATTTCTATTTAGTGCCCCATTTATGCTGATAATGGAACATAATTGTTGTTTATAACAGTGAAGTGGCTGGCACAGATGTGGAAATCTCATATGCTCTTCCAGATAGCCATACTCATGAGTTGCTGACTACGAATGTGCACACAAAGCTCTCTGCTTTGGAAGAGACCTTGAGGATCTTAGAAAGCAACTTGTGATGCCCTCAATCCTTAAAGTTACTGTTCAGGTGCATGAGAAATTTAGAGTGGGTGCCATTAGCATCTTAAGAAAATGTATACATTAGAGCTCATTTGTGAGACCCCGTAAATTTTTTGTATATAAAATTCACCTCTAAACGATATTCCGAAGTATTTAAAAATATCTCACAAGCCTTTACAAAATTATAGGAACTTATTATAAGGGAATTCTAGTTTAAAACTATTTTCTTTAGAAAATTTTGTAAAATCATAAAATATTTTATTTCAAAAGAATTTCCTTATTTTGATTTCAGATTTTTATCTATATGAATTAAATTGATAAATTTGATTCTTGATTTTCTATTTGTTTAGGAATGTTATGATTTAGGAATTTATGGAAGTTTCGGAAATAAGAAATAGAAAATAAAAAAATTAGAAAATAAATGAAAAATAGTTTAAAAAATGGGTGAATCGGTTTTACCCAGTCCCAGATCGGCTAAAACCGATTGCACCACTGTGAACAGTAAAAATAGAAGTTTCTAACCACCTATGAGCGGTTTTACCCGATTGCAAAACGGGTAAAATCGATTGGAAGGGATAAGGATGAACTTGAATCGATTTTTCTGGTCTCCAAGCCGGTAATACCGATTGGTAAAAGTAAGAAAAATATCTCATCACCTACTGAGCGGTTTAACCCGGCCTCAAAGCAGTAAAACGGATTGTCCGATCGGGTACCAGAAATGAATATATATATATATATATATTCTCAAAACTTGTAGGTCGGGCTACGAACCTAGGGGGTCTAGGTACCCCCTAGGTCTTGTCTTTTACAACTCCAAGGGTCTATAAATACCCTTGGATCGTTTCTAAACATTCCATTTCCGAAATCAAAAGCCAAAACCTAGAGAAAGCTCAAGTTAGGAGAAAAGTTAGGAAAATAAGAAGAGAGGAAGAAAGCAAGGGATCTGGATGTAAAGTTGGAGTTGTAATACGAAGGACGTGATCTAGGAAGCTTCAAGAATCAATGGGTAAGTAATTTTACGTTAAATGTTAGAATTAAAATGCAAAAGTTTCAAAATTTTGAGGTTATATAGTTTTCTTAAAGTTTTGATTAATTCTTGATTTTGAAAGTTGGAAAAATGTTTAGAAACGTTAAAAGTGTTAAAGGAATATTGTAGAAATGGATTTTAGCTAAAAGAATCAAAGAAAAATGAGTTTTATGCACGTTTTTAGCAAAACCCGAAGCAAAGGTTGAAAAACCAAATTTCTGAGCACGAATCGTTTTAACCGATTTAGAAACGGGTAAAACCGAATTTCTTGCTCAAGAAAAATGGGTAAAACCGTTTACTAAACAGATAAAACTGATTCCAAGAGGTTTTGCCGATTTAAATACGAGTAAAACCGACTAGGGATTTTTCTGTAAATATCGGAGAGGTTTTAACCGATTTCTTTTCGGGTAAAACCGATTAGAAAACTGAAAAATTGATTTTTGTATAATTTCAATTCTTTTGTTTATTTCTTTATAAATCCTTGTTAAAATTATTTTAACAAGTGTTTGAAGGATTTTAAACTCCTATTTTCTTAAGTTACTCATTTTTATAGTTTGGCTATTTCCGAAATAAATTAGAAATAATGTTTAAATGTTATACTATTTTTAAATAAAAAAATAGGTAGATTAAGTTTTGCAGCAAGAAACCGATATTTTCTTTAGAATTTTAATTAATATGTTTTCTTATTAAATTAATTATTTTCAAATAGATAGAAATTATTTCTAAATACTTATTATGCTATACGCTTCTTTTTAACAAAATTAGGTAAATTAGTTTTACACTTTTACTTCGTTAATTTCTAGAATCTATAATAAGTTAAGAATTTTAGAATTCTATTAGTTAGAAATAAATACTGAATTTTCGGATCCTGAAATATATGCAGATCTGATAGATAGTACGTGAGATAAGTATCTTCGGACTAAGATGAGTTTATCACTGAAAATAGATATCATTTTAATGTAATTAATAATTGAATATGCATTGAACGATCTTGTGTGACATGTTTTAAACGCTTTCGAAAAATGCTTGAAATGTTTTTGATTTTAAACTGCCAGTTGTGCTTACTTACTAGCTGGAATACATACGTACATGATATGTTTCAGTTGTACTTTCTTTGTGCACTGGACCTGATTATATGAACATGAGTCGTGTTAGATCCAGTAAGTGTGTTGCAATTTGATCACGCGAGCCAGCATCGGGGTTGGTCGTCCGAATCATCTGCGTTCATAATCTTGAGATTATTATTTTTTACTCAAGAATGGCGGTATAGAGGAAATGGTACCTATATGAATAATTTTGATTATTATTATAACTCAGTGAAGTGAGCTGGTCTGTCGTTCATTGTTCATATAATTTTGAAAACATTTTGGTTTCAAACCAATGTTAAGAAACATGGTTTTCAAACCAAGTTCTAAAAAAAAAAGTTTTGGGCAATTTTTTTTCTCTCTCTCTCTTCCCCCCTTTCACTCTTTCTCCATTTTCACACCTTCCACCACCACCCGCCCCGCCGCCACCGCTAATGAACCACCTCCGGCGAAGAAGAAGAAGGCAAAGAAGAAAATGAATGAGAAGAAGAAGGAAGAAGATGAGAGTGATGAAGATGAAGAAGGAGAAGGAGGAGAAGGAGCAGTAGAAGAAGGAGAAGGAGTAGAAGAAGGAAGAAGAAGAAGAAAGAGAAGAAGAAGAAGAAGAAGAGAAGAAGAAGGAGAAGGAGGAGAAGAAAGAATACCGAAGCTATACAGAATGAAGTTGTGGTTGTAATGAAGCTATATAGAAAAAATACAGAAGAAAAAAGAAAGAATATAAAATGAAATGGAAATACTCTAATAGACAAAAATACAAGAACTCAAATTCTTATAGAAAGAGGAAAAGATTCTTCAAGAAGGGAAGAAAGAGAGAACTTGTAGAACAACCCACTTCATCAACAGAAACTCAATCAGATAAAAGTAAGTACTGCCCTTAAGGTAAGAAAAATTGTAAATGTTGGACTTGCCAAGAACAGGGACACTATGCTTGAGAATGTCCAAATAAAAAACTAGGTCATATTAAAATACTAGAAATTGCAGCACTACAAGATTTAACATCAATTGAGTCTGATTTCTCTAATTCAGAAAATGAACTTTATTACTTAGAAAATCTTTTAGAATTTTATACTTCTGATAGTAATGAGTCTGATAGCTCAACGGATTAAAGAAAATTTAGAACATTTAGAGGAACAATGGGATGAATATGAATATACTAATATTCCTCCTAAAGAAAAGAGTACAAATTTAATTAACATATTAAATAAAACCAACCCAAATAGTATATACATTAAAGGAACTTTTCATTTCCAAGTATATAAAAAGTACACATTGGATTGTTATGTTGATACAGGCGCTTCTATGTGTACAGCAAATATAAATGTAATTCCTCAAGATTATTGGGTGAATGCAAAAAGAACTAAATATGCAAAAACAACTAATGATCAATTAATTACTTTAGATAAAGTTGCTGAACAAATCAAGGTCTCGTTTTCAGGAACTACTTTTATAATACCAACATTATATCAAGATAATCATAAATGCGATATTCTATTAGGAAATAACTTTTGCAAGTTATATGAACTATTTGCACAGTACAAGGATATCATCACTTTTCACAAAGATGACACTGCCATTACAGTACCAAAGGTTAGTAAAGCATACTTTCAAGGAATACCTGAATTTCTAGATAATAAAAAATTAGACGGTAAACATATTACGTTACCACCACCAGAAAATGTTGTAACCAATACAGATTTTGGCCTAAAATTTTTGGGGGAGAATAACATTAGTACAGATCCTTTATTTGGAATAATAGAATTAAGTAAATTACAAATCTTATTAAAATCAGTATGTTCTGACAATCCATTAGACGAACACATTTCAAAAAGAAAATTAACTGCAACCATCGAATTACTTGATCCTTCAGTTATTATTAAAGTACCTCCAATGCAATATACTCCTGCAGATATAAAAGAATTTCAGTGCAAATTAAAGAATTACTTAAACTCAAAGTAATTGAAAAAAGTAAATCGCCACATTTTTCACCAGCTTTCTTAGTAAATAAAAAATCAGAAAAACGAAGAGGAAAGAAAAGAATAGTTGTTAACTACAAAACTCTTAATCAACACACTAAAGGAGATGGATATCTCTTACCTAAACAAGGAGAACTCATTGAAATGATTAGAGGAAAAACCTTTTTTTCATCCTTTGATTGTAAATCATGGTTTTGGCAAGTAAGATTAGATAAAAAAATCACAAGAATTAACGACTTTTACTTGCCCAGAAGGACATTTTGAATGGAAAGTAGTACCCTTTGGACATTTTGAATCACTTTTTCAAAGATATATGGATGAATCTTTTAAAGAATTTAAAAATTATTGTTGTATTTATGTTGATGACATTTTAGTCTTTTCAGACACAGAAACAGAACACATTATTCATGTGACTAATGTATTAAATAAATGTAAAGAAATTGGAATAATACTTTCTAAAAAGAAAGCTCAATTATTCAAAAGGCAAGTAAATTTCTTAGGAATTATTATTTCTAGTAAAGGAGAAATAAAATTACAAAATCATATTGGAGAACATATTCAACAATTTCCCAATATAATAGAAGATAAGAAAGGACTACAAAGGTTTTTAGGAATGTTAAATTACATATCCAGCTATTTTCCTAAGATAGTAGCACTACGACATCCTTTACAACAAAAATTACGAAAAGAAGTATTTTGGACTTGGACAACTTAAGATACTAAAATTGTAGAAAAAATAAAAAAGCAAATAGGAATACTTCCTAAATTATATCATCTAGGAAACAATGATAAACTTATTATTGAAGAATTCTGGGGAGGAGTTCTTAAAGCACAACCAGAAGAAGGAACTGAAGAACTCATTTGTCGATACTGTTCAGGAAGTTTCAATAATGCCAAGAAAAAATATCATAGCAATGAAAAAGAGATACTTACAGTAATAAGAACAATTAAATGTTTTAGAATTTATTAATTTCTTCTCATTTCACAGTACGAACTGATAACTCTAATGTGAAATATTTCAGGGACACGCAAATTAAAGGAGACTACAAACAAGGAAGATTAGTGAGAAGGCAATAGTGGTTGCATCATTATTCTTTTACAATAGAACATATATTAGGAAATGAAAATTATTTAGCTGATATAATGACTTGTGAATTTGCAGGAATTAATTGATAAAGACGCAAAGTACAAAGATCCCGAGTATCTTCTTAGGAAGATATCAGAACTCAAAGCTGATATTGAGTTTAAGCAACTCAAGTTAGCAAAACTCAAGACTGCCTTTGCTAAGGTACAAAGTAAAGGAAAAGGTAAAATTTCTGAACCACAAAAAGAGGGCATATGTTACGCCCAGAAAGCGGCTATAACCCTTGAGGTTAAGAGCAATGACGGTGGAGTAACTTCCCCAGTAAGCCTTCACGGGCCTCCGGAGAAAATTCTATCTCCAAATCAAGGACTTGTTCCACAAAAATCTCGAAAGTACTATGTCGTCTTCACAGGACCAAATAAGGGAGTTTATTCAGAATGCTCTACCGTTTCATCTATTGTTAACGGAAAACCTTATTCTCATAAATCCTATCATACATAAAAAGAGGCTCTTATTGCTTTCAATACTTTCGTTCCCATTCAAGAACCCCATATTGCCTCCTCTGGTAATATTTCCAGCAATTCTGCTACCTATTCTAAAATGACGGCTAGTACTTCTCGTCTGAGGTCTCTCAATAGACTAAACAGACACCAATCAGAAAAAGAAATTAAAGGAATTGCTTTCCCTTTAATTACTTTCCAGGAATTTCAGCGTTTATTCTATCTTGCTGAAACTAGTATAGAAACAGAAACCTTCTAGACCACTAACAGAAGAAACATTAGTTTGTTTAATTTTGTTGCAGGTGCTTTAGCAGAACTAGTAAGGAATTGTTTTTTATGTGGACTCAGAGAAAACATCTACCCCAGCAGCAACTTGGAGGAAATTAAATTCTTACCAACATGTGTCTACGAAGCCATCAAAAGCTTCAGGAGCAGAGTACTCAAAGCACAGGACTGCAAGATTTACATAAAGATTGTTAGTTCAATTACTGATTGGACTAATGATGGATTATAAAACTTAACGCCTTATTATTTCATAAGCGTGGGAGTTTCTAAGGAAGGAAGAACGTTTCTACAACCTATAGAACTAAAAATCACTTCAGATCTTAAAACAGTACTTTCAGAGATTCGAGCTTATCGACTTAAAGCAGTGTTACAAGAACTTCGAAAAATATATGCTGATTCTGAAATAAAAATCAACTACTGTGATAACAAGACTATCATCAAATCTGATTACCAGTCAGTAATTTCAAAAAAGGAATGCAATTAGATTGCTGCCATGGAATCCATTTTCTACAGTGGAGATTTAGACGTATCAACAACAACTGCAGAACTTTTTTGCAAATACGGAGGAAAAGATCACCTTTGCAAATACTGCCAAGATAAAAGGAATCCAGCAACAGGAGAAAAGAAAGACTTTTCAGGAATGGCTGACAACACTTTTTTTGATACAGAAATTGATGTGACATCACCAGACTGTCACATGGGTTAGTCGGAAAGGACAATAATACCTTAAGGGTATTTAGGACTTTTTCCCTTTTCAATAATGCAAGACCCGTCTATAAATTGGAGTGGCGAGCTTTGTAATAGGCATTTGGATTTGGATCATCTAACACCTATAGGATTCAAGTTCAATAGCCATAATGTGTGAGTAGTTGTAATTGAGGATGAGACTTTCTCTCTACCCTCTAGTTGTATATCTCTCTCAATAAATGATTTTTCTTGGAATTCTCTTTCTCTATTTCAATAATTCTGAATAGACTCCAGCCTAAAGGGATTTTGTGGAGGCGTGAGGATAGTCGTTGTTATAAATCCTTGGTGAGTTTGGCTCTATTAGAGCAGCTAAAGGGAGATCCAGATGATCGTTGGCTAAGGAGATATCTCAATTAAGGTAGCTAGATTGTTCTTATCCTTATTTTCTCTTATTATAATCCACTATTGTCATCATCAATCAGAAGAAAGATCGGCTGTAAAAAAAATTGGTATCAGAGCCATGAACATCACTGAAGACCAGGACGACTCAAAACTGCAGCAAGAATACTTTGAAGAAGATGACATCTTTGCCCAAGATTTAGTACTGGACAAATCTCTGATTAATCAAGTTAGTAAAATCAATTTATCACTTTCACCTGATGAGGTATTTAAAACAGAACATTTTGGAAAACGTATCTTAAATACTTTACGTTAAAGGAAAAATCACATTTACACTTGTGTTAGTACTCAAGAGTACCCTCTTACTATCCAAAATACTAATGGATGAAATACCTCTCTTTCATAAAGATGAAATTAATCAGAAATTAAGTAAGCTAGCTCCAGAAATAAGAAAAACTATTTCTTACATTCATATAGGAATGATAAAGATAATGATAAAATCAACCTTTAGAACTAGAATAAATTCTCCAATAAAATTAGCACTCCTTGATAGAAGAATGAATGAACCCAAAGACGCATTATTTGGAGGAATACAAGGAAATTTAATCTATGGTAGATTAATATTTACTTGTTCACCTAAAATGTCAGTACCTTTAATAACTCCTACTATTAATAGGATTTTATGTTTGGCACATGAATTCAAAAGAACTGAATTAATGCCTGATGGTGATTACCCATATACTATCACTTATATGATGGGATATAGTTTAACCAATTCACATCATAGTATGACTTTTAAAGAAAATGACTTTATAAGACTTGATAATTTATTTAAGGAGGTAGGAAAAATATCTACTTGTAGATATCAAATTGCAGATCCTATTAACAATACTTGGGTAATGGATCTTACAAGAAAGAAACTCTTAGGAGAACAACCCTTTATAATGAAGAGCCTAGTACTTCACAAATAAAAAGAAGGTTAAGTACAGATCAAGAAAGAGGACTATCTAGATCACTTTCTAGAATTACAGGACAACCTAGATCCGATACACTAAGAGATCTTAGAATTACTTCTCAAAAGATAAATTATCTGGCTTCCAGATTAGATACACTAGAATGAGTAACTTTGATGAAATACCACACATTTTCTTTAACAAGAAATATATAGGAATAAAACCACAGTCAGTATTAAGAGGAAATCCTACCTTTAGTTATTGGGGAGGAAAAGGAATAGATAGTTGTATCAAACATCTTAATAACATTAATACCATTTGGGAATATCTCTACTACTACTATATCAACTATGCATAAACAAATTAAAAACTGAAGCTCTTTTTAAAAAACCAATAGAAAAAATACCTTCATCTTTAGATACCTTCATCTTTAGGACTAAAAGATCTTGTTAATACAACAACTATAACTGATGTTGAAGGAAGAATCTTATCAAGAATTAATAAGTTAGAATCTTACATTAAAAATATTGAAGAAAAAATAAATTCTTTAGAACTTGGAAATATAAATACATTACTAATTAATAATTTCAAAAAATTTGATCAAATTCTTAAAATAGTTGAACAAATTAATAACAAGACATGACATCAAAAATAGATTTAGTACATAATGAATTAATTGAATTAGCCATGAAATTTGAAGCATTAGAATTAAAACAGCAGAATTTCTATTGAAAGACACCTTGAATTATCTTCTGCTACAATAATTTCAAAACTGGAAGTTTTATTTAAAAAACAAGAAGAACTTATTCATAGCTTTCCTTATAAAATAGAACTTTTATAATTAATAAGAGATCAAAAAGGTAAAAATAAAAATAAAGAGAGTCAAGTAACTTCTCCAATTACAAAGAAAAAAACAAGATGGTACCCAGAAAATCTAGAACTTGAACCACTAGTTTTTAGAGAAGCATAATGAATAAATTAAAACTTTTAGAAACATTCAACAGTAACACAACTCATAAAAATATGGATAAAATAATCCAATTACTCTCTTTACAAGATGATATTGAAAAAATAAAAATTGAGAATTTGAATGTTCTCCTTAATGACTCTATTACAATAAATATTCCAAAAGAAAATATAAAGGTAAAAATGGAAGAAGAACCATAGTCATCTCATAGGAATAGGTAGGGCTGTTCATCCGACCCGCGGATCGGGTCGGATCGGATCAGAACCGAAATTTCGGGTCGGGTCGAATCGGATCAGTGTCAGCCTCGGATCGGCATCGGATCCGATCTGATCCGAAAATTTAAAAAAAAAAAAAAAGAAGAGATGGGATGAAATTTGGATCCCTTAATGCATCGGTCCATCAAATCAATACTCCTCAGTTTTTCTTTGTTCTGTTTTTTTTTCTTTCTTCTCTTTCTATTAGTAGTTCGGTACTTTTCAGGCGGCAGACTTCTCTTTCTATCAGTACTCTTCAGGCTCCCTCTACCGCCGCCGATTCCACCCTTCATCTCCCTCTGCTTTATACAGACGGTGTAAAGACTCCCTTATTCGAAGCCGCCGCCGATGATTCCACCCTCCGTCTTCATCCGCCTCAGATATACGGTTGCAAGAGTTAATGGTTAATCGATCAGATGTCCGCCACCAATTCCTTGAATGGGTTAATGGTTTTGACTGGTATTGAATCTTTTGATGTATATGATTATCTTCTTTGATGGATATGGATATGAATTGCGTTGCAGCAAAGGAATTGGGGCTTGGAAGAATAGAAATTGAAAAAAAAGGGCTGGACGCCCAAAAATTGGAAAAAAAAAAAAAGGTTTGGATCGGATTCAAATCCGAATCCGATCCGATTCGGATCGAACCCGAATCCGATCCGATCCAAAATTTCGGATTGGGTCGGGTCGGATTTTTTTATTTTGAACAGCCCTAGGAATAGGAAACCAAGAGAACATAAACATAGATATAAATCTGGAGAATACTCCACTTCTCAAACAAGAAAATCATCAGGATACAAACAGTACACCATTCCTATGGAATATCTACCTACAAAAAAATACAATATGGGAATAGGACAGTTAGATCTTGATTGTGCAGTAAATAGAAGGGATCTAATTAAGGCTTGGGATAATGAAATGAGAATGATAGTACAAACTGATGACACTGTTATGAATGATCATGATTTAATATTAACTTTAGTAAAAAATAAATGCATTGGAAATGCTTTAGAATTTATTGAAAAAACAAATTGGGATCCTATGAAATTAGGAACAGGAAAGACTTTTTAAGACATATAACAAATTCTTTATATACCATCTTTGTTGGATCAAATTATCTTACAGAAGGTATAAAAGGAAAAGAACGAGAACAAGAGGAAGCACGAGCAAGGTTAGTAAGATTAAAAATTTGTAACTTATGTTATTTAGAAAATTTCTTTTGCGATTACGAAAAACATCTCATGAAATTACCCATAAATGAATGGAGAGTTTATATTGAAGCTTTCATACAAAAAGTACCATTAGCAAGAGAAGTTGTTATTGAGGAATGGCTTAAGGAAGATAATATTCATCAGTAATCATTAGCTTATGCTTAGTAAGAGAGTGAAGATGAGAGTTTGGCGGTGGGCGGCAATAAGCGGCGGCGGGCGGCGGGCTTGAAGAAGAGGAAGAAGAAGAGGAAGAAGAAGAGAAGAAGAAGAAGAGGAAGAAGAAGAGAGAAGAGAGAAGAAGAAGAGAAGAAGAGAAGAAGAAGAAGAAGGAAGAAGAAGAAGAAGAAGAGAATAAGAAGAAGAAGGAGAAGAATAAGGAGGAGGAAGAAGAAGAAGAAGAGAGTGAAGATGAGAATTTGGCGGTAGGCAGCGGTGGGCGGCGGTGGAGAGAGGAAGAAGAAGAAGAAGAGGAAGAAGAAGAAGAAGAAGAAGAAGAAGAAGGAAGAGGAGAAGAAGAAGAAGAAGAAGAAGATGAAAGTTTGGCGACGGCGACTGGGGCGGCAGGGCGGCAGGAGTGAAAAAGAAGAAGAGGAAGAAGAAGAAGAAGGAAGGAGAAGGAGAAAAAAAAATATATCGAAATTAAGTTTGAATTTTTTTTTAAAACTTGCAAAAGAACAAGGTTTTGTGAGAGTTATGGGTTTCTTCACAAAACCAAGTTTGAAAACTTGGAAAAGAACAGGCCCATAGTTTTTCATTCTTTTCTTTTCCTCATCAAGTTTGAAGAAAATATACTAGGTTGAATTCTCCTTGTAGTTGTAGCTGCAATTATGGACAGATTTTCTTATTCAGATTAGATGAGCATAATTCTTATTGAAACACTTTAAATGTGTTTGTGCGTTATTATGGATGTGTTATG